>JASSRZ010000042.1:11453394-11468674 GCA_032164315.1 Malacoctenus gilli
CCCCCCCCCCCCCCCCCCCCCCCCCCCCCCCCCCCCCCCCCCCCCCCCCCCCCCCCCCCCCCCCCCCCCCCCCGGCCTCCTCACCTCGATGGTGGAAAACGGCGGCAGGGAGAAGAACTTGGCCACCCACAGCTCGAAGTTGAGGCCGAAGCAGTTGAAGAAGGACCAGATGTAGACCACCTCGCAGGGGCCCAGCCACAGCGTGGTGATGACGAAGGTGCAGACGGTGGCCAGCAGCTCTTTGAAGATCTTGGTGTGATCCTCGCCGATGTAGTCGTACACATACCTGCGGAAATGTCGACTCAGGCTCAGCGCCGTGGAGGGCGGAGGGCGACTGATGAAACCCCGCCCGAACCCCCACACCCGTGGAAAACACTCACTTGCACAGCCAGTCGTTGATGCCTCTGTCGAAGTGCCTGCAGGGAGAGGAAACGTTCATTCCCAAACATGTTCACCTGACCGTCAGACCGAAGCCTACAGGCGCTTCAGTGTGTCGCACGTACGTCTCGGCGAAGACGTAGAGCATGGTGATACATTTGGGCGGCTGCGGGGGGTCCAGGTGATCCAGAGTGGCCACGGTGTTGATGACGCCAAACATCACGGCGGCCTTGACCCAGTCGTACACCAGGTTGGAATACGCCAGTCCAGCTGCGGGGGGGGGGAGGGGCATGGCACAACAAGTCTTACGATTGTGTTTCGCTGAAAGCCGAGATGCTTTGGATCGATCTCAGAGTACAAAAATGACAGAGAGGAGCGCAGCACTCGTTCACGCTCGCTCACCGAGGCAGGAGTCGGAAAGCTTGGCGACCAGCTTCATGTCGCTGGGGATCGTCAGGATGTACAGGTAGTGGAAGAAGACGTCCACCAGCAGAATGACGCCCAGGTGCAGCAAGGCTTTGGTGGTGATGTTCCACATTTCCCTCTCCTTGCGGGTCAGCTGAGTGTTATTGGCCTGTAAGATGAAACAACCCCCACACACACGTTTTAAAAAACACCAAAGCAAAAAAACTCTCATGATTACCTTTCTGAATTGTTGAATTTGAATATAACGGTGCTAAATGTGTATTTTGGTCACTTGTGGCAGCTCTAATCTGTGTACATGTATCACAAAAGTGTCTTAGGAGGAAGCGAAGACTCAAAAAGTGGGTGTTCGCTTCTTTCGTTGAGTATTTCGGCCTCACTTTCACTTTGCTTCTTTGAACCTCACCTGCGCGTGATAGAGGTCGAAAGTCATGATAGGTCCAAAGAAGAAGAACGGGAGGTAGAAGTTGTATCTCAGCAGGTCGGAGAACGTGTAGTTGCCGTCCTTCTTCTCACAGTTTTCCAGAGCGAAGCTCATGCAGCGCATGATGCTGAAGCCGCAGCCCCCGTAGAACAGGATGTCTTGCAGGTCGAACGAGCCCGTCACCAAGGCCTCCTGCAAGAGGGACGCCCGGGTCACTGCGAGGCTCCCGGCGGCGCCACGGCCGCCGACGGCGGCGCCGCTCCGCTCACCTGCCAGGAGTTATACGGCTCCAGCTTGATGGAGGCCAGCGTGCTGAGGCCCGCCGCGAAGCACAGCCACTTCCTCTTCATGAGCGCGACGCTGTACAGGATGACGCAGTGCGACACGACCAGCGCCATGAAGGTCCAGCCCATCGTGACCAGGACTGCCAGACCCCCGTAGAGGCCAAAGATCAAGGATCTGTGCTGTGGGTAAAAACAAAAACAAGAGGCCCGCATCAGCGCGACGTCACAGCCAGCATTGGTTCATGTCACTGTTGAAGTGTACTGCAGCACATATGAGAAGTGGCGTTAGTGCTATATGGAGAAGAACTGATGTGGTTTAGGATGGAAATATCAGACTGTGAGGACAAACACGAGTCTACTGCCCATTGAACATCAGTGTAAATGAAGCACACCAGGAATGTTACAAAGAGTCCAAGTTTATTAATGTTACCTTACATCCATCTATACCAATCTTCAGTGTAAGCATGAAACAAGACAGAAAACATGTTTAAAACATTAAGAACTGTTTTAAATATGCCAACATAGACGCAGATGAAACAAATCACTCTGCACACTCAGACCAACAAAATGCGGCTCATGCGCATGCATCAACCTGTGAGCGGCACCATGGAATATAAATAAACAGTACGATGAATGTGTGAGTGACTTAAACAGAATTCATCACTATCACATCGAAACAGCATCACATTTAATGCCGTGTGTTGGTGTCACATAAACCGGAGTTAAAAAAGAAAAGCACGTGTACGAGTGCTACACGCAACATACACAGGAAGCCAACACGTGTGCAAAACACACAGCAGACCAGCGTGTCACAAAAGAACGAGGACAGCTGTTGTTATGAGCTGGGGTTTTTTTGGCTGTGATCATGCTTCTTGCCAATAGATGCGGTACGCTTGATGAGTTTGTGATTTATCCTTCGAATTTGCCAGTGGCATGCATTTGGGGGATGAGCAGGCAGGCTGATTGTGTCTGCCTCTTTCAGATCTCCCTTGCCACCACCAAACAGCTAGTTAAGACTCCGCGAATTGCTCTGATCGCTTTGAACCTGAACTTGCAGAGGACAGGAAAAGAAACTGAGTCCAACAAACACAAATTTCCTTACAAATCTCTTTTCTTCGCGTTTGATATGAGAACAAAGGAGAACTGCAATCATCCCCCTCCATCCGCCACAACGGAGCGCTGCCCACCATGCAAGCATCGCATCAGCTCTTTCTACAGCCTTAAAGACACACACACACACAGGCTTGCATGCACGCACCTTTGGAGCTACAATGGTAAAAATCTTGGCAAAGATGACATGACCGGCGAGAGCAAAAAGGATATGATTGCGGAAAGTGGAGAACCACATGGCCCACTCGAAGTCCGCAACATCCTGTGGCAAAGGAGAAAAAAAAAATCAGAGGTGCAATACATCCCCCCCCCCCCAGGGGCCCTTCAGGCTCTGTGAGGATTCAGGTTGGGGTCAGGGGCTCACCATCTTCCTGCCAAAGTAGTGCCATCCTGGTTTCACACTTTCTTTGAAGGCCTTCCTGCTCAGGTTCTCTGAGAACGAAAGCAAAAGGTTTCAGCAGCGCAACATCTTAAGTGTTGAGTGTTCCATCGGTCAGTCTGGTTGTGTTGTCATTGTTTAGGAGCACACGCCTGCTCTCTAACGGATGCTTGGTGCAGCTCGAGTTGCTCTTTCCTTCCATCCTTCCTTTAAAATGACATCTCTAATCTCAGGCTAAAAAAAGGTCCAACAGGTTGTCATAATTGGACGAGCTTTGGTCTAACAGTCGGATTAGTCACGCCACTGGTTTGGTTCATTTAATAACACACATGTTACATAATGCTGCCAGTTCAGCACTCTCTGTTTTTTTTAGGTGCAATCTTGTTGTAGGAGATTAATTCACGGTACAACCTGAACGCATCACAAAATTGCAAACTACATCAAAACAGAAGCGAGGTGGAGACAATGTGATTGGCACCGGGCCCCACGGCAGCACGTCCAGCCCCCCCCCCCGCCGTTCACACTAATGGCCACGAAAAAGGATCTAAAACGCTGGGGGTCGGTCAGGGAAAGCCTCTTACTTCTGGGAACACTGCCAGCCTTCTATTACCAGGATACAGTGCTACTGCAGACCTGAGCTCTTTAAAACGTCCACGACCATAAATGAACATCTCCGGAGACGGAGAGTGAGATCCGGGGAGCAGAAAAGCCTCCGGGATGAACCGGAGAGTGACAGCAGGACTCTGGCCTCCTCGGTCTGACAGCGCAGACGGAGGCCGGCGGTGCCAGTCACCCAACGACACTGGGGAATTCAGATGAGCACGGAAAGGAGCCGCTTGTCCGTCAGCATGTGAACAAATATTCGATATCATTGCAGAAAAAGGGTTTGTAGTGAGTTGGGTCAAGATTATCTGTTTTGGGACAATACTCAAGTGTAGGTGGTCTATTTTTCATTTCTTCTCATGATAATAAGGTTATTCAACAATTCCTCAAGGGAAGTGGTCTTGTTTCATCTGCCAAATCAACTTTTTTTTAAGTCTAACATATCCTGAATGGACCTTTCTTAGACAGTAGAGTCACACTGTCACAGTTTTCCAAGTACTTCATCAAAAATTGTCAAGTTTAGCTGTTTTTTTTAGATCATAACCCTCAGATTAGGTTCAATTCATCTCAGCAAATATTGACCTCCCATGTTATCTTAACAATGGGCTGTTAAATAACAGCGACACTGGCGTGTACTTGTGTGTACTTTGGACATCTCTTGACATATTGTGCACTCACCACTTGAAGCCTCAAATATCCAACTGCCTGCCCATATCAAGGCCAGGCCGAGCACAGCCGTGTAGAGATACAGCTCATATCTGGGGAGGGCCGCCTTGATCCCCATGGTGGATCTGCACACTGGAAGCCTGAGAGGGGGTAAGAAGGAGCCCACCACTTAACGTTGGACTTGGACCACGGCGAACACAAGAGGAGGGGGAAAAAAAGGAGACTCTCAACTAGTAGAAGTGGAAAAACGTGGTGGGGAGGTTTCAGAGTCCAAACAGATCTACGAAAATTTATGGAAATAGATATTTAAAATCTTGAACATGTCCTTGTGGAGCTCAGGCAGACGCTACATTAAAGTACTTGTGGATAAGTCGAATGTATTTAAATACTGCGACGTCAGTATTGATCATCAGGAATGATCAAACACTTTGTGATGTCCACCTTTGTTACATTCTGGGTGCCGACAAACACTGACACGTGATCCCGGGTGTTTTTCGGAAGCTGACATTTTCATCAATAAGCTCCAAAAACACCCGGCGGAGCCGTGACTTAAATAGGACTGCAGAGCCCTGGCTCCTCGGGAATCAGCACCGTCAGCTGCGCAACCCTACCTCTCCTTCCTATTATAGCTCCTGCAGTTGGTCCGCTGCGTACGGCCGGGCAGCTGCAGCGCTATGTGATCTGAGAGGCGCCGGGGACTCACTCCACGGAATAATTAGCGCTGACTGGGAAGACCAAGAATGGTGCATGTCGGTAACAAACCAGAACGACAACGCGGGACAACTTCGCCGACGGAGAGAATAAAGCGCCCGTGCTCGGTTGGGTGTGTGAGCGTGCGTGCGGGGCTTGTTTTTTCGGGTGTTGCGCACTTTGAGCTGAAGTTAAAGGAGTTGGACAATAAGTGCGGCACGTCGGTGCCAAGGTGTTGCCATGGCTCTGCAGGACCCCAGCAAAGCGCTCCGCATACAAATGCAGGCTGACTCACAGTCTCGCTGCACACACGGTCGAAAGCAAACAAGCTTTTGCGCTGATTGGTTTTTTTTCCCCCCACACTAACTTAATTTCTCATGAGTAGACATGTTTATACTAACCTTGCGTCCGCTTCACACTGTCAAGGCGAAGGCAGCGGTGTTCAAAGCCCGGCTCTTCAATATAGAGGCGAAAAAATTGGAAGAAAGCGGAGTGGCCGGCTACAGCAGGTTTTTCTAATTCATTCGTCTTGAGGGGGGGCTTGCCGCAGCCGCTGCCTGCGATCACCAGCCTCGGCCAGTCAGGATGTTGCGGACTCAACGAAGGGGGGGGGGGGGGGGGGAGGGAGGAGGAGGAGGGGGGATATATTTATCCTTCACTAGCGCACCGCAGTGCATTAGTGTGCGTCTCCGAAGCCAGAGGCTGCAGATTCAGGGCTGCTGTGCTCAGGATGCGTCTTGGGGACTCCACTTCTTTGAGCAACGGCGCCATCTAGTGGCCGCAGCGCCGCTGCGGTTTCAGTACACTTTTCTTATATGTAATAACATCCACAACGCCGTAAAGAGAGTACCACCTTAGGATGACGAACTCTTGTCTGGCCAAGTGAAAAAAGCAACCTATCGAGTAAAGGACAAAAAGCAAAAAGCAATTTGGCAGTAAGGACAAGCTCCGTCCCTCCCTGTTTCATCTCATGCAAAACATGCGTCTTTATAACATATCAATCTGCACAATCAGTAATCAGACTATTTAATAGACTGAAATGAACGAATTTTGTCCCATGTGGCTCATATGTGTACTGCAGTTACAAATCTTGCTGATGACATTAGAAAAAAACTGTATCAATGCACTGATCATCACATATTATAATTCTCAGTACACTTTTGCACTGCAGAAAGTTGGCCGCATTTTGACCACAAATATGGGTGCCCCTCGTTTGGAGTTGTGACATACAAAGGAAAACACATCTCACAATTATATTTTACTTAGATCAGTTAAAAACTGTGTTATGACACTTTAACTAAGCTTTAATCACACGACATTCACACGTTGCGGGGGACTGAGTGAGAAAATGATATGTGGAATATTGATTATTTGACATAAGAAGCATGGACGGGTCCAACTCCACAGAATTCCCCAAAACAACCTAACCTGGCAACACTGGTTAGGAGTGTTTTCCCTTCCAGCATTTCCAAGGCGTGTTAAATACCTTGGAAGCACCCTCCTAGTGTATACACTGGGTGGCGCTCCCGGTCGCCCCCTCCAAAAACCCCCCAACTGGGCTCCAACATAGCAGTCAAGGTTTTGGATTAACGTCAAACTATCCGCCAGGGCTGCTGTCTGACTTGAGTCGTGTCAGAGTTTGAGCTCGCGGCGCATGAACGGACTTCTGCCAGCGGCGCGAGTTTCTCACGCAGACGGCGAAGAGCTGCGATCTGTTGCGCGCCGCCAGTAGTTAAAAAAAAAAAAAAAAAAACGGGGCAAAAGGAGCCGGAGAGAGAGCCGCGTCCGGCCGGCTGCGTGAGGTTGAGCAATGTAGTGCGGCGAGTTTGTGCTGCCTGCCTGAGAGAATCCATCACAGAAACAAACCGCCCCCTCCCACTCCGAGTGCCCCCGCTTCAGATGCAACTCAAAATACATAAAGCCTCCATGTTGCACGGGGAATGTAAGGGCCAGCAGATATGAGCCGTTTGCCTGAAAGTGGGAGCCAACTTCACCGCTGAACTGCTGGTCGCTGCATGTTTTGTTTTGGGGGACAGCAACAACCCTCCGTCGGGCTTCCTTCCTTGTGTTTGTTCCAGACTCGGCCTCAACATTTCGGATTCGCAGCTCCACGGCTAACTCGCTAACCCAAGCTAGCGTGCTAACTTCTGTTCGTTAGCATTCAACGTCTTGCTTTTAGTTGTCGTTTATTTTTTCTTTTTTTTGAATTTTTATTTCCAGCCATACACGCTGCTGCAAACACGCTCGACTGTAGCAATGGTGTGTTGCGGAAAGCCATAAATGACAGCCTTCCACTGGCTTCCATTCACCACCGTGCTCGCTGGCTGGCTGCCACCGCTGCCGCTACCCTTCGCCCCGGACGGCTTCCTGGCTTTGTGGGCTAGCTGCTCGTCTTGAACAGCTAGCAGCCGCGCTTGCACCAATAACATTGTGGGGGAACGAACGGGAATAACCACTCGTCCAAATGGACCACATGTCCATAATAACCCAAGTTTCCAATCCCAAGGAGGAGGAAGTAATATCCTTCAACCAGGAGAAAGGTAAGGAAAAGTCGGTAAACAGTGTTCAACTAATGCTAGCTGGCTAACTACTTTTTCCTCCTGTGACGTTAGCGTTGGTTGGCGCTTGCTAGCCGCTGTATTCGAGGGCACCGGTTGATGAACTGTCAATTTATTAAATCACAAGCGGCGTGGGCTTCGAAACTCCCCGCTTCGCAACAAGTTAATGAGACTGGGCCTGGTCCCGCGAAGTTCTCCCACTTGCTGGAGGTTTGATTGCTGCGTGTTCAGTGTGCAGAGCGCACCAACGTGGTATTGATTGCATAAACATGAACAAATATAACAAGACATCGGTTCGCTCTCTGAACTTCATCGAGGCCTACAGTTGTGCGTCCAGATGTCTGTGTGTTATTATGTTATATTATTCGTCTTCTAGCGCAGTTGAGGCTGAGCGTAATTCATGTTTGCTCACGGCCACAAAATGCTAAAAAGTTTGTGATGGATCGGGGTGAAGAGCGTCTACACTTTGTTCAGGACAATGCAAGTAAATATACTGAGGTGAATTCACTGTCAAGTTGGACAGCCTTTGTTTTTGAACACGGGTCACGTCGAAAGAGACTCATATTTACATTAGCTGACAGCTTATCTCCCTTCAACTGTGTTTTGAACACTGAAGATGCCTCATATCTGATCAAACCCTCTCAGTCTCGAGTTTACTGCAACTTCTGTAGTGCTCTTGAAATCTCAGACGTCTTTGGATAATATAGAAAAATTAGGGAGCATATTCACGTGTTATAATGACTATAACATTTTAGGATTCCTGTTGGCCTTCCTGTAAAATGCTTGTTGCTTTGGCAGATGAAGTAAGACTTTAATCGTCTCGTAAAGATTGAGGTTTAACCACATAATAAACTTTAAAGTGGACCTCTGTCTATCCAGTGTATGTGTAACTTCTGCTTGCATCTCATAAGGCCATTATGACAGGGGTGTAATAAGGGGTGTAATAACAAATTAACTGTACTTGAAACACTTGCTTAAATAGTGATATCAATAGAAGCAGTACTTATTTACAGTAAGTATTGAAAATGTGGGAATAATGACCAGAAACCCAATATTGCGCAACCTACTTCAATCAGAGCCAGGAGTCATTGTCCTGGTATCTTGTTTTTTGTTTACTTTGTCTCTTTCGCCTGATCTACATATCGCATCGAGCCTTTTCAGCCACTGCTGCAAATGCCCATTGATTCCTATTCCCGGGGGGGCCTTTGACACTTTTCTCGTTGCGCTGGTCTATAGGGTGTGTATCAGTATCGCATCCCAAAACCTCACCTGTCAGATGGACGGTAACATGAGAGGCTCATTCTTTCAAGCACAACAATGCTTTTTCCTCTGGGGGTACGAAGGTATCCCACAGTAACTACCATGGAGCCCGTGTGGGTCGGGCATGGCGTGGGTGTCACGGGGGATTATGACTGCAGGTATGCGGGTGTCAGTGAAAGACATTGCTGCAGATGGGGGTTGACCCAGACTAGCACATGAGGCCGTAAAAACACGCAGAGTCCACAGTGGTGACAAACGGCGCCAAAACGACTCATCATAGGTCAGTCAACATATTTTTGACTGATGCCAATGAGTTGAGTTAAAGTTTCGTCTTTTAAGTTTTCACACAATTGGGTGTTCATGCAATTTCTTATCGTGCTGGAATGAGGTGATGAAGTCAGTTAAGGTCACAGTGTGTGAGGACTGTTGCGATCAGTCGTCTCTGAAGTGGTTAGTTGATAAGAAACCCTGTCTGCTGTTGGTTAACACTAATTGAATGGTTTAACCTTTGACACTGTGAGTGGTTGCTTTCTTTGTTGACTGATGCTGATATGAGTTACTGTAAAAAAAACAAACCAAAAATGCCTATTTCTTCGTTTTGTGGTCTATCTTTAGTATCAGTAAATGATTCCTTTGTGTGGTTCGTGTTTACAAAGTTGTGGTCTGAGACATGAAGCCTAATGTTACTTAATTTACTGTGGTATTCTGTGCTTATGTATGAGTTAAACAGCAGCAAATCTGGAGTTGCAGGACTCACGGTCATGCAGAGAGATTTTACTGTTGATATAACATTGCTTCCTGTAGGGCTGGGTGATATTTTTCAAATATACTCAGTATATCAACCCTTATTCCTTGTGCAATGGGGGAAAAAAAAACAAATTCTATGTTGTATATGTATATTTGAGTATACATTGTCACAGTTGCTTATTACCACACCTGGAAAAAAAATCCCATACGTTCACGAGTGTGACATCGTACACTTTTGCTCAGCAGAATGGTCGCAGCATGTGAAGATGGAGGAGGAGAAATTAATTCTGATGTGGGGAAAAAAAGAGATCAGGTCTCCATCGTCCAATGGTGGTTTAGGATCGAGAAGTTGATGTTCTGTTGGGTTACTGAAAACATGTTATGACAAACATGACTAATCTCTTCCCCCATTTACTGCAACAGAAAGTGAAACTGCAACCAAAACATGAAGTCCGGCAAGTTTCTGACTCCAAAGCGAGCTGCGCTGCACAACACATCCTCCCTTCTGTTTTTTAAGAAGAAAGCTGCAAGTGGGATCAAATTATTAATATGGTGGCATTAAACATTGCTGAGGATATAGACTGTATTGGAACTCTATAGAAGGCTGTTATTATTTAGCTGCTCCTACTTCTTAGCACTAATACCTGCTTTTTTCCAGCCTGTTTGAATGGGATGAATGTGTTTAATGAGCTACAGAGACTTTATCTTATGAACGAAAACCAGTACTTTCACTGCCAGACTTCAATGCACATGTTGATCGTGTTGACTGTTAAAAAAAAAAGTGCCCGTATGACAATTGACAGCTTTGGATGTGAACTCTTTATTTCTTCAGAAAATAAGTATGTTGAGATTCATATCAAATATTGACATTCATCAAAAAATGAGATGAAATTTGATCCATATGGCCCAATCTTAGCTTCATGAAATGAAACTTGTACATATGTCCTGGGTTAGACAGCGTTAAGGGGATCTAAGTGATTCACAGGACAAAGCCGAGTCGTGATGTTGGTGTTTGTTTCCTACCTCAGTGATTTTCTCTTTAATATGAGTCATACTTCTTCCCTTGGGGCCGAAGCAAATATTACCATAATTATAGAAACTGCATGGCTACTTCCTTTCTCCCACATCCTCCCTACAGTTTAAACCGCCAGTGTGCAAGGAGTCGAGTGGAGTGCAGTGACACGACCGTGACTTTGGAAAAATCTGGATCTGTTATCTTTTATTGGGCTGACACGATACTTACTGTCACCAGCAGCTTATGCTGCAGAGTCCCTTAGCTTGTTTTTCAAGCCGTCTTATGATTTCACTCCTGGTCATCGATTGTAAATCACTTATTGTGTGGCCCGTCCCACCAGCTGTCCGAGAGGAATTTAAACGGTGGTCTTCAATTGCTCGAACAGGCTCCAAACTGTCTGGACCAAAATTGACCACCTTTGCTCGGAGTCTTCCTCCACTGGCAGTCGTTCGACATGCGCCTGCCTTTCGCACTGGTTTGGCGGCTGAGCAGCAGCCTATATTTAGACTCGCTGGCCTGTTGGCCAGGGCACTACTGACCTCAGGGCCAAGTGTGGCTGCTCGCAGAAATGACAATGATATTTTTCCTCATTCCGACCGACGTAAAAACACTTCAGTGCAGCGAGACTTAAGAAAATGATGTATTTCACATGAAGCCAAAGAAACTTGATGTTTCCCAGAAAACTCCACCAGTTCATGTCATAAGTAACTAAAAAGCGATATCTTGGGAATTTTGGATTGTCAGTTGAAATGATTACTGTCCTGTAGTCACAATGAATTCCTACACATTCTTTGATATATTTTGTTTTGCAATGATATAAACCTTCCCTTGCTTTGTGAGGTCTGTGGCTCTTGTTCTTGGTGATGAATGACTTTATAAAACCTTTTCCATGCTCCCAGTGTTGCACTCTGCTTCACAACAATGTCTGAATCCTTTGGTCCTCCGCCATTGTTTCCATTACTTCACACAACTTTTATTAGCAGCACAGAGATATGTATTTTGATGGCACCACTCTCTCTCTGTCGCGTGGTCCGTTAGGATTTATTGTTTATGATAGTGAAGATTCTCACTGCCATTGATGACTTCATGAATTCTATTGATTACAGTGCATCGCATACGTGAACTACAAAGCTTAAAGGAAGCGTTGTTCTGATTCCAGCTGTGGTACAGAAGTGATAAGTCATCTCTCTCTGATGGATGCACTCAGCAAAACCACGTTTTTTTTCCCACCCACAGACTCTCTTATAGGTTTGACAAGACTCGACATAAAATAGTCAGAGAGATATGGGGAGTTATTACCAGCAGGCCCTTTTTTTAGTGTTCGTTTGAGAGGACGGATAAGTTACCTGTTTTTCTTGTTGTTTATTTGTTGTTCCACATAAACCAACAACAGCTCTTTCGGTGCATTCCAGCCATCCTCAGAAAGGAATGTTTTCTTTGGACCCAATCGGTGATTGTAATGATGATTGTGGCAATTATCGGAGGTTCTTTGTGCAGGAATGTTGCTGCTGGTTGTAGAGATGAGTCACAGGAAGCTGATGACGACCTCGATGTCTCAGTTTTACTGCAGCACTGAAATGTGAAGATGAAGTTCTGGCTGCTTGATGACTTGTTTTCTTTCATGGCAGCTATGACTGTTCTGCAGGGTTGCTGAAAATGATTTTTTATTAGTTTATTGGGTCACAAAAAAGCCTGTTATGCTCTGTTATGAGGCTACATCAGAGAATTTTCCAAGCTCCAGTGCTCCGTTGCTCAAAATAGAAACATAATGCTGTTTCCTGGTTGATGGATGCATATCGTACTTAGCGTGTCTTGGAGTGAACGCACTCGTGCCACTGATAAGATGTAGCATGAATCCCTTGCACAGTGTGCCCTCGCTTGAAAGGTTGTGATTAACGTTACTGGAGGGCAGCGATGAAGGGAAATGACGTTGTGATCGGGGAGGGCCGAAAGTGTCTCACGCAGCAGTGACATGTCCTTAGCCTGTCACCGTCCTGTGCTGTGAGATTTCTTCAACTCAAACCATCTGGTTACAAGCCAGCGTACGGATTTTCCACGCCATAAATCTGAGCGCCACAATAAGAGACTGTAGCTGTTTTGAGGGCCTGAAGACGGGGGAAATATTCTTCAGAGCGTCAGACGGCAGCGCTTGGAGGGTGTGAATGTTCTTCTGCTATTCAGTGGTTGCTTGAATGTAGTTTTCCTGGCATGTGGTGTTGCCCACAACCTCTTTTTTTTTTCTCCAGGCTGTGCGTTTCCCATGTCACTGACTAAGGTCAGTGAGTGGCACAATATCAAGATGCCAAAAGACATGACATAATGCTATGTGCTCTTCACTGATCTTCAATTGCAAAGGCATTCTGGTGGGGCAAGCGGGGGGTGGCTAATGGGTGGAGAGGAATGCAGCCTTGTATAGGCTCTGTGGGGTCTGAGGGCCTCCCGCCTCCCTCTCGCCCTCTCTGCATGTCCAGGCTGCTTCCGTCACTCACCTGCCAGCTGAAACGTGGGAGGGAAACGTAGGCTGCCTCTTAAAATGGAGAGTCCCGGGCCAATCAGGTGATAGGAGCCACAACAGTTAAAAAAATAGAAAGAGAAAGAGAAAGGGAGGAGCATGCAGCTTCCAACTTGTCACTATTAATAAAAGCTCAGTGTCTGATTTAGGTCCTGCTTCGTAGTACTGGAATGAAAGGCGATTTGCAATCGGAGCAGAGCATGCTCTGAACTGTCACTAAGTGTGACTGATGCGGTCGCCCGCCCGGCCGGCCGGCCGCGTTATTTTCTGATCAGTGGTTCTGCCAGTGTTACTCAACAAAAACCAGTGCTAATGCCATTTAATCACACTGCCAAGGTCTCACTTGTTGTGATTTAGTGTCGCAATGAACACATAACGGTCATTCCCGGTTGCTGGACGCATGCTTTCATGCTTTCATGCACCGGCCTGCAGCAGCGTTTTCGTGGCACTCTCTGACTTTGCACATTCACTTGTTCACCCTCCATTCTCTCCACCCCCCCACCCCCCCGTTGTTGTTGTTTTGACAGCGTCCCAGTCGAACAGCAGCCTAAAGAAGCAGAGGAGCCGGAGCATCTTCAGCACATTCTTCTGCTGCTTCCGTAACTACAATGTAGAGCCACCAGCCAACAACACTAACACCAGCTCCCTCCCTCCACCTGTTGAGGAGAATGGATCGCCTCCCAAGGTGAGCCACTGCTCAAAGATGCACTCATTTGGATTCAAATCTGCAAGTTTTTTTCCATCATCTTTTGCAAACCGTCTGTTTTGTGTGAATATTTTTTTTCCCTCTTCTATCTTTTTGGAGCTGTTTGTTTTCTTTTCTTTGTTGTCTTTTCTTCCCCTCATCCTGTTCCTTTGTGTGTGTCTCTCCTGTGTTGTAGTGTGACCAGGTCGAGGTCATCTCTGTCCCTAGTGTATGTATTGCCTTTTTTTTTGGTTGTTGTATCCCCCCCCCCCTCTGCATGCAGGCTGAGTGGGCTGGTGCTGGCACATCCTGTCTGTGTGGGTTCCAGCGCTCCTCCGAGAGCTCTCGCTCTGCTACTGTACTGCGGCTCATTTTCAGTCCGCCGTAGCGGGAGGTGCATGTGCACCTCTGGCTTTTAATTGATGCCTCAGTGCTCGGGCCTGCATGAGTGACACTCGGTGGTTGGTATGCTCTTCAAGATACTGTGACACTAACTGTCTAACAGTAATCTGGTACAATCCAAACACTTTATTTGCTTTGGGAGCTTCTATGCAAGTCTTATTTTACTGCTTCTTAACTTGCTCTTCATTATATGTGGGAGTGAGAATCAAACGTCACCCTCCTTGTAATTCATTCGCAACTAAAAGCTCGCGATCAAGTGATGCTGCCAGTCAACGAAGGATTTAGTGAAGGATGCGTCCGTTTGTGGCCTGTACAGCCATCTCAATTCGCCACGTTCCTGCTCTGCGACATAGGTTCAGTTCACTTCATGCTGTTTCGTTAACCTGTTTTAATCTCATTGGCAATTTCGCAGTCAAAGGTGTTTGAGTATGAGTGGTCTAAATCAGGACCACTCTGTTGCAGGAGCAGCTAACCATTGCATGGCTTTTTTTGAGAGGATTTTTTTGAGGTTTCGTTGCATCTCTTCAAAGCTGACGATTTCTAACAGGACATGCGGTGGCAGTGTGGCTGCAGCTGGGGAACGTCCACTGATGAGGGATATCAGAGGTGTCATTTTGAAGCCGTGGGCTGATTTGATGCATCATTCTTGACCTGGCTTGCTCTCGGTTTATCTGCTCCCCATGAAATGCTCCTTGAAAACATGGTTTTGGCTGCTTCTTTTTTTTTGTTGTTGTTGTTGCTTAGCCTCAAACATCACCGTATGCGCTGCGTCTCTGCCCATTTCTGTCATATACCGGCGCTGTCTCACGCTGTGTCTGATATTATCCACCTTTTTCTCCCCACAGCCACCAGCCAAATACCTCCTACCAGAGGTGAAAATATCTGACTATGGTAAAAAGTGTGTGGTCATTGACTTGGATGAAACACTAGTCCACAGCTCATTTAAGGTATGGCCAAGCTTGAACTGTAATTAGGTCTTACTATTGATGCTCTGTGCTGGCTTGTAGTTTGTGAGGTGTGTGTGTGTGCGTGTGTTTGTGTTTGTACTTGTGTTTGTGCGTGTGTGTGTGCATCTGTGTGTCTGTGTGTGTGTGTGCCTGATGCTTCTCAGCAGCAGCTTTGACTTGACTCCTTAAATGTTTTC
>JASSRZ010000042.1:11474111-11485606 GCA_032164315.1 Malacoctenus gilli
CGGGAACCTTGATTCTTGTGACTAATGTTCCAAAAAGCCAAAGTGAAGAAGAAACTCTCTCTCAGCTTTGTGTGTTTGTGACTCTGAGGACGTGGTCTCTCATCCTCCAGCTGTGGTTTGATGCTTTCTGTCTCTCACTCACTGTTTGACATCTGCTCATCTTCTGGTTTTTGTTCAGGCTGCAGGAATCATTTCTCACTGTGGGGCCATAAAGCCAACAGGAGCAGTAGTAGGTGGCTGAGTGATCTACTTTAACCTTATCGATCTTCAAATCCCACTTGTTCTGATTACTCACAGATGAGAAGTCATCTTTTTGAGGATGATTATAACTTGAATCCACTGCACCATTTCTTCTATCAATGTCCAGAATCAGTCTGAATGTTTCTGTTTCTCTCTTCTGGTACCAGTATACATAATCACCGCCACACTGCTCAATTCCTCCACAGCTGAACAAAACCGTCTGACCGACTGTCTTGGTCAGTGTCAGATCGTTCTGAATCAGCTCTGCTGCCATGGCAACCAGCGCTGTGGGTCAAACAGATGAAGATCAGTGAGATGTCTTACAGGTGGAGTTTGGAGGCTCCTGATTGGCTGGAAACACTCACCTGAACACAGACAGCAGAGAGCAGCAGCTGGGAGGAAAACCATTGTGTGCAGTGATGTTTCTTCTGGTGAGCCGGAGCAGAAGTGGAGCTCCGATGAAGCTGAGGACAAACCAGGACGACAGTCACAGCAGACGAGGTGGCGTGGTTTCGAACAGCTCCTCCAACCTCCAATCAGCCCACAGATAAGCTGCTGATTGACAGCTCAGCTGGAGCAGCTCTGTGGTTTCTTGTTCAGACATCAATCTGACAAACAACAAATTCTTCTCCAAAGACACACAGATCATTCACATTTTCATAATAAACTTCAAGCTACATTTAGAAAAGCACCGTTTCCTACAGTTTCGTAAGTAATGGCTAAAGTCATATGAGTGAATCATACAGGCTGTTTTAATTCACCCTAAAATGTGTAAATGTTTTTGCAATCACTATTCTTAAATAACCTCTGGTTTTGGTTCATTGTGTATTTGTTAAATGAAAACCTGAAAAATGGGAACAATCTGCATTATTACAGATGTTTCTTGCCAAAATAAATGGTATGTGAAGTAAAAGATTCTGTAAAAGATTATTTAGCTCATGAAAAAACATTAAAAAGATGAAAAAATATTGCATTAGTTCATAAACTGAGTTTTAACATCAATTTTTAAATGAAGCATAAAAGTATGTAAAGGAAAACTGTATTAATAGTAAATAAATCAACCAGCAGTCTTCTTACCTTTCTTCATGAACTACAAAAACAATAGAGCCAATGTGGTCTCGTGTCAATTTTCTCTGATTGATAAAACAGAAAAAAGAAAGCCTATTTATGGAAGAGTCAAATAATTGAATTATGCATTCATACAAACCGTCAAATTTGCAAGAAACAAGCCAAAGAAACAGAAACGTCCCTGCTCAGTCGAATATCAAACACAGGAGATCAAGACGCTGCGCTAATTGAACCAGCAGAGGGCAGCAGAGAGAAGGCCTCACGTAGAGGGGTCACTGACACTTCAGTGTGTTTACGAAGATGTTGAAAAGCTTTGAAGCTGATGTTTTCAGGTGTTTACCCCCAACTATTGTGGCTGTATGTTTCATGCTCCCTCTTTTATTCATTTCTGTTGTCACTAATACAAAACAGCTACAGTGCAGTGCGTGAACGCGTTCAATAAATGATCGTTCATGAACTCGTTCATATTTCTGGCAAACTTTTAATCGAACGCACTGGATGACTGCTTGATGAACTTTGTTGAGAACGCGTTCATTCTGATGTTTGTGAACGGCGTTCTTTCGCAGTTCAACTTTGTTCAAGAGCGTGCCAGATTTTCTCTAGAAAATCCGCTAAAACTCACCGCAAACACAGGTTCATATGCAGCAGAAAAAGACACTCATCTGGCAACCCGCGGCACCAGCGTTACATCGCCGCATGCGTCATCATACTGCGCAAAGCAAGGAGCCAGAACGAAGTGACGGCAGTACTCGCCAAGAGCATGGAGAGTCAGACGCTTTATTGCACTTTCAGGTACAATCGTAGTTTCCTACACATAAGAGAAATGCATCTATATATATTTTTTGTTGTTCTTCATTGTTGTTTGAAGGCCTCACCTCGATGTTGACGAGAAATCAGCAAAAGATAACATACTGGTGTTTGTCCACGAGAGGGAGGCAGAGACCCATAGAAGGAAACATAATTATCACAGTGACGTCAGTGAAAAAGAAAAAATGTCATCAAAAACACAGAAACACCCCGGAGTGTATTTGGGGGTTGTTGGTGTTTTTTTGTTTGTTTTGTTAAGTAAAGGCTTTGACATGTTTTCAAACTCCATTTTCCCTCTTTCGAGCAATCGGGAGTAAACCAAAACTGAATAACGAGATTGAAACACAATATGTAACAAATCCTTATCCGCTGTCCTATTTAATATTGGGTCACTATGAATCACAGTGTGTAACAGTTTGTGGGCCTTTGAGGTGAAAACTGCATAACCAGTCAATGTCATTTGTCGATTTCTTACAGTTTTCTTCATGTCTTTAGGAAAAGGTTTCATTTTCTCCCCTTTTTCAAATAAAACTTTTAATCAATTCGTGGTCCAGGCCGCCTAGAAAATATTATCACGAATAATGATTGCCTTTTTCATCACTGCAAAAGTTCAGTTTTTCCCCAATCAATAAAGCTCGTCTTTGTTTGTTTGTTTGTTTGTTTGTTATCCTTTTATTTATTCATTTATTTATTTATATGTTTTTCGTGACTTCATCACGAGCCCTGATTTCCCGGAACTTTGTTCCTTTGCATCATTTACAGTCAGCGCAGACCACCCTCCTTACATCACTGCTTGAATACACATCCGCGAAATCAAACAGATCCCACAATAATTGCACTCACTCACCAAACGAGACGAGACACATGAATTCAGATGTTTCCCCTCGGACACAAAGGGGCTGAGGTCATTTTGAAGGATGGCAGAATGTTGGTAAAAGGTTGTTTTTGTTTACTACGCAGGTCACGTTTGGTGGAAAAGACTGTGGTTTGTGCGGATGTAGAAAGCAGCCGGCAGTATAAATAGTCCCGTGACATTCATGTCGGTGAGTGGAGCTGAGTCAGAGTCGCTGAGCGGACCTGCTCTCAAGAGTTCAGATTAGACTCATCAGTTACTAAGTGACACGAGCTTCATATCTCTGAAACGGACTTTGTTGGATACAACTGAAGAGTCGGTTTTCACTTGGTTTCTCACGCAGCTTTCTTTTGGGCTTCCGTCGCATCAACTCCATCTCCGAAGAAAAAATTACGGTAAGTTTTAAAGGTCCATAGTTTCTCTTCCCAGATTTGCTTCTTAACAAAACTTCAGCAACGAAGTGACGCCGGATAAACACATGTTTATTTCCACTCTTGTCTTATCTGCACTTTTATGGAAACACCCAAAGTGTTGCTTTATTTGTATGCTTATGAAATTCGCATGTTTTGACACCTGAGTTTGGTGTTTCCTCACAGTACTTCACCTGGCAGCAACTGGACAGGCAGCATCAGTTGTGATGTCATGTTTGTTGACAATTTTCACTCAAATAAACAATTTTACGAGAAAGTTTGAGAACTGCATTCACTTAAGAGAAATCTCACGTATTGTTCTTTTTAATGATGTCTGTGCAAAGTGCATTTGGACAAATCAATCTAAAATTCAATGATTTTATTTTAAATATTTGCTTGTACTGGAAAATTTTACGTTATGATCTCAGGTTTTTTTGATAATTTTCTTTTAAAATCCAACTCAAAACCAGCCAATTGTATATTACGAGCCTGTTGTATCATCATTACACTCTTATTTGTAAGGCACAATGTGTTCCTAAAAACATAAACAAAAAAGGTTTTTTGGCCTTCACCTGTTTATTTACCTTGACCACAAAAAAATCCATACAACTTTTTATGAAGCTGTTTGAGCATTGTGGTGCCAAACAGAACCCAGATCAGCAGGTAACCACACCTGTGGTGATTTATTGGTCTCGTCTGGTGTTTTTAGGGAGAGAGTGTGTTTTTACGATAATTATTCCTACAAAATGGAATTTGTTCACTAGAAACGTGACTGTTATTGAAAAGTTTTAGTTGTTGTTTCATTCATTCATCCAATGTTTCCTTGTTGTTCCTCAGGCTGTCACCATGCCACCGGTGTTAACCATGTCCAGCACAAACTACGATTACGACTACGACACAGTTCAGCCGTACTTCCTGGATGCCGAAGAGGAGGACTTCTACCCTCCTCCCCCCAGCCAGCTCCTCCCAGGTCCCGGTGCGGACATCTGGAAGAAGTTCGAGCTGCTGCAGACCCCCCCGTCGTCCCCTTGCCGGAGACCCTCCCCGGCCGATTACCAGCTATCTGCCGCTGACCACCTGGAGATGGTCTCTGACCTGCTCGATGAGGAATGCCACCCTTCCGCTGGGTTCCTCCAGTCGTTCATCATTCAGGACTGCATGTGGAGCAGCAGCTTCGCGGCTGCCACCAAGCTGGAGAAGGTGGTGTCCGCGCAGCTGGCTGCCCTCCAAGCCCGCCGGGACTCCTCCACCCCCTCTGCCACATCCAGCACTGATGGAGCATCAGATCAGAAGGTGTGCAAGTCGCTGGCCGAGACCGAATACCTGCAAGATCTGAACACGGCAGCTACAGCCTGGATTGACCCCACTGTGGTGTTCCCATACGCCACGCCCAGTGACAAACAGAGCAGCCATGAAACAGCGATGGAGGTGGGGTCAGAGGTGTGTCTGGAGTCACCTCCACTCAGCAGCAATGACAGTGAATCAGGTGAGAGATGGGTTTTAACTGTAAGCACCTAACTTTACGCTGACAGTTTAGAAATGCACATTTGAATGCTGCTTTTCAGTGAACAAAACAGATCAGATTTGCATGTTTGTGGCTTTCAGGAAAAAATAAGTCAATTTCCGTCTGTTTAATGATGTTTTGTAATTCCTCAGAAGAAGAGACGGATGAAGATGCTGAGGAGGAAGACGAGATTGACGTGGTGACGGTGGACAGGCGGAGATCCTCTCGAAGGTCCAACGCCGCTCCTCTGGTCCTCAAACGCTCTCACGTCAACATGCACCAACACAACTACGCCGCCCAGCAGCCGTCAGCGAGCACGCAGCAGCCCAGCGGGAAGCGGCCGAGGGCGGAGCCGGCGCAGAGGCACGGCGGCAGGCGCAACTGCTGGGGCCCGCGGCCGGACGGCGAGGGCGACGGCAAACGAAGGACTCACAATGAGTTGGAGAAGCACCGGCGGAGCGAGCTGAAGATGAGCTTCCTGGCTCTGAGGGACGAAGTGCCGGCAGTGGCACACAACGACAGAGCGGCAAAGGTGGTGATCCTGAAGAAAGCCACCAAGTTCATCCAGGAGGTCCGAGAGGACGAGAGGCGGCTGCTGGCGACGAAGGACGAGCTGAGGAAGAGGAGCAGAGAGCTCAAACACAGACTGGAGCTTCTGAGGAATTTACACTAATGTCTCGTGTTTGTTTACTTTATTTATGCCAAACTGAACTGTGGTTTATCGACTCAGTGTTTTTAATGCAGCACAGAGCGCAGACGCGGAAGAGCAACATGTGGCACTGGCAGCTGGTCTGATGTCATCCTCTAACTATTGTGTCTGAAAGCTTCTACACATGTTGTGAAAAAGTCTGCTTTTCCTCACTCACATGGAAAAATATGTTTGAATGCCGCATGTGTGTATTTAATTTCTAGCCAGTAAAAATCAATAATTTATCTTGCTTGATTTTTCCACTGATATTTTAAAGAATCAAGTTTATTTTTATATTTTGCAACTCAGACCGATTTGCTGAAATCAGCTCTAACAGGAAGGAGTCAAATGACCTCAAAATAAACATCCTTCACATAATGGAAGTCCTGTGGATGTCTCCAATTTTGTTTGTTTGTTTGTTTGTTTGTTTGTTTGTTTGTTTGTTTGTTTGTTTGTTTTGCAACCTGGTGGTTAGGAATGAAAGAGAGAGGCAATGTATGTTTAGTCATGGTGGGATAAGCGGCCTTTCAATCCCCTCCGAAGAGACTGAGATGGAAAAGCAGCTGCGTTGCAGCTTTTAGAGAAACTTGCCTGTTGGCATCTTTAAGAATGAATCTGTACTCATTGTTTCTTGGCAGTATGATGGATAGCTCAACAATCCCGTTGTGTCATTAGTAGTCTGGCAAAACCAAGTCGGAGCAGCTCTGTGAACCAGTCGGCGGGTCATGTTTTCCTCTCTGGAAACGGGTGAAAGTTCAGCTCCGGTCAGTAAACATGAAATGAGCCGCTGCTTCGTCATCCGCCGCCAAAAGGACCAAACATGTGGACATTTGATATGGATTCAACATCCAGTGTTGGGTAATCTCAGCCACAAGTGTGAGACACTGGCAGTGGACAGCTCACAGTTTCTTTGTACAAGTCCTGAAGACAAACCAACATGGAAACATCACTGAATGAGAGAACGGCTGGGACCCCCAGTGGACGGTTTCTCATCCTGGACAGAAGCAAAACTGTACTTTGTTCTGAAGAAGAAAATAGTCTAATTAAAATGAAAAATACATCAAAGGGAGAATGTCATTGTCGCAAAAAATTCAGAAGACTTGTTGAATGTTGAAAATAAAAATAGCAATAAAAAAATGAAAGGAAAAATCCCTGGTGACAAAATGACTAGAAACACATGCTTGTATGGAGGAACAGAAAATTCCAAATAAATCTTTGAAGGACTAAAAATGTCTCACAGACTGTGCTGACATGCAAAACTTAGACATTTGTGTCATCCAAGTAACTGCAGCAAAAGTCCTTTGCACCCAAACGGGACCAGAAACAGAGATGGAGAAAGAAAGACCAAAACTTAAGCTTTCAGTGATTCTCAACATCAGTGATTATTATTCAGAATCTGACATTTTTGGGCAAAATAACGCGTCATCATGTCCATCAGTCTCTAGGAGGTTCGTCTTCAGTGACCACGCTGTCAGATGTTGAGGGACAAACTCGTGTTTGAGGCCGGCCGAGTCGCCTGCCTCAAAGCGAGTGAAAGGAGAGAGAAGCTCCGACTGCCAGCAGTGACAACACGCTGAGTCACAACAACAGTCCAGACTGCTGAGTCATGCAGAGATCCCTCAGCTTGTCCCGCACGGTCAGCGGTGAGTAAGGCGGTCCCTGTTTCCGCTGCCTGCGAGTCCAGTTCCAGATCTTCCCGTTTTTGTTTTTTTTTACAGCAAACAATTACTCAGTTTTACCAAAGCGTCCTTGTTTTAAAAAACCTTAAGGCCAAAATGTAACGCTGCACCTTCGGATGTCCTCTCGGCTGAGTATCCACAACAAACCTGAAATGTTTCCCGTTTTGGGTGACCTCCAAAGTTTAATTCCTCATACATCATAAATATTGAGGGTTTGTCTATCTGTGCCACATGAACTAAGATGTATGTACACAAATGTAGAATTCAAAATCTGTCTTGTACAAACCCAATGAGGTTTTGTGAAATTCTGATAACCCCCATGAAATCTCCAGATGCCTTCAATGGAGCGACATCGAAATAGTGACATTTTATCAGATCTCTGCATATCTGACGAAGAAATCTGTAACACTGGAGCGCCACATCCTTCCGCTATGTGATTCACCCGTTGGTGATGGATTTCAGGCTCATTCCTGCCTCACGGCCTCGTCCCTCCATCATATTCCTGCAGAGTGAGTGTTTCTTGCTGAGTCAGTGTGGGTGTATATGTGAGGGAGGAGGGAGAAATGCTCCAACAGCTGCCCTGATGCAGCAGGTGGGAGCTCACGGAGCGACAAAGAGGTTTCCCAGCAGATGCCCGACGTCACTTACGAGCTTCTCGTCAAATTCTTTGGGGGCTTTTCAGGGGCCGCAGCCGTGTTTGTATCAGGGGGCTTCTCAGAGTGTTTCGACTGTCTTTTTTGGTACGATGGGGCCAAGCGGCTGTCGAGAAGGTTCTCGCAGGATGTTTTTGAGGCTGAGGCGCTGACTGTGTGGGTCACAGGTGGGTGGGCAGAAGAGAGATAGAAGCTGCCGGAGGGTTTAGGTGCCAAGAGGGGAGGCGGGTGGTCTGATGGGTGATAGAAACGAAGTTGTGCGATCTTCAGGGGGATTTCTGGAAACAAACCATCAAAAAATGGTTTTGTGCCAACATCTTAATTACACAACAATTACAGAGTATCTACAGTGATCCCCAGAAAAAAACTACCCTTTGAAATAAAGTCTAACACCAAAAAAGACATTTGTTGATTTGAGTCTGATCATTTTACTCTGTTGCATGTCAAATTTTGATTTGTTTTAGTTTCAGTCAAATTTTGGAGATTTGATAAGTGCAAATTTTTATTACATGATATTCTAAAATACATTCAATTTCCCCCAAAACAGTTAAAGGAGTAAAATTCGAGTTCCACAGAGTGATTCCTTACGTTCAGTTGAATGCGAGCAAGGGGAATCCTCTGATGGGTGTAAATGCCTGTACATTTTAGACCCACCTACATTCGTAAGTTATTATTTCATTTCGTCTGATAGTCCGGCCTGAACCAGGGTGGTTTCTGTGGCTTCATGCCCTTTGAGTTCAAAGCTGTACATTCACAGGTGTGATGTACCAGCTCAGGTGGTCCAACACACTCTCGGACCACCCACGCTGGTTTCTCTCCTTTTTTCTGATGGGAAGTTTATGGACAGCTTTCTCCTCTTGAGTCACTGTCCCCTACACCTGCATCCACGAGGTGATTCGCACGTCTCATTTTAAAATAAACATCAGTGACTTCATGACTTGAGGGCGATCACAGTCCAGATCTGATCAGCTGTGGCCTGAAATGGTTAAAGGCGCTTTCTGCTTTTTTTGTGGGAAATTACCTCGCTGCGATGTCATTTAAATTCACCTTTGAAAAGATGTCATGGATGATCACGAAACCTCCCACTCGGAGCTCACTGTTGAGGTCTCACGGGAGGCCGTGACGTCCCCGCTGCTGCGCCTCGGAGCGTCTGCGGCAGGGTTTTCCTGAGCGTCGGCGCCCCACGTTGAGGGGAAAGTGAAACTGTTTCTCTCTGCAGCCCACCAGTCAACCGCAGCACACTGTTATAAATCCACAGTTGTTTTACTCAGGGTTTTTTCCCCCTTCTGTAGTTATGAACTGTATACTTGAATAATTTTAAGGTCAGTTGTTTCATAAATAAAGAGCTCTCAAGATGAGTGTCGTTTTTAACTGGCACACATCACGTCCGAGAAACTGAGCAGCGTTCAAGCACACTGTGGGCCGAAGGCTGCTCGGACCCTGGACGGCTTCCCAGCCAGGTCAGACACCAAGAGACATAAGAGCACATTCAAATGTGCATTCATGGATTGCAAAAGTACGTTATTGAGTCTGAGGAGAAACCCACGCATGCACAGGGGGAACATGCAAACTCCCGACAGAAACAACAAGGCCCAGAATCCATCTGGGGTCTCTTGATGTGAGGGTATGAGTGCAAACACATGTCACAAAGACTTTGGTCATGAATATTCAACTTCAGTAAACAGAAAAACAGCGTTTTAATCAATATGCAACTGTTGGTTGGAGCCGAGTGAAGAATCGCTTCTTTTGTACTTTTTCTGTGAAATGAAGCAGCACCAAAGATATGAGACACTGCAGTCAAGATGAGTTAAACGCTCTCTGAAAAAGGAGATGGAAAGAAAAAATTAAGAAAAATCAACTAGCCTCTTTTGTGGAGGAGTGAAACCTCATATACAAGAATGAGAACGAGACTGATACAACTGAAGGGAGCAGCTGAAGGATCTCACAAGATCTGAGGGGGAATTTCCCATCGAGACCACAATCAAAAACGAGTCTCAAGATAGAAATGCGTTATTAACTGCAGAAAAACAAAAATCAGCGTGTGAGTAAAGTTGTGAGTCATCGGTGTCTCCCCGTCACCTCTCTCCGAGCTCCGCACTTTCCTGCTTCGATCTGCTCGCTGGAGCATCTAAGTGTCAAGCTGGCAACTTCAGTCAGAGCCCTCAGTCATGCGCAGGGAGGCACAGGCCCAAGAGCGAACGACAAAAGAGTTCTATTCCACCACAACAGTAAACGATTCAACACAAAGAGACAAGTAAGACAATAAGGGTGCGAAATGTAACTCAAAGATTTACAGAAGCATAAAATATGTCCAATGCCAAACCAGTAAATTCAATAAATTGTGTTGCAATAACAATGAGCCATGAAGAGCCATGACCTGAAGATGCTCAATTTCCTGACTACAACCTTCTTATGGGTGATTATGGTGTCCCAGTTTTTGCTGTGGATGAGGCAGTGGCAGAAATCATAAATAATATGCAAAACCATTGATAATAAACTGAACTTTGGTTCATTTGTGTGCGTGAGTGTGTGTCTGTGCAAAGCATGGACAGATTGACCTCAGAACTTTCTGCACAACATTGTCCTGAAAGGCGGGTTTTAGTGATAAACCAGAGACATGCCAGGAAGACAGCAGCCTAAAAATGCTGCCACGCTTCCTGAGCTTCAAAGGCAACACGTGATGCTTTTCTGAGAAACCTTATCTGCTGTGGTTTCATTCACCAACATTTCACAGCTCAGGTGTGCAGTTATGATCCAACCAGCAACACCTTGAAACACATGCACACCACTTGTTTATCACAACCACAAATATTCCGCAAAGCATTCGGTATGGATTATTTTAGCTCTTAAATGCTCCGTAAATAATTCTGGTTTCCTTCTGTTATTTTATGGTTTAAAACCACAGTCAGTGCAACTGTTCAATAGTCGAATGTGCAGCTGACAACAGGTGAGATGCAGGACACGAGTTCTGTTCCATTTAGTGCCTCCTGTCTTCTTCAGCCTTTTCATTTTCACTCTTCAGCTGCATAAAAGGAAAAAGCAATGGACTGATTATTCAACAAGGGGCCTCTGAGTACATTTCTGTGGACAGTAACAGAATAACTCCTAATGATCTGTTTTGCATCACTTTGCAGTCTCTTGTTCTGCAGGTCAACATGGCCCAGCAGCTGTGCTTCTTTTCAGATAAAAATGCATACATTTAAGATAAGACTATTCTAAAGGGTTGGTGCTCGTCAGCACTGACAACTTGAGGCTTTCTTCTACACTTTAGGGCTGCAGACATGAAGCTTGTGTGTAAAAGTGTCTCTCGCTTTGAACTGTGACTTGTTGTAAAAGTCGTTTCTCTGATGGAGAAGAACGTCGCGGAACATGAAGGCAACGGAGGAAAAAGCCAAATTAGTTTCGGTCTAATCTAATCAGACAGATGCAGCTCGGTTAACCAATAAAAACTAAAAGTAAAACTCCACACCTGACAGCTTGAGCTGCTGAGCTGATAACGCTGTGAACTGCCCACAGATAAAACTCTGTGTGTGTGTGTGTGTGTGTGTGTGTGTGTGTGTGTGTGTGTGTGTGTGTGTGTGTGTGTGTGTGTG
>JASSRZ010000042.1:11485706-11508313 GCA_032164315.1 Malacoctenus gilli
TGTGTGTGTGTGTGTGTGTGTGTGTGTGTGTGTGTGTGTGTGTGTGTGTGTGTGTGTGTGTGTGTGTGTTTTTGCTCTGGGAGTCTTACTCTCAAAGTCCAAGAAAAAGTTTCCACCGTTGTTGTCGATATCTCTCGTCAACACCTTGATCAGGTTCCCCATACTGTGGACACAATGAGCACAGTTAGCTTCAATGTGGAAGCACAGAACAGGAGAACGGCACAACATTGTGAAAGATTGAGGAGTCGAAAAGGGATGGAATTAATCCTGCCGAGTTGAAACATCTCAGACCTGCTGCAAAGCACAAATAAAAATACATGTAGTATAGTTTTTCGTCTTTATTTTATCTCAGAAACCAAATGTCATCATTCTGAAAACAGGAAAGTATTCCCAGCAGGAGGACTGGTTGAAATGGCTGAGATTCTGCATTACGTTTCATTGATCGTGATGATGCACTAACGTTGTTGTGCAACGCTGTTCGTGCACGCACCCTGCAATAATAACACTCCTTGAAGCCCCTCCCACAGGTGGGAGCAGTCTGACGGACAGCAGAGGAGGCCTGCCGGTTAGCGAAGCAAACTGGTGACTGGAGGCCCGCTGGGTGGAGTGACAAGAGAGAGTGGACAGAGCAGAGTCCCACAGAGTCCGGCCATTTCCTCGCCCTCTTCACCACTACCGTGTGCCCTTGAGCCAGGCGTTACACCCCTTGACTGCTTCCAGGTGCTGCACAACAGCAACCCGCTGCAGTATGTGTAGTTAAACATTGTGACCAGGAAATGACTTTCCTGAGAGGTCATTAAAAGTAACTTAACTAACTTAATTTCAAACTAACTAACTTAACTTAATCGACATCAAGGATCAAACCACACTTTTCCTGATTTAAAAATAGTTCTTAAGTGTGAAGACTTTCTGGGAGGAAACTAAACTTGAAATTCAGCATTGTTGCAAATCGGTGTAAACAAATTGAGACCAACAGGCGTTCCTGTCATTCAACTGAAATACGCTGGGTGCATTAACGCCCAGCTGCGATACACTCTCTATAAAAAGTGCTGCAACTAATTTGCCCAAAAGTGATTGTTTCCTCCTGATGACAAACCAGTTTCACTTCAGGCCTTTTTCTCAAAAGCAGCGTGAAGTTTTACGAGTGATGAAAAACTTTACATTGCTATGCAGGAAATCCATAAATATCTTGTGCGACGAGTTAAAGTTGGAGCCACAACTGATGTGAAAACACAAGAGACGAGCCTCAGTGCAGCCTGGCGGAGATGTTTCTCTGCCACAAGCTAAAGTGGAAGCAGCAGCTTCTTGTCAGCAACAGCAGAAAGAGGAAGTGATGAAGTCTCTGAAAGTTTGGCCTAAATTTAAAACAGAGGAAGCAGAGACGACTGACTGATCTCAGTTCAGGTGAACACACTCATTCAGATAACAACTCCAATCCACGGAAATAAAGCAAAAGGGAGAAAGAACAAAAGTGTTGAATCAGACCCAAACTTTGCTGCTCCACATCAAACTGAGTGTAAAATGACTAGATTAAAAGTGAACAGGTCCAACGTTACATTTCCTGAATTTGTTCACTCATTATCTCTTCATCAAGAGTTCAAACTGGGACCGAAAGTTATTCAAAGGGTGTGAAGAGTAACTGTTCAGCAACAGACACATTTCGGATGTTGTTCTGATACAACTATTTGTTGACTACTCTCATGACAAAGGTTTATAATACCGCATTTACAGTATGTAACAGTTTGACTGTGAGACGAAAATAAGTGAAAAATAAAACCACTGCTGTTGTTGACGCATTGTTGCTCTGAGGAAGTAAGAACCACTCAATTGCTTGTACTTTAGTAAAAAAAATTCACTCCTTTACGCATTAACTTTTTCCCAACACTGACCAAACTGCCCCTCGACACCTCCATGACGTGTATCATCCTCGTGTTGATCAAGGTTGGGAAAACTTAAGGAGGTGTTCAGTATTTAACTGGGAATTTGTAGCTGAGTCAATATGACCTGTAACATCTGTCACAAGTTCTCGTTACAAAGTTGTGCAAAAAAATCGTCATTTTCGTAGCAGTAACAGCACGGCTGCAGGACTTTGGAGGTGCAGCTGAGGTGAATTGAAACGCTGTCTGTTACTGTTACTGCATCACTACTCTCTCCCATCACCAGGAGAGTCGAGTTGGTGCTTGTTTTGGTTTGCCTGTGATTATGATGGTTATTACTGAGCAAGTTGTTGGTTTGTGGACATACAGTTGTGGGGTCCAAGATGATGTTCAGCACGCAGATCAGACCAACACACACACAAGATGTAACAAACGCAGACACCAGCCATCACCTCCAACTGTCTGGCTTCACTTATTTGAACTCTGGTCGAGTGAACCATCACACACTTCCTCCACCAGTGCTGATGTGCAAGTGGACCAGACATCAACAACGGAACTGTGATTGAGGAAAGGACTGGGTTTTTTTTAACGTGCAATGTAAGTACATCTGCTTGGATTTGAATGAACTGAACTGCAACAATGATGCACTGCTGCAGGTCTGACAGTCACTGATCTGCGGCATTCAAATCCTGCTCATGCCTCCGACCTGAAGAGCTTCTCTGAAAAACAATATGAGCACATATGAACGTGAGCTTTCCTTCTCCTGCCGGTGGGTATTCTTAACTTGTTGCTTGTCTAACTTAATGTAACTCTGAGATTTGAAAGTAAAGTCGGTCAAAACGGAACTACTTGCAGCAGCACTGCCTCCTGGCTGGTCTTGCGTAAATACACGGTCCTTGGCTGCTTACTACGCTCAGTCCAAACACGCTTCAGTGCAGCTTTCTTTTGGTCGGTGTGTTCACGTACCTTCAGTAAACCTCCGTGATGAGGAGGGAGTGTCAGTACAGTACTGAAGGTCTCTGGGCGGACGGAGAGCGGCTCTCAGAGGAACAAACCCGCGGCTGAACCTTGGACCTTGGAGTCGGACTGCGGAGTTTTCCTGGTGGAGCGGCAGCGGCGGCAGCAGCAGCAGCGGGCTGCAGGACCTGACATGTCTAATCTGAGACCAGGATCCACCCAGAGGACCGATCCCCCTCCTCCCTCAGAATCCACCAGCCCCCTCTTCCTCCTCCTCCTCTTCCTCCTCCTCCTACCTGAACACAGCTCCCTTCACCTCCCCATCCCTGTTCTCCAATCACCTCCCTCCTCCTTCCTCCCGCTTCTCACCTTCGCTGCTGTCTGATCGGTGAGTGCGGGTCTTCGCTCCGGTGTGTCCGCGGTGGTCCAGGTGTCTCCCGGCGGTGTCCGCCTCCTCTACATGCTGAGTGACTGTGAACCCGGAAAGCAGCCGCTCGGCGCTCCGTTAACTATAAAAGGAGTGATTTCCTCAGGAGGAACTGAGCACTGAGCCAATCAACGCGCCGCCAGGCAGCAACTGCGCGTCTGCAACCTCACAGTTGGCCGACTGGGGCAACCTGAGCTCCACTGCAGCAGCCAGGGGGACAGACACGGAGCCCAGGAGTCCACACTGTCCCAAGAGTGTGAATTCAACCCAGAGATAACACTCAGGAAACAAAATCACACAATAGCGTCTTAAATGTCTGACTGTTAACTGTTTTTTTTGCTGTTTGGCAGACAGAAAAACACACAAAGAAACAAAACAGTTTGCTGTTGGGTCATTGTATGTTTATACCTTATCGGCTGTTTATGTTTTTATCCAACCTTTTGGCTTTAAACCTCCATCTTGTAACTCCGTCACAAGTCACTCAAATTACAGCCAACTTTTGAGAAGATTTTAGGTCTCTGTCAACATTTTGCCTCAAAATAATGAAAATTATCCATCGTTTTTATACATCTACTTAGGATTCATTAACTCATTCACACATCCTCAAGTGGGAGTCACCGCCGAACCTCGTGTGTTTTTGGACGTTGGTAGGACACAGAGTACTTCACCCTGAGGAACCCCGCAAACACACAGGGCAAACATGCAAACTGTAGAGAAAGTCCCAGCCAGGCCTATAACCGCGACCTTCACACTTTGAGGTGAGAACAGTTACCACAGCCCACAGTGCAGCATGGTGTTCAAGCTGTTTGTCCAATTTTAGATTCACCATCCTGTCAGCCTGCCCTGTGTCTGACAGGGTTGTTTTTCAGGTGACATGTTATCTGTCTGTTGGCCGTGTGCTTTATGTTTTAGTAAACGTGCACAGTCACAGGTAGCCCTTTAAAATGTTTATTTTTTCATGCATATTTTTCTTCGCTTTTCCCAGAGGAGTATTATTTCTCCTGGCTGTCAATAAATACTCATACTTGTCGGTGAAAGCTGCTGCAAAAAAAACAGGAAATAGAAAAAAACAACAACAACAAAACAGTTTTTTAACAGGTGCTCCTGTGGTTTAAAGCCACAGCAAGTTCAAACATCTGCTGCTTCCTGCTGTACAGGAGCGGTATTGCTGCCTCAAGGCGAGGCACCAGTGCAACATGTGTCCTGAATCTGCAGCCCCAAGGTATCAGTTGAGATGTGTTTGAAAGTTAAGCTTTCCGAGCAACGAATATCAGGACACAGTCCCAGTTTAATCACAAATACTGTCCACTGTGTGTCTGTCTTATAATGTTACAAAGTGCTGGGTTAAATGTCACTTGTTAAAAATGAAAAGATAGTGTATGTTAGTGAAAATGACTGTACTGCAGGCTATGACCTGACAACAATCAGGAACCCTTAAGAAAACTTGTCTTCCTGTCGTTCTGCAGATTTAGAAAGTAATTTAAATGTGGCAGTTCAATAGGAATTTGCTCTAGTTTAAAGTATGAAATAGTATGAAGTGTATATTAGTAGAAATTATGAAACAGTGTTACTTATTCATCAAGCCTGGTCCTGATAGTTGTTGAAAAGGGGGCGAAACTTTCATATTTTATCGAGTTTTCAGAGGCCAAACACACAGAGACAAATCCTACATTTCCCATGTTGCCTCGTGCACGGAAGTGCGTCATCATCCGTGACCTTGTGTCTCTTCTTCACTGCTTTTCTAACCGGCTGAGGACAAGCATGGCGAGCAAAGAACCTGGTGTAAGTAAATGGCCCAAATACTTCACTTTAATTGAAATTTAGACGAATATTTGTGACACTTTCTGCTTCCGGGCTCGTTAATTTGCCTTGACATTTCGCGCGGTTCTGTTACATTTGAACAGCCGTTGAGTTTGGCACGTGAGTCAGGTGAAGTCTGATGTAAGCTAGTTGACGGTCAAACTTTACCGTCAAACTGGACACACGTTTGTTAACTCGAAGCTTGAACATAATTCAGGCAGTACTGGTGGGAAGCTTTTAAAGGTAATATATAAAACTTGCAGGCAGTCCTTCTTTATTATCAAAATTAGCCATGAAAGAGCGCTACAATGCTATATCCTGCCTCACAATTTGTGCGTCGACATTTGGATAAAATGCAAAAATCCGTTCAATATTAGATAATTTAGATTAGATTAGAGTTAGATTTTATCTGTAGTCAAGCATTAGTGAGTCGCATTGACTTCGCTTTTGAGTCACACACTTCAGGTGTGCGCGCAGTTGCGTCTGACGTCACAGTAAAATTGAAATGAGCTAATTGGCTACTTTTTGTCAGAAGGCTTTATTAGAATGAGATTCCTTGAGTGATGTGTTTTAATGTGTGTTTGGGGCATATTCACCCCTCCCTCCATCCATTCATCACCACTTCTCTGGGCTGCATGGACATTGGCCTCAGCGTCCTTCTTTGGACAATACTCAAGCTCTTTAGGGACAACCTCCAGGTTTTCCCAGGCTTGCCGAATGACATAGTCCCCCCAGCTTGCTCTGGGTCTTTCCTGGGCCCTCCTTTTGGTAGAGTATGCGCAGAATACCCCCCCCCCCCCCCCCCCCCAGGAAGGTGGTCATGGGTTGACCAAATTATGCCTGAGCCACCTCAGCTGCTCCTGTGAGAGAAGGGGCGTATCGGCTTCCCCTGGGTCACAGAGCTCATCACTGTTTCTTTGAGGGGCTGACTGCAGAAAAAACTTACTTCCACTTGCTTGTGTCTGAAATCTTCTTTCAGTCATAACCCAAACTTCGTGAGGGTATGTATGTCAATTGACCAGTAAACTGACCGCTTTGTGGTCAGCTATTTTTTGATCTCACCCAAGCCAAACAGCGATTTTATTTCTGCACCAACCTATCCGAGTATCCAAAATGACAACCTTTCCTCACTTGTAAACAAGAGCTCTCCTCCATCCTGCTTTTGATTTCGTAGTGAAGCTAATAAAGTTTGCCTGTCTTAACACATTCAGCAAAGCTTTGTTTATGTGCTGTCCATGTGAAAGGTCAGATGTCATCCTGGTTATGCAGACTGTGTGAAGGGCACTCAGTGTCATATTTGTGTAACACGCATTCATGACAAGTTAACAGGAGGATAATCACTGTTTTCGATTTAATATCTACGGCAGCATAAACATTGTCAGTGGATTAAACCAAGACGTTTGTGTTTCAGGGTTTCCTGCAGCAGCTGCGGCAGATAGCGGGCAGGATGTCGTCTGGACCGCAGGGTGCCGGACTCGGGCTCAAACTGCTGATCGGAGCTGGAGCTTTGGCGTATGGAATAAAAGAGGCAACATACACAGGTAGTCTGCACTGCATTGTTTCTCTGATTAAGACATTAATACACTGCTCACTTGTTCCACTAATTGTGCTTAAGCTACTTAACTCCAAGTTAAAAAAAAATTCACCAAAAATAACACAATGCAGCAGTATTGGTGTTGTTTTTGCATCCTTTCACAAATTAGACTTATATTAAAGAGGCTAAAAACACCCACAAATAAATGTCAAAACAGCACAAAAATTAGCAGCACAAGCAAATTGTGCTGTCAGGTTTAGTCCAGTTTTGAGTTGATTTTTAAAATGTATTTTTTCCTTCCTGTCTGCAGTTGAAGGAGGACAGAGAGCAATTATTTTCAACAGGATCGGAGGGATGCAGATGGACACGGTCCTGGCTGAGGGACTTCACTTCCGGTGAGAGTTGTTGCCATAACAACAAGCGTTTTTAATTTTTTTTATTCTCACCTTCCTGTATATTCTTTTCGGTAGATATGTTTTGTTCTGGGATTGTTTGCGATAAGATGAATGGTAAATGTAACACTAAATGTGTTTTGTTTGTACCCAGGATACCCTGGTTCCAGTATCCCATCATCTACGACATCCGAGCAAGACCCCGAAAAATCTCTTCGCTCACCGGAAGCAAAGGTCAGACATGAGCAATAAGAGAGAAGGAGAAAAAAAGAACAGAATAGAGGACGCGCTCAGTTTGGAACACAGCGCACGCTGATCAATGAGGTTTCAGTTGTGCTTTTCGTTGTCATTTGTCTGCAGACCTTCAGATGGTGAATCTCACTCTGAGAGTTCTTTCTCGGCCGCTGGCGTCCAACCTGCCCGTCCTTTACCAACAGCTGGGACAAGACTACGATGAGCGAGTGCTGCCCTCTATTGTCAACGAGGTGCTAAAGAGTGTGGTTGCAAAGTTCAATGCCTCGCAGCTCATCACGCAGAGAGCACAGGTATTAACACTCTGTAAACAACCTCGGCAACGACTTTTTGCATTTTAACTGTCAAAGAGAGAGAAATGAGTCTCTGATATGCATCTTTGCACTGCAGGTGTCTCTGCTGATCCGCCGGGAGCTGTTTGAGCGAGCCAAAGACTTTAACATCATCCTGGATGACGTGGCCATCACAGAACTGAGCTTCAGCAGGGAGTACACAGCTGCAGTAGAGGCCAAGCAAGTCGGTGGGTACAAAGAAGATGGCTTCTGGTCCTACTATTGGGTGGCTCTCCGACCTTGAAACAAGCAGTTTGTGTGCCAAACACGGTGTTGCTGCTTGAACTATCGAACTCACTGAGACTGATGTTGAGCATAGTTTGCCACAATGTCTGAGTCCAGAGTTTCTGTTTTTATTCATCTTTAGCCCAGCAGGAGGCGCAGCGAGCCCAGTTTTACGTGGAGAAGGCCAAACAGGACCAGAGACAGAAGATTATCCAGGCTGAGGGAGAGGCTCAGGCTGCCAAGATGGTGAGCTCTTCTGCAGTCCACTCCTCTGCTTGCACCTCATATTGCCTCTGGTTTTATTGAAAAGAAATGCACACAGTCAATGACTTTCACAACATCAATAGCTATTTTTCCTGACCATTTAAGCACGTGATGCATAAACAAACAATGAGGAGGGACTGCAGGTTACCTGTAGTGTTAAATCTTGGGGAAAGTAAATTGATTCGTGAAAAACATTGTAAGGTCCTCAAATGGATCCACATAGAATCTCATCATAAATGTTTTGGAACTTTTTTGACTGTTTGCTGCTTTAGGCTGCGTTTGGAAGACATTTGTCATCAATATTGTGCACATGGTGGGAGAACCTGCCAGTGGAGGATGTGAGAGTACACCTGATTATAAACAAATACATTCTCAGGAAACTGAATCTCCAAGTCAGTCAAAGAAGGATGTTTACTTTATTGCCTTTGACTCACCTTACATTTGGATGTGGTGGCTTGTGGAGACAGAGTATTAGCAGAGTATTAGCGTCCATCCCTGCTGTGTTTCCACAGGGTGGTTCTACCTGTTTAGAAAGGTTTAACCTTCAGTGGTCATTAGCTGGCTGTAACTTTTCTTGTCTAGACTGACAAACCTGAAAGACTGCCACTCACAAGTTTCATATGATTGTGATCTGTACAGTCTGCGTAACCGTGTCGCACTGTTCAGATACATTCCTGGAGGTTGTTGTTTTTCTCGAACGCTCTCGAGCTGGTTAATAACAATTTAATTAACCTCTGAATCCACCTCCAGAGCTTCAGCTCAGATAAATTCCTGTCCCGACATGAACTCGTTGAGCCTTGCCTCATGATTGCGGCAAGCAACTGAAGCGCCTTAAACAAACACTTCATCCAAATATGCAGTAATTATTTTCTCTGCGAGTCAACGTGTATGAGAAATGTTGAAGCGACACGCCTGCAGCCTTGATCCTCCTGACTATTGGTTTTGTTTCTTCTCTGAGAGACCGGCTCGGCCTGCTGCTCATCAGCCTCGGGCCGACAGCTTGCGCCCCCCCCCCCCTTTTTGTAGGTGTGTAACAGTACTCTCCTGTGAATACGCTAACATTTTGTGTCTGTTAATGTCAGCTGGGTGAGGCCGTGACGAAGAATCCAGGCTACCTGAAACTCAGGAAGATCCGAGCGGCACAGAACATCGCCAAGACGGTCAGATTCATCAACCTGAACCTCTTCATCTCAATGTTTCGTCTCAACTGCGAAGTTTGTCTTCCATCTGCAGAAAGAAATAACATGGAAACCTGGCTCAAAAACACACAGTTGCCAATAAGCACCATTACATGCACTTGCACAGCCTGGAAGGCGTCTCAAAGGCCTTCCTCACTTTCTATGACTGTGTTTCTTTTTTTGTGTTCACATATTGTTATTTATAGTCCTTTTTTTGGGAAAAGAATATTCAAAAAGTTGCAAATTCAAAAAGTCTTTGTTAAAATTTAAAATATTTCCGCTGCTGTTTTGTGATGCCCAACTTATTTTTACCAAACTATATTGTAGAATAACTGATGACCAGCCAATAATCAAAAGTCACTGTGAATAAACAGCAGTGACTGAGTGAAATGTTTATCGACCTTTTTGATTTACCACTTGGTTGGTTTTACCATGTTGAGGTTGCAACAGTGACACTCTGCGCTTCTTTCAGTGGTTATTAGCAGTGACTTTTAACGCTTCATTTACTCTTTTAGTTTGAGTTGTTTATGCCCTGAGGTGACATGTTAAATCGAGCATAAGTGAAGCAAGTGCAACAAAAAATGTAATTACTCGGAGTTGCCACCAGATGGCGCCAAACGGTCACGAGATGGTTTGTCGCCGAGCAAAGTGTTGGCAAAGTGTTCAGGCCAGAGATTCACCTTAACCTTTTCTGCTTCTCAATTTCTGCCTCATCATTTGGGTCATTAGGAAAAACGCGTGTTTTGTTTTGGAAAGAATGGAAACTCTGTAAAGTAAAAAGTTTAGGTTGTCAAAGGCCGATCAACAAAGTTGAAACGAACTCGGTAACATCAAGCCTGATCTGACAAGCAGGACAACATCCTCTGAGCCTCCTTATGAAGTTAGTTTTGCTTTTCGTAACGTTTGTGAACAACTCCAAACAACAATTTGGTCATTAACACTTCCATAGACAGTCACATGGGAGGTTAAAGTACCAATTGTCTGAATTCATTATATTTCTCATCAGTGTGCGTTTGTGGAGTTCAGGATTGAGATAAGAGCTCGTGTGAATGAGTGTTTTTGTCTCCATGCTGAAGGGGAGTATCACTGATTACAGTCATTCACTAACGGGCTCTGTGCACCTTCTTTATGACGCGGTGACCTCGCAGCTGAGTGCAGCGCTCTCTGTCCTCACCCTGCAGTCACGTCATCGGGACCAGGCGCTCTGCTGGTGTCGTGTGTTTCCTGCATGGACGCTGATCGGGCCTCAGCAGCTCTCGCCCCGCTGTGAATCAGCTCAGTGTTGAGGCTCGGACAATGTTCTCATTGTGCTCAGCAGTAGCGGCAGTGGCGGCGGCGGCAGCGGCTCAGTGAGGCCTGCCTGCAAGCCCAGGAACTTTCCACCTGTGTTTTCTCTCCACTCACTTTCTCTGTTTGACCTGCAGGTGGCGCAGTCCCAGAATAAAGTATACCTGAGTGCTGACAGCCTGGTGCTCAACCTGCAGGCCAGTGACAACTTCGAGTGAGTCACACACATTCATTTATATTCTGACCAAGTTGTGACGGGGCTTTGTTTCCATCAAATATTTTCCTCTGCTGAACATTTGGACTCACCGTCTCTGCTGAAATTAATTCCCAACCCAAATACAAGAGCTTGATGTGAATTCACAGTCAAGAGTGCTTAATTAGGCAGCATTTCCATCTTTCAAGGCTCATTTTCACCTGTGAAGCTCAGAGGTTTCACTGTTTGATACTTTAATTGTGGTAACTTTTTAGTTGTAGCGTAGTTCCTTCAGATTTATCTGTGCGGTTTGGTTTTTCATGGGAAACGAATTGACCTTGAGGGGAAGATGCAGAACCTGTCCTGCTCTTGTCACACAAGCAGATGAAGTTGATGTTCAGTTGAAAGACTGAGCGAAGGCGTTCACCAACATGTCACTCATGTAAATGATTGCTCCTGTAATTGCAGTTATGTAATCATTTCTTGTCTGTCTTCTTTTCAGTCTGAATTTGGCAAAGTAAGAAGTCGGCCTCCTGCTGGTTTGTCATCATTCCTTGTGCAGAAAGAAAACTCCACTGATTTTCACCCAGCTCATTCATGTTTCACCTCTCGGCCAACTCAGCTCGCCAGGTTCACGTCGATCGTGTTTACGAGCCGTTACAACTGACTTTAAATTGTTCAATTTATGTGGGGTGTGGATGTCTGTGGCCCAAATGTTTCTCTTTATTTGTCATGAACTTTTGTTTCTCCTTTCTAAGAAAAGCCTGCTGCTCCTCCTAACTTCCACGCCACAAGTCAGAGACAAACACCAAATAGTAACTCTTCCAGTCTGACAGCAGTTCGAACATATCAGTCTTGCGTCTGAAAGAAGTGGAGGCACAACGTTTTACCACCTGGCATGTGCGATCAGACGATGCAGATTTGCTCTATTTGACCTGATCTCAGATTTCCAGCAGGCTGCATGCTCAGTCTCTTGTATGTATTCCTTGATGGTTTGTTCAAACTCGATTCAAACGATGAATATTTCTGCGGCCGCAACAGGCGTTGGTTTCTAATCTCTCTCAAACGGACTCCACAGAGATATTTGTGTGAAACAAGCCCATCAAATCAGTTTCTTTTGTTTACAGCGTTAATTTTCTGTTTCAAATAAAAAAAAAACCCTTTTGGAGCGGCTGAATGTGAGATTACTTTTTCACATGTGATTTAACTCATCCCAACCTCTGAATGTGTTACAAGTGTCAGTTTGGAGTTTCATTTTACATCCGTGTTGAAGAATTGAAGTCTGCGTACAAAAGATGTTTTCATGGAGTGAAACTGCAGAAGAAGCGGTGCTCAACAATGACTATCTGAGGGACATACAAGCAGGACAAGCTGGAAATTAGAGCAAAGTTCAGAAAGTGAAATATTAAACGAACTGCTGTACCGTCTCATCTGGCATGTTGGGTGCTGTAACTATTACTGTGTTGTGGATCGCCTGAAGGACCGAAAGCTGGTGTTCAAGTGACTTCAGGAAGACTCGAGAGGCAAACGTTTGCCAAAATGTCCAGTTCTTCCTATTAACTAGCTTAAAGTCCAGGAGTCAAATGGGTCTGTAAAGAAATGGGACCAAAACTGGTTTGATTTGCCGTCAGTCAACTGAGAAAGTTCAAAAAGGTTCAACTTGGGACATTTTCAGCAGTTTAACCGAGTGTGGAGGAGTCTGGGTCAGCGTTCAGAGGTCAGCGTGCGAGTTCAGGTTTTGTCAGCAGGTCGAAGCTGCAGCAGACTCGCAGCTGCGAGAGCTTTTGCGTTTTGTAACACTTCAATAAGCTTTTCATTGAGTAAAGCCTTAAACCTTGTTGAGTTATGTTGGTTAATACCAGCTCGTATTTATGTCAGCGCGTTGCCTCGTACGATACGGCACAGTCATCTGTGCAGAAGCAGAAAAGCTTGTATGTTGGTTTGGCTCCTCGACGTGACAATGTAACGATGTAACGAATAAATATCTGGAGTTTTTTTTGAAACGTCACATGGAAGTCACATGGAAGTTTTTTTTCCCTTCACACATTGTCCGTATTTGTCACTTTTAATGATTCAGCCCTTCGGTTCCAGACAAAGTTGCATCTAAAACCAAGTACTACTGTGATTTCACCACTTTCTCACGAGCAATGATCCACTTTAACAGGCGTCGTTAAAGATTCACAGATGCGCATGAAAAGATTACCATTTGTAACCTGTGAGCTATTAAATGCTTTTATATTTCACTCAAAATGCAGGAACGGTCCCTCTAAACTGGGTCTTTGAAAAGAGATGATTTGAACCTTTCAGTTTACAAGAAATAGATTAGTTTATGTTTAAGGGTCTTTACTGGCTGCAGCAAAGTTTACTTTGGCTCATGCTGACGGATCATTTCTGCACACTCACAAGTGGTTTTGGTGAAGAAGCGAAATTCAGATCTTTGACTGAAAGTCCAGTAAATCAAAAGTATCAGAGGTATGTGACAATTTCTTAATCATAACGTGGTTGAAATGCAGCTCTGATGTCCGTTCAGCGGTCTGTCTACACAAACTGAGTGGACGCCATGGAGCATGAATAACATCCCGGACACACACTTGATGCCTGTTGGCTAAAAAGCTCATGAGGATTCTGCTGCAGCCTCATCTGTTTGGACGGGACCTGAGTTCATCTGAGGAGTTTGAAAAAACCTTCGGAAAATGTGATTATCAGTTTGTCAGGAGATGAATAAGAATGTCTGTACATCACTTTTGCAACAAACTTCAATGGTTTGATCGCGTGACTGCAAAAGCAGCGGGGGGGGGGGGGGGGGGCATGACACCGGACCCCCACAATCATCCATTCAGCAAAAGCTCGTTTCTCAACCACAGTGAGTGCTTCCAAACAAGTTCATTTGTATATTTTTTAATCGCCTTTGGCAGAAGTCGTCCTCGGCATTCAATGCATCCTTTTCCTTCCACCGCGAGCGGCGGGCAGCCGCGGTGGCCACTTCACTCAAACCGTGAAGTTACAAGTTTGCTTCAGAAACCCGGAGTCCTCCACCGCCCCCACAGAAGCTTTCTCACTCCAAGCAAACTAATTGAGGGAGCGCCAGAGAACCTACAAACTGTTCTTTGATCAGGTAATCTGTAAGCACATTTAGCATTTCATCGCTCTGTCTTGAGCAACACTTCGCTGGGTAAACGGAGCTTCAAGGGTGTCGTTGCGAAGTAAAGAGACGTTATTGTCATCACTGAGCAGATTTCTGCTTATGTCATTAAAGTAAATGTCTTTTTGTCGCCCCTTTCCGTCTATTTTTTGAAAAAAGAGTGAGTGTGGAGGTCGAGATGATATGGATTTTGCGCGTGACCTTCACTGGGATATCTTGTATGTAAATGTGTCTCGCAGACTGGTTTCTTCCTGTGTATCTTGTAACATACATGACAGCTCATTAATATTCATACAAACATGCCCTCCGTCTGATTCAGAAGGAGCTGAGCTGCTCCTCTCGATGCATCGCTGGAACGCAACAGAGCTGCAGCTCAGGAGGCACTCGAGTGAAGAAAAACAAGGATGAGGCCGAGAAATCTTCCTAAAAAACGATTTTTTTTGAGAGGACAAAAAAGAAACAAATGCGTTTATGTTGCAGAATCCTTCACATGCTGTAGATGCTACGTATGTTTGGATGCCGATGTGATGATTTGGTGAACAAAACTCTGTCCAGTAAACCCCAGGGTAGGCTGGAAGTGGACGTTTTCTTCGAATCACACTGGAATTAAAACAAACAAAAAAAGAAATAACTTGATGGTTTTGGTCCATCGGGGGCCGTATCGTCATGCTTGTGTATTTTTCAGCTCTGTCTGCAGAAACGCTGCTGCAGGAGTATAAAGGACGTTTGCACATTCAGGCACTTGTGCTTTTTGTTGTAAACCTGGAAATTGTTTCTATTCATAGCAGACTGTGTCACCGAATCGTGATGTGAGGGGATGTTTTCCCCCACTGAAATACAATGAGGTTCTTTCAATGGCGATTCCCGCCATTGTTTTTATGGCCTGAAGTTGTTTCACCTGCTCCGTCTGGGAGGCCCGGTGTTTTGCTGAGGGCAGAATTAGGCTGTATTTGGCCAGAAGTCTTTTGGTGGACAAAGACGGAGACATTTTCAAAAGTAGCCTTTCTTCGGAGTGCTGACCATCGTCACAGACTGAAGCTGGGAGAACGACAGCTGCTGCTCATTGTCAGCCAGGCTGCCCAGCTCGGGCCATCTGCACTGCAGCGGGAAAGTTCAGAAAGACTCCCGACTTATGCAAATATCCTGTGACGGATGACGACGGGATCCGGGGTTGATTCCAGGGTTGCTTTTGTAGGAACCCACCTCGGAACGCGAGATTTGAAGGCACGAGTAGCCGGTGACCAAATGTTTCTGCAGAGGTTGAACGGGTGGATGTGAGGCGTGAACGTCCCCAATAACGTGGGAGCAAACGGTGTCTGCGCAGTGGCCGACATTCAGCCATTTTCTGTCTCTCGTGGCTCAACGCCGCTCACAATTCGAGGCCCTTGGCTAATTTGTTCATCATATTTGTCCCCAGAGTGCCTCCTCCTCCCCCTCCTCTTCGTCCTCACTTGCATGTGGCCACCAAAAAAAAGAGAAGAACCCTGAAAGAAAAAGATAAGATGGCTGCCGAGTTATTTATAGCTCGAGCTGCGAGCAGAGACGCTGCAGTTCAGGCCGAACTGCTGCACTGCAAACCAAACTCTGCAGTCCAAGGGGGGGGGGGGGGTGAGGTGGTGCTGGAAACCCATTGTGTGAGTGACACAAAGCAAGCTGCCATCCCTCCATGTTGTGAGAGGCTGCTGTTCTTCTCCATAAGAAAGAGGAAGGAGGAGGCGGAGCGCAGATTTAAATCTCACAGGGGGGATTTTTTTTTTTATTTGAGTTGGTGAAGAGAGGAGGAGGAGGAGGAAGGGGGGGAGGAGGAGGGAGCAGGAGAGGGAGGAGGCTGTGTTCGAGATGGGTGAATATTCATGCGGGCCTGGAAAAAAAAGGAAAACTTGAAAAAAAGAGGGGGCTGGGAGATGGATGCAGTCTGGGATTGGCTGCTGCTCCCCGTCCCCTCACACCTAACCGAGAGTGTCAGCCAGCCAATCAGGAGGCTCTGCAGCATTTGAAAGATGCCAGAGAGAAAAAGGGATGAGAGGGAGGAGGGTGTCGTGGGGGGAAATGGGGAGGGGGGGGTTGCAAAGGAGTCAGAGATGATGAATGTGCTGCTGGAGTCGATGTGCAGCCGCTGCAGTTTAAAACAACACAAACAGTAAATTTGTTTCTTTTGCACGCAGGAGAAACCTGCGACGCCACCACTTCGGGATGCTGCGGGCGGGCAGGCGGGCGGGCGGGTGGGCTTCTGGCTCCTGTACCCGCCATATGGTCGACTCTTTTTTTCCAGACATGACATCGCCGCAGTAAATTAATCAGGGCTGGTTATTCATGTTAGGCTTTGCCGCAGCGAGCTGCAAATCGCCGCCTTCGATTTGACCTTGGAAGCGTGTTCTGCTGTCAAATCGGCAGCGCGCAAAGACTGTCGGTGAAAAAGAGGGTCGACGTGATTTATTTGAGGAGTGAAGGCAGCATGTTTCCCCAATCACATTTTTTTCTAATCAATAACGTCATCAATTAAAAAGGCGGTATCCGAAAATGACTCTTTAATAGCCCCTAGTGGTGGTTGTAGGGAACTGCAACATCTGCAAAACATGTCTCCGACAGCAATTAATCCCACGTCTTGTTACCCGAAGAAAAAACGACTTCCAAATTCCTCGAGACCTCGAGGCTCAATACGGAGGGATGCACAGATGTTCTGTGCAGCAAAACTGAAGGAGATACGGTCGAAATGATACAATTCAAGACTTTCTGCGGACAGGATACGATCACTGCGCAATAATAAACAATGAGAAGGTGCGTCGGTGAGAAGGAGACCTGGGGCGGCGCGTCACTGTGCTCAGTTTCGTCTGTACACTGTCGTGTCCTTGACGTCCTGTGTGTCCTGTGCTGCGTCTCTCCCTCTCTCTCTCTCTCTCTCTCTCTCTCTCTCTCTCTCTCTCTCTTCTGCAGCAGCAGCAACACTGGGAAAAATAGCTGCCTGTTTGCAGTGACCTCATTTTTTGTGCTTCACATCATCAGCGCCTTTTAATCCTCCGTTGGCTCCTGCTTGATCTGCAGTGCATGATTGCAAATTCGCTATTAGGGGCTGAGGAGGAAGGAGCAGGAGGAGGGGGGGAGGAGAGGGGGAGGGTGGGGGGTGTCTGGAGGTGGAGGGGTGAGGCTGCAGCTTTAGTGACAGATCACACACACATGCTAACACATGCTCACGACTCCATGCCCCCCCTCCTCCTCCTCCTCCTCCTCCTCCTCCTCAGCCACCTCCTCCTCCCCTCCTGTCTCTGCCTCCACCCGCCCATCGTGTTTCCACGGTGCAAAAACAAGGACGGATTACCGCTCATCTGCTCCATCGCCATGGAAACACTGACCTCACACTGTGGTGACCGGCAATCTGGGCCGGTCGCCATGACGATGTGCTGCTGGTGCTGTGCCGTTGCCGGGGCGGGTGGAGGGAGCAGGGTCCACTGGGTGGTGAAGGAGCGGCCCTGCAGCGCTCTGCAGTGCTGTCAGGAAGCTGAGCTGTGCCCCGGCGGCCAGCAGAGGGCGCTCATGGTGGAGGGGCGGAAAAAATGCCTCACATGTTTATTTCTTACCTGTTACCGGTGAGGAGTTGTTGTTGTCAGCAGAGGCAGCTTATCTGTCGAATGGTTTTACTTTGACGGTGCAAGCTTTGCATTTCTTCTTACATTATCTCGAAAGATTTAATCAACAGTGACATTATGAATGCAGGTCATTACCTGACAAATGGATCTAACGACCTTTACATATGATATTCTTGACACAAACTTACCAGACGAGCCTTTTTTCTCTCTTTTCACTAAAACCATCCCAGGTGCATCACTGCTCCTGCAGATACAGGGATGTACTTACATCCAGTGCCAAAAATAAGGCCAAAAACTCTTTGAAGTTGAGAATTTGTCTTACAAAGAAACATGGGACTATTTTTAGTGCCCGTGCCGGCTCCACCCAACCAATCAGCGGAGTTACTACTGACGACAGTGTCTGCTGCGATCACGTTAATGTTGAGGTGTTGAGCAGCCAGGGCTCGGCTGTTAAAGCTGAACATCTTCCTATTTAAAGGTTGATGGTTTGATGACCCATCAGGTGAAGTGTCCCCGAGCAAGACACTTCACCCCAAGCTCCCCCAATAGCATTAACCAGCATCGTGTGGATCTGACAGATCAAGTAGCATAATGCTCTAAGTACGTAAAGTCCATTTAGGCATACGTGCAGGTTGGAGACTGATGAGGACGGAACAGATAAGAGATCATATCAAGGCCGTCACAGTTTTTGCACGTCTGTGTCAAACAGGTAGATGTGAGAGACTGAATCACACAGTGTGTTATGTGAGGTCACTGCATCCTGTGACTGCATCCACCCTTCATTCTGGGTGAACACCTTCGCCTCCAGTTTATGGCGTCGCCAACCGAGCAGCAGACGACACATTCGCTATTTGAAACAAACTGTACGAGGGATGATGCACCGACATGCTGCAATGCATCTTTGAAGAGAGGACACAAATATACTGTCAGGTTTTTCGGCCAGCCTCCGTGTTCGCGCAGTCTCCCTTTGATAGAGCTACTGGGCTTGTTTTACATTTTAAGGGCTGCCCTCCTTGACAAAGCCATAAAAACAAAGGGAGACAAAAGGTTGCGAAGAGTACGAGGTCAAAGCAGAGTCAGCGTCCGAGCAGCTTCTCCTCGCAGAAGGATCAAACAGGACACACAGTTCTTTTCTGCTGGACAGATAATCAGGCGTTTTTTTTCCCTCCCAACTTTCTGTTGTCAGTTTTGTTCTCTGTGTCCTTGGCGGTGATGCCAGCACTCTCTTCTCTGAAAATAACCTTTTATCTTTGAGTGCCCCCATGAAGTCCTGCCAGTGTCGCTGTCTGGGAACTGTGCGTGAGGCCAGTTGTTGTTGCAGCACCTCGGCCGTCTCGACACCGCGCCGCCACCGCCGCCGCCGCTGCAGCAGTGATGCAAACATACTGCTGCTTTCTTTTCATCACGGGGTTTCATGTGCGGCGGGACGTCAACGCCAGAGAAACATCCCAGCGAACTGCAGCGAGCGGTGAGCTGTGGCGCTGATGACGGTGTCTGCTGAGCGTGAAGGGGAGTCAGTTTCCCAGAGGCCTCAGCTGTCTCCCCCGACTGATCTCTGATCCCGCCCGCAGACCCTCCCTCTCCCCCTTCACAGGGAACTGATGGATTATTTTTTGCTCATTGAGACTGTTTGCAGTTAGAGTGTTGTGTGGTTAGTCAGACTCTGAATCAGTCTGAAAAGATGAGCAGGCAGAGAGAGAACCCTGAAAAAGCTTTGTTCCGTTGTCGAGGTTTCAATTTCTACACACAGTTAATCATTGTGTTTTTTTGATTTCATAATAACAATAAAATCTCAAATTGTCATAGAAACGCTGCAGGGTGAAAGCGCAGTCCTTCTAAGCCCCAAACAAACTCATCTGCTCCATTTCTCCCATCTTCGTCTGACGCAAATTAAAGTAATGAGCCTAAAAGCCGCCCTTATTGTTGCCAGGTTATAATGATCACAGATGACGAGAAGGAGGGAGGGGTCAAAGGTCGCGGCACCCTGACATGTCCTCTGCGTCCCCGTCCCCCCCCGCCGTGACCTGAGCCTCGTCACACGCAGGCCGATTCAGTGCCGCTCAGTCCCGCCCTCCGCCTCGCCACTAATGTGCCGGCCTCCTGTTGAATCCGAGCGCCGCTGTTAATTCGCTGATCTGATCGAGCTAATTAACCTGCTTCTCCTTCCTGCTCCCTCATGCCGTGAAGGTCCGCGGGGACGATTAGGAGATGGTGTCCCAGTTCAGGGACAACCGGCCTCCGTCACGCATGTCTGCTCCCCTTTTTGCTCCCTGAATTATGTGCGTTTGACACGTAAACGAGCCCTGTGCTTGTCTTTTACTCACGCAGGGCTGCTCCCGTCACGGCTCGGAGCATGATTCAAACGCCGCCTCTCTCTTGTCGGACTTGTGACCCCAGGCCGAAGACTTAAATCTGCTCCCCTCATCGTTTGTCTCTGGGCCTCCGTTTCAGTCTGAGCCTGACCTGGTGTCCTGTTTAAAGTCTGTGTCTCATACTCCAGTAACCAGTTAAACTAGTCATCCGAATGCTTTGAAAGCTGACTGGTTGTGTGCTGGTTTCGTCAATAGTAATCACATAAAATGCAACAAAATGAGACCAAGTGAAGGAAGAGGACTTTTTTAAACTATGCAAAAATGAAAGAAAAACTGCCATAGAGGGATTAAATTAAAAGAAAACTCAAAATTCAACATCCACAAAGAGAGACACATTGACAAAGACCCAAGACACCAAACCTGAGGGGCAAAAAAATGATCTCAAAATATTTCCCAAAAAGGAAAAGATGAATTTTAACCATATGATGCGAAACAACCACGAAGAGGGAAGAAAAGATAGAAAAAAATTAGCTACTTGTGCATTCCAGCAGTGGATTACCTCCATGTTTCTCTGTGTACCTGCTGCAGTTATATTTATTTCTGTCACCATTTTGTGAAGACAAACGACTCAGTTGCTTTGAATTTTGTCTCTGCTGTTGCTGAGTAAAACAATCAAATTGCAGAAAAGTATCAGACCGCTGAAAGCGATGTCTAATATTGTTTTGATGTCAAACAAGAAACACAGAATTCTGATCTTCGATCAGCAAGACACTGACAAACTTCAAACTCTTTTCGTTTCTGTTTTTTAAGTCCCTGACTCAGCAACACATAGAGTGCGGAGGCCCGAGTCTGACCTGACACCTTCCTGTCTTTAGTTTGTGACAGTCATCCTGTAAAACAAAAGAAAAGGCTTGTTTGCACCATTTTTGCTTTATTTTCTGTCTCACAGAGGTGGTCTGAGTTTTATTTGTTGGAATGTTCTTTGTGTCTTTTTGATGAGCGATTTCTTGATTGTTTTCACCTTTTGGTGATTATTTGCATCTGACACTTTCTGGCCCTTTAAAATTTTGCATTTACAACAGTTTTTTCCCCCTTTCTGGTGTTTTTGTCTTATTTTGGGTCATTCCACATCCTGTTGCTTGTTTTTTTTCTCCTTGTGTATTTTCTCTGTGTTGGTCCAAAAACGACCTTTTCATTTGATTTTTGTGCCTTCCGTTCTGCAGTTATTTGGCCTTCGAAGTCATTTCACTTCACCCTGGAGACATTTTTCACTTCTGTGGTTTCGTGACCTGTGTGTCACCCTCTGACGCGTGGAGGTCCTGGGCTCTCGCCACAATGAGCCCCCCACCCCCGTTTGCCTCGTCCATCACGCCCGTTCATTGGGTTGATTCTTGATTACTTTGTGCACGGCGTGGTGCGGCAAATCCACGAAATGAACACATAATCCTGGCGCTGTTGTTCTGCACACACAAAGCGTCTGCGAGTTGTCGAGGTTTCACGTTGCACACGGAGGCAGTCAGTGTCAGTGTGGGAAACGTCGCCTCCAGCTTCACTCTCACCAGCAGAACCTGACGCTCTCCTCCTCTTTGTCAGACGGAGGTGTTGCAGCTTTTGTTTTTCTCCCATTGTGATTTCCAGTGGTGAGTGGAGACGCAGGCCGTTGGCAGGTGGGAGCGGCGGCGGCGGCGGCGGCGGGGGTGGGACGGGGTTTCAGATGCGTCGGAAACTAGCAGGAAGCTGCAGGGGGGGGCCGGGGGGTTTCCGGCTGAACGCTCGCAGTTTCCCTCCACAAAAAACAGACTCAGACTTCAGCTTTTACTTTGCAAACTCAAGTCCCGCTGTTTTCGCTGGTACTGCTGATTCAATACTTCACTGCAAAAACAGCAACTGACTCAAACAGAGTTTTCTGGTTCGTGTGAACTTATTTGAACCACTTTCCTTGCTTATTTTTCCAAATAGAATCACAATTTGTCTGTTTCCAGTGTTGAGGCTCAGTTGTGCTCAATACATTTTGTCCTCAGTGTAAGAAGCTGAAACACATCTCTGATGAAAATGTCAGTGTGACCAAATAAAATCTTGTTTGATGATCAGAAACTGTTAAACTTTTGTTCAAGAGCAGAAGTATAACATGTTTTCTCTCATGAACCTTTTTGACCCTTTAAAATTAGTTCAATCAGGCTGAGTGAAGTGAAAAAGAAGAAAATGAGGAACTGACACTTACTCATTCACTCCACTATGTTTGTATGTGCGTGCATGCGTGTGTGTGATATTGAAGGATTTCTGAGAAGCAGCTCAAAAGCTTCATGTCGTCTTTATTTGGAACCAGCACATTGTGCCACATTGACCACTTTGAAACCTCAGACTTGGGGGACTTTGTGCTGCCATGTAGCGATAATGTGACTTGCCACAAAGCCTTTCACCTACTCGCTTCTCTGTGGCGGAGTACGAGTGAACAAATAACATGTTTGTTTTTTAGTTGTTGGTCTAACCCTGACCGCACATTTAGCAGTTTGGATTCTGATGTCCAGTGCCAAAGTGTCAACCTCACATCCAGGCTCTGCTCATGTGTTTCTGAGAGTATGTCCACAACAACTCCAGCGGCTCAAGGTAATGGACAGATGGTGAGCAGAGGAGTGAAGATGCGAGCACAACCTTCATATTTAACGTGTCGGTGAGGGACACTAGGACCCTGCAGAAGCCATCGGGGGTCTGCTGCTTTGTTGAAAACTCAGGAAATGCATCTCAAATTACCTCCTGTCCCCTCGACCCCCCTTGGACTTTGTGTGTGTGTGTGTGTGTGTGTGTGTGTGTGTGTGTGTGTGTGTGTGTGTGTGTGTGTGTGTGTGTGTGT
>JASSRZ010000042.1:11530499-11557704 GCA_032164315.1 Malacoctenus gilli
CACACACACACACACACACACACACACACACACACACACACACACACACACACACACACACACACACACAGCCACAGCACACTCTGGCAACCCCCTTCCAGCAGTGGAAACGTCACCAACAGACAAATAAGTCAGTCGAGGCTTGTTCACCTTTTCTCTCTGTGGTGTTTTTCAGAATACACACCTGTTTGGCACCGACAGCTTCAGAAAAACCTCGAGATCTTAACAGAACTCTATAAGTTAAACCGTCCCCATCTGTCACAGTCGAGCTCCTCGCAGATGCACATCGAGCGCCTCCTCCCGCTCGTAGCCTCCTTACAGCAGACTTGGCACTCATTCAAGAACTGTCAAAGCACACCTGCTAAATTAAGCTGAGCCTCATAGTCACACAGACACAGACGCGAGTTCAGGAATACACACTGCGCACACACATGTTGGACGCACATAACCATGCATGCACACATGTAGTTTCTGATGTAAGCAGTGATATTGAAGCGACAAGAGCCCCATAAGGTTGTTGGCGTTGTTCATAGGTTAGGTTGATTTTACTGGTGGTTTCACTGCAGAAAATGCAGTTGGTCCATTAGTTTACTTTAAAATGTATCCAAAACTCAGTGAAACTTTGTGTTATCAGGACTTTGTGTTATTCCTTTGGGTGATGAACAAAAGCCTCGCTCAATTAAATCTTAATGTCTTGAAATCAAACTTGCAACCCACCGATGCCCACCTCTTTTGACCCCCCCTAAACTCGGCCCCGCCCCTCTCCCGTGGCCCGTGGCATGCACAGCCGCTGAGCCGCTCTAAATAGGTGCCACTGTGAATTGGAGACAGATGGAAACGAAGGTTCCCTGCAGAGTGGTTCCCCTGCAGCTGTGCTGTGTACCCGGTGCCAGGGAGTGATGACAGCTCAGCAAGGGGGCACCTAGAGAAATAGAAGACAGCACCATCGCCGTCTCGCTCCCTCCCACACACACACACACACACACACACACTAGCAGGCTGTGCGAAGGTGCAAAGAGGAGGGGTGTTAGCTCCAGTACCAGCCTGCAGGAATGTGAAAGTAGAGATTTAAGTGAGGAGACAAGCGATAGACAGCTCCAACGCAACACATTTCCATTGCTCTATGGCAACCAACAAACAGATCCACTGACACATGCCTGAAGACTCACACATAAAATATTAGCCTTTTGATCTGCAGCAAACAATAATTATATGGGAGATGTAGTGAGGTGTGCAAACTGGCTTCAATTAAGTTTTCTTATTCTGACCTCCAATGAAATTGATTTGCGAAAGCGTTTGTGTTCATTTTTGTGAGAAAGTTGGCTGAAAAGGCACATAGCTTTAATAGCTAATTATCATAAATAGTAAGAATTAGCAAATATACAAAACAAAGATAACACATTCGTCTACAAAAGCACCTCTCTTAATTGCTAACTATCAGTCTAAATTAATCGTGTTTCTCAGGAATGCAGTAAAACGTGTTAAGTGCCGTTTCTTCATTCAGACTGTCCGTGCTGTATTGCACTGTCCCATATTATACCGTAAGTGACCTAAATTACTTAGAAATGTTGTGAAGTCAGCTCTCCTCGACACAACGAGGCAGAGTCACCTGCTTCAGAAGATCTGAGTACAACAACCAAGATTTGCGTGTTTGTGTGCGTGTGAGCAAAAGAGGGAGCGAGGCGCTCAGAATTTACCTGCCGCTAATTAGGCTTGTCTGGCTGTCTGACATATTGTGTTTGGGGTCATGTATATTTCATGAGAGAAGGCTTCCTGCAAAGGTCATTGTGGACTTTTCAAATGAAGAGACACCTGCTTTATTCATCACATCTAATTGTATGAATTATCAACTCTTTGCTGGAGTTGGGCTGAAAACACAACAAAGGATTGGTCACTTCTTCCATTGAACATATTTCTTGGCGTAGCTAATTAGTCCTGTAACATTGCTGGTGTCACATAATATGTTTTCCCCCTTTTTTTTTCTCTCTCCACTCACCACTGCTGCTGTTGATGTTCTGCTGGGTTCTAAACGCTGTTGCGCGTGTCAGTTTTGTAAAGAAAGAAAGAAACAAGAGGGGGAATGTGATGAGATGTGAGCGTGTCATGGTGCTGCTGCTCATTAGAGCTACATTTTACACATAGAGAGAAGTCCAGGGAGTACTTGTGTTTGATCTGCTTTGCATAAACCAATCCAATCTAACCCAGCTTGTGAAGAAAAATCAATTAAATTCTCTGTAATTGGACTGACAGTGCACTCCAAAGTAGAACAGCAATCAATACTAAAGATGAAAAATGAAGCCAAAGGCCATCTCGCTCCATTGATTAGCGCCGAGATAAGAAGGGATCCTGATATTATTGCCACATTGGAATATGAGCCATTGAGCTCCATAATGTTGTTATTGTCTCAGTATTGAAATGGATAGGCTTGGAGTGAGCATGAGCTGACATTGCCAATTAAGGTTCATTGATCTGTAAACTGACATGGGTCGAACAGTATTTGGATGTATTTTCCCTGCTTTGTTTATTCTTCTCTGGGATTGTATGATTCGTGTAGTTGGAGATAACAGACGCTCTGGACTCTCGGATTTGTCTCGCAGCTGCAACGTGCAGCAACACATGTGCGTCACGTTAGAAATCATCACTGAAAAAGTGATAATGAAAGAGATGAAAAAAGTTGCTAAAAAAAGCAAAAAAAAGTGTCATTTTGGATTGTTTTTTTCTTAAGAGAAAAGTGTCTTTATAGGGAAACTGCATTGTTATTTGAGTCTCTCGCTCAAAGTCTTTTTGTTAAATGTTGTTCGCAGACTAGAGGCAGAGGTTCAGTGTGAACTGCACAAGGTTTCTATTTCTCTCTGGCTCTTTGCACCGAAAGTTCAAACAAAAAACAGACAAGCAAACAGTCAAAACGATGATGCCATGAGCCCTTTTCTCCCTCAACCTGCAGCTCCTTTATCCGTTTTATGGTTTAATGTAGAGGGAAACTTTCTGAAATCGTGTTTACACCTGAAATGTCAACCTCTCGATCTGGTCCAGCCTCTCCAAATGATAACCGGTTACCGATTGGTGTTCGCTTTGTGTGTTTTGTTCACCCCGTTTGCCATCCTCTTCATCCTTCCCTGTCTCCTTGTATCAGTGCTGTGTTCCTGGCCTGTAGTGTTGCTCATGTCCTCCACACCTTGGCTCCAGAAGCTGGCAGATGGATCGATAGGCAGATGTGTACTAATCAGCAGACAGATGGACTGACCAACCATCAAAAAGACGGCAGATGTTCGGATAGTTAGATACTAAACTGAAAATGGACTTTTTGGTCGTGGAAAAAACCCAAAACATAAAAATAAACATGCCCGGTGATATCCAGGGGGAATACACTCTGTCATGTTCATGACTCTGTGAAGCACCAGGTGAGGAGGGCAATCTCACCTGAACTCATTATGTTGCATTTGAAATGGGTGTGCGGCAAAAGTGAAACACCGCAAACGGATCCAAACTGGATTAAATTCTCACCACGCGACTCAGTGCAGCCGGGAGCAAAACACGGGGGAAACGCTGAGGACAAAACAGGGTTTCCGGCATTCTTGTGTACTCTCAAAATTGTCAACAGCAAACCGTGGTTTTCCCATCTCACATGTACAACGTTGTGTGACACTTTACAACAATGTACGATTTCTCACGATGAGCAGTGTGAGGGCCAACTATCTGAATGAAGAAATGACAAAAAAAGCATTAATCCCTGTCACAGTTTGGGCTTCTCTGCTCTCAGAACAAAAATTGGCTGATGCTGGTGCAGATGCGAGAAGTGGAGAGAGGCGGCCTTTAATGGAGGGGTATCCAAACCTTTTTTCAGTGAGGGCCTCTTACAAAAAGAAAGTATCCAAGGCCACACAGCGGTACTGAGATATATCACTGAAATTGCTATTCTCAGCCCTCACTTCTGGAGTTTCTTTGACATTTTTTTTCAAGCCATCTTGTTTTTTCTCACTGTCAGGACAATTCAATCATTCACTCATTCATTCATCTTCTGAGCTGCTTTTTCCAACAAAAGGTGCCAGAACTGATCCACAAGAGGTGAAGACAGGACACTGGTCAGCAGTCCAATCCCCCTGAATGTGTTTTAGATTTGGTAAATACTTCAAAAGCAAAATAAATGGGAAGCCGGCCTCTAATTGGAAACTTCTTCTCGAATTAAACAGGAGAAACATGTCCCCTGGATTGAAACTTCTGAATTAGTGTGTGTTTTTTTTTTTTTCTCTTACGGGCTGTCATGATATTCACGGCCATTAGCGCTAAGACAGCACCCTCCATTGTCAGCCACCCTGCGTCCCCGCAGCCCACTCCTTCCGCCACTCTGTGCTGTCCTCTCCTGCCTGTCAGCTTATCAGGACCCTGGCAGACACTCTGATCAAGGTTGCTCCGCGCTGCCCATGTGTTTGTTTGCTCCTTATCCCACCTCATGGCATGGCATGCGGCAAAGGGTGCCTCGAGCCCCTCAGCACACCCCGCGTGGAAGAGCGAGATAAAACAAACAACAACCAAAAAAAAAAAAAACCAACCCTGCCATGAAGATTGCAGTCAGAAAGGAGGCAGTCATCACTGGAGGAATCTGAATGTCCTTCCCTTAGGAGAGGAGACGGGAGGAGACTGCTGGATAGTTCCATGTGAGCCAGTGGATCTGACTCTGCCACTGATATTCTATAGGTGGATGCCATTTATTTCCAGGGAGGGTTTAAATGACAAACTGTTGGTTTTATTTTTTATGTCGCTTTCTTTACTCGCCTGCAGGTCCCAATGAGTCGAAAGCTGGTGCACACAGCTGCCTGGTGATAGTGCGGTAACTTCTTTAAAGGAAATCATCCCTTTGGGGCTCACACCACATCTGGTGCCTTTTGGCAGGCCAAATTTTTTTTTTTTTTTTGCGACCTGATTTCTCTTAAATTCTTTATCGCCTGATGTCGCGCTTTATTGTTGAAGCACTTCTCTGCAAAGCCTTTATGCTCCAAGTGGCAGTTGCGTTGTACATGTACCAGGCGCTGAAGGCAGCCACACCGAGCTGTGCATCATCAGCAAGAGGAGAAATATTTTTTCTTTGCGCGTGACGTTCACAGGAATGGCTCTCATGAATCACTTGTATTGGGCTTTTAATTTGTTGTATAACAGTAATGCCCTCTTGAAATATTCTTTCACAAGTTGCTGTAAATAAACTTTCCGAAGCAAAACGAACTCCGTCTGCGGTCTTTAGCGGATTCAAGCTGATTGAGAGATTCGTTAGGGACTGTCCGACCTCCATGCAGTGAAGTCGTGTGTCTCTATCAAAACAGTAGCTTCATTCACAAGTCATACATTTAATTATGCTCGTTTCGCGGAACACAACAGCCTTTAGAACTTGTGCTGACTCGTGCACTCAGACCGCACTTGGCAGCTCTGTTTGCTGCAGCAGCTTCCTTCACCACCTCAGCCTCCTTTCTCCATGCCTTCCAGTGTTGTTGACTCAGCTCACACCAGTGTCTACTTCAACCCCAGGTAGCAGAGGCAGCTCCACACACCCATGCGGGTGCAGGCAGGGGTGCACTCGGGTGCAGGTCTCGAGGCAAACCATTTGCATTTTGGCAGTGCTCAGAGTGCTGGAATCACTGAAGTAACTTGTATCAAAGGAGAGAACAGAAAAAAAAATCCGTTTGCACATTTAAAGGGGGGAGTGGAACCTTATAAAACTTGTGTGAGTGATTAAAGAGTAGTTGAGGTGGATAAAAAATGTCATGCTTCAAAGAGACATAAGTAAGCCTGGATTTCTTCAAGTTGAAAATGTTTCATTACAACCTGGTGCAGCGCGGTGTCACGCAATCTGCCCTGTTTGGTATGAAATATTACAATAAAAGGTATTCGTGCTTCTCCATCCTCCTTTTCTACTTACTTTGTGGTCGGCAGAGCCATGTCCAGAACTTTATGTCATGGTGAAGGTCAGCAGCAGAGACAGGACGAAAAGGTGAAGAGACAAACAGTAAAAAGAGAGAGAGAGAGAAAGAAAGAGAGAGAGGGAGAGAGAGAAAGAGAGACAGAGGGAGAGAGAGGGAGAGGGAGAGAGAGAGAGACAGAGGGAGAGAGAGAGAGAGAGAGAGAGAGACAGACAGAGGGAGAGAGAGAGAGGGAGAGAGAGAGAGAGAGAGAGAGAGAGAGAGAGAGAGAGAGAGAGAGACAGAGAGAGGGAGAGAGAGAGAGATGGATCGAGATGCGGGGGAAACAAAAGGTGAGAGCTGCAAAAGTGCAACCACTGTGTGAAAAGGTGAGAGGGATATGACGGATGGCGGATGGAGCCGGAGGTGTCCGTCATCGCCGCTGAAGGCTGCTGCCACGGAGATGAAGACGTATCAGCGGGCCACCGCGAAGCCTCCGCGACGCGCACGTCGTGAGTTGAGATCGGGGAAACTTTCTTTTCTTCAAGAGAGACTGAACAGGAACTACATCTCATTTTCACCTGTTCAACAGTAGCCGCAAGGAGATCGAACGACAAAACCTGCCGTACTTCTAATAAGTAATCACAGAGCCAAGACTGAGTGTCTTTTCGAGATGTGCCTCCAGGCAGGCCATTTAAACTTCTCCAAGCAGCAACTCGGAGTGCAGAGGTCAGGACAGCTTCTGTGTTTGGTGCTCATTCACACTCCAGTGGCTCCTTTCGCTTCTTTACCGTTGGGTTATTTTCACCCGGATGTCAAGTCGGCGGAACATGCCATAAATGAACTGTTTGTCATGGTTTACGATACGGAATGTTGGCCCTCTCGGAGATTGCGGGGGAAAAAATACAGAGCACCTTCGTCAGACACGCGCTCCCGTCGCCGCATTTAAACGTGGGTGTCACTTTACGCGGACGCTCCCGGCCGGCGCCGCTCAGACAAGACCGGATCATTACTTGCAAGCCCTTCAACACGGGCCGAGGCGTCGCTCGCTGGGGACCAATTTTACCGAGGCAATTTACAAAACACGACTCGCGCGCTCGCACGGCTGGGGTCAACGTCGTCTTTCACAAACGACTGCGCTCGCCCGCGCGGCCGAGGCGCATTCGCGAGCTCCGCGGCGCCGTCCTGACGGGGGTCATAAATAAAGGCGAGCTTCTTACAAGCAAGCTGAGGTCCAAAGAACAGAAGGCGATAATCTGAAGATAATGACAGAAGTTGCGATTTGAAGGTTACGATTTGCATGAGGAGAAAATCTCCGCCACACGAGACGGAGCTCGAACCCTGAAGGGTTTTTTTGTCCACCGACTTGCCGGACGAGTATTGAAGCAACACTGCGGTTTATTTCATTATTAAGACACATTTGCATTTCATGGTTTCCCGCTTTCACTTAATTTAAATCGAGCACTCCGCTCTAATCACATCAACCCAGGTGTCCTAATAATTGTTTTAATTCATCATTTTGCGATTGGACGGCAAAGGCTCCACCTCCTGCTCGCTGCAAAGCCGAAAATTAAAAAGTGCCCCAGACAGCAAAGGGGGGGGGGGGGCAAAAAAGAACAAAGTGCATGTATGGAGTCAATAGAGCTTCAGAACGGACCCCCCACATCACGGCTTCAACGGGGTTAATCGAGAACCGTGAGATGCACGGCGGGGGGAATGATCGGAAATTCGCCTCACAAAATTCGTCAGAACTAATTTTGCTATTTGTTTGTTTATTAGGCTACTTCACTAATCCCTCATACGGACGAGCCTGACAGCGTTTTTGTCTTGCTGGGAACATTTCTTCTATCGAGGATCATTATGGTGTCTTCTGGATAAACGGCTTAGACGCTCGTTCAAGCGTGAGGACAGCATTTTCGACTTCGTATCACATTCCTATGCAGACAAAGAGGGGCTTAAAAAAACAAACAAAAAAAACCCAAACATCAATGTCTGCTTCCAAAAAAAAAATCAACAAGCTCAGAAATATAATTTGGTGAAAAAAAAGTCCGATACTGAAGATGAGACTCCGAAGGCCGCGATGCCGCGAGACGAGAACGGCTTGCGTCGATGACGGCGAAGCGGAGGGGGGGGGGGAGATGGCCGCGTCGGGGGAGCATAAACACCAGGACGCAAATGAGATATGACGTATGATCAGTGTTTGGGGACGTGTGCAAGGCCGCAAACAGTTTTCCCTCGCTGGGGTGCAGCGAAAATGCAACATTTGGCAGAGCGGCGACACTCCCTGTGAACTTGATGAATAAGCCTCTAAATGTGATGCTCCTGCATTGTCCTCACCTTCAGCTACATCCATTTATCCCCTCTTATGGGAAATGGCTCCCCGGAACGATAGATATATTCCCCGACACCGGGAGAGCGTGGGCCCCCCCTTCCCCCCTCCCCCCTCTCCCACCCCCACCCATCCGCCTCCCTTCGTGAAAATGAATAACAAGCCCAAAACATATACAGTAGCGCAGCGTATTCTTCTTCTTGCTGAAAGGCCTTGTCTCCCTTTTAGCCCTGGGGTGCTCTGCTCTCATTGTCTGACAGGATGATTAATCTGACTGAACTTCACTTTGCAAACATCCCAAGTTCAGAGTCCCTCGCCGAGCTGCCGCAGCCCGGCCAAGCGGCGGTCGGAGCGGCGTTGTACGCGATCGCCAGCAGCCCCCCCCCCTTTCTATTCTTTTTTTGAAAAAAACACAAGACGTTAAAAAAAAGAAAAAAAAAATGCCACGACAGGAAAACAAATAAATATGCATTACTCGCTTCAAAGCGCTCGAGCAGATGGTTGAGAGGGCTACGTCTGTCACGGAGCAGCGCCACCACGGGCCTGGTGGCGGCGGCGGTGAGGGCTCCGGGTGGTTCAGAGGAGGTAGCTAAAGAGGTGAGCTGACGGAATCATATCTGCTGCTGGAACAAAGACGAATACAGATGCAGCTGGATGTGATGCAGCTTCATGACGTTTCCTGTTCTGAGACACACAGGAATTACTGCAACTCCAAGGATCTAAAGCTTGACTGTTTTCCATTGGTACAACAGTCTTAAACAGGCCTCATTTTGACATAACGTGCTGTTTATTACGCATATTAGCAAGAAGACATAAGAGGAAACCGAGGACAAGAAGAAGAGACTAAATTGTGTGTTACGAGCCGGTTTGGTACTGAAGAACCCGACGGCACAGGAAAAAGAAAACGTCCTGACAGAGCTGCTGTTTTGCACAACAGTGCGGCAAAAAGATCATGGAGCTAATTGAAAGAATGTATAATTCACCGTGTCAGTTTTATTGCCGTTAACCAGCGGGCAGGACCGGGGTAGTAACTGCTGCATAAAAGCAAGATCACACTTGAGGTTGAGTTGCCATATTAAATATCGGCGTGACTGTAATTACCCGCATCCCCCTGCGACCCGGAACCGGGCCGAGCTTATATACGGAACAACATCACTCCCCGCCGATGTGATAGCGCTCGAACGGAGTGTTGAAGCTCGTCCGACGGACGGCGGTGCGGCCGGTTCTCGTTTAGCTCGACTGATTCGTGGTCGTATTCTGTAACCCTAATGGCTCATTCGCTGGTCCACGTTAACTCCTCCCACTGGAGGTCCCGTACCTGCCCGGTGCGGCAAAGGGGGCGTGGCCACAAACACCGAACTCCACGATTCGGATGCTGTTAAAGTTGACTTTATCGCATTCCAGCCATCGACATGTTACAAAAGCGTGTGTGGAACCATTTGTTACAATGAAAATCCAGGCAGCGTTTCTTGCCAAGTGTCAGCCTGCCGCCGCATTGACGGAGCAAGAATCACTGTGTCAGTAAATTGGTTACAGTAAGATTTATTTACGAGCGCACTCTTCCACTTACATCCGCATATTTATTAAAAAAAAAAAAGCGAATGCATAAAAAGATAATCGCTAAAAATAAAAGCCTGTCCGCCTCTTGCACCTGCGAACGCGACTAATTTCCTCTAACAGCGGGAAGAAACGTTGCATATGCAGATTTAGTCCTTGTGTGGACCTGGCGTGCAAATAAAGCAGTGAGCTGTCAATTTGTGAGTGCAAAAGTAGCAGGTTTACTGCATCCTTCACTTTGATTGTTGGTGGTGTGCCAACATTTTAATCAGAGCCAGAACAGCGCATTGTGCTTTCAACCCTAATAAAATGAGTCATTTTCTGAGGTTGATTCATCGCCGCAAAATGCAGGATCTCTCTTTTCATATTTTGGTGTAGTTTTTTTCTTCTTTTGCTTGGTAAAACAGCAACTTTTTTTCGAGATATAGTGTCATATCGAATCCATCAGGTGGAGTTCGACTTTCTGGGTTTTTTTTCTCAACGGGTGACTTTTTAAACACCGAAACCCTGTCAGCAGAGGCTTACAGCTGTCAGAGGGGGTTTATTTATTTCTACAGGTTCAACCAGTTATTTTTACACATCTCGAAATTACAGCTTTCTGTCTATACGACAGTGCTGGAAGCCACTTTTCGAAAAACATCTACTGAGATGAAACTAAAATAATTGGTTTTGTACAGAAGGAAAGAAAGAAACTAGGATTTTTTTTTCAAGCTTTATAAACATTATAAGCACCAAAGCAGCGCTGGTCACAGTCACGCTAATGCAGATTAAATGAGAGGTTGGTGGAAGGGCTCGCAGGGGGGGGGGGGGGGGGGTGTCAATGTGGCTAACTCAATGACTAATGGCAATATTAAACCCAAAGCTCATGAAGGGCGCAGAGCCGCGTGTTCTACATACATAGAAAAAAAAGGAATTTAGATAGCCGCGGTCCTTCACCCTCTGGATGTTTAGAGGGAAAGTTGAAGGCGGGAGACCCAAAAAAAAGGTTGACAGGAGGGAGGGTTGAAAAAAAAAAGGAGCGAGAAATAGAGAGAGGCCCCGGCGACTTCAAGGAGCGCCGCGGAAGCCGAGCTGCACTTTTGTGGCAAAGATCTCCGAAACAGAACCAATTAGGGCAGCGGGAACGGCTGATGTTAAGGGGAAGAAAGAAAAAAAAACAAAAAACAATGCACCGGTTGCCAAGTCTTGATCAGGACTTCAAGGTGGGCCAGAGAAGACTAAAATTGGACGTGAGGGTCCAAATTACTGTTGAGCTCCACTTTATCAGAACGAAGCTCGCGGAGTCCTGACGAGGGCCCAGAGCAGCTCGTATTAGTAAGCAGGAGGCAGGTAGGAGGCAGTGGGAAGAGCTCAGCATGTCCTCTTGCCGTTGCTGTGCAGCTGGCACAAACCTTTAAAAGCCAAGAAAAAATAGAAAAAAAGTGCCATGTGGCCCAGAGGAAGGAAAAATAGAAGGCTAAATGACACTTTTAATGGAGCAGGAGGTTAAATTCTAACGATAGAGGCCGTAACACCCTTTATAGCCACATTATGTGGTGACCAACCAATCAGCGAAAGCGCTCGGCTCACCGATAAAGACGCGTTGGTGTTTGTTAGCAGGCACCGCGCCGAAAAAGGGGGTCGATAGTTATTGAAGCCCCTCGGAGGGTTGATCGCTTGACGCGGATGAAATGGTCGCGGCGCGGAAGCGGGAAGCTACGGCGGGAGAGCAAACGGTTTGCGCCTCTGAGCGCTTCCTTTTAAAACTCGTCCGGGCGCCGGCTGCGTTTGGGCTCCGAGTGCATCGCGGTTACATAAATCAAAATAAAATCTGATCAATATTCCGGCTCGGAGGGAGGGGGGGGGGGCCCGTGTGCGGCGGTCCGTTGGGAAGTGAACCTCACAACGAGGACCAGAGTTCAACTCGCAACTATTGGAGTTTTTCGCACTGTGATCCATCTTTGTTCGCCTGTCAGATTTTTCTCTCCGTTTTTTTTTTTTTATGTCTCCACAAAAGGACAGAGATAAAACGCCCGAGGTGAGATGCATGAGATAAGTATCCCCCCCCCCCCCGCCCCCCATGTGCAACCTGTTTGTGTATTCTCAGGCTTCTTGTCGGAATGGCTTTGTTGTCGATGAGCTTCAGCGGCAGAATATCTGATACCGTGTGTGAAACTGCTCATTCGAAATACAGTCATTTTGAGCAGTCGCTCTCCCAGACCCCCCCCCCCCCAATGGCTTCTAAGGGAGGCTGTGGACTCGATCTTTGGTCTCTAATTTGCCAAAACATTACAGTGAAGCCAACGCGCGCTTTCAACCAACATACAAAAGCCAGAGACTGCACAATAAAATCAATGGACGGTCTCCTGGTCCCGGACCCCCGGGTGGTGGGAACGCCTGGCTGAGAAGATTCAGAGTGACCGCAATGGCTGATTCACTGTCAGCCCCTGTGTGAAATATGTATCCATCCACCAGTCACACCGTCGCGCGAAGAAAACCTCAGCATTGTTATGTAATTGTGGCGCCGCACGGAGTCCTTTCTTCCCGCCTCACTAGTCGGTTCACGTAAGCCGCACACAGATTCAAGGAATTACAAAGACCTTATATCTCGGCGCAACAAGAAAGAGAAAATTACAAAGGCCAAAACACAATGTATGGTTTGAATAGTTAACCAAGCGGGAGAGAAAAACATGTCAGCGAAAAAAGTCAATATCACTTGTGATTTCCTCTGAGGGAAAGGAGAAGTGGAGAGAGGGGGGGGAGAGAGAGAGAGAGGCGGGGGGGAACAGGAGAGCGAGAGAGAGCAAAAGGGAGAGAGAGAGAGAGAGAGAGCGAGAGAGAGAGGGAGAGAGAGAGAGAGAGAGAGAGAGAGAGAGAGAGAGAGAGAGCACTTAATTCAAAGGGAGGAAGCGAGAACAGATGAAGGAGGGGCAGATAGAAGGAAATCAAGCTGCGGGCAAGCAAGGGGGATGGCACAGTCATGTGACCCTGTGGAGGGAGAGAGGGACAGAGAGAGTAAGAGAGAGAGACAGAGAGAGACAGAGAGAGAAAGAGAGAGAGGGAGAGAGAGAGAGAGGGGAAGGTTATCATTGGCTACTGGTTACTAAAGACGACAAACGGATGGAGAGAAGCATCCTTTATCGGAGTCAGCGAGACAAATACGTTTAGTAAAAGCATTCCTTGGATACCGACAGTGTAACATGTGATCATGATACCGTGTTCATCATTCTGAGCAGCCTCCATTCGCTTGGCTCCAGTCTCTCCTGCATATGTCGGACCTGCTGCAGCGATTTGCTCCCAATCACGGCGACAACATAAGAGGGAGGCAGCTTTGTGGGTCAAACTGCAGCATCTGACCTTCTTCTCCATCAGGGCCGGCTGATGGTCGGATGTGACATCCCTTTTGAATGATATCAGCTCAAGTAAACGGTCGCTGTCAGCTCTTATCAGACCCTTGTGTATGGGGCCCACTCGCAGCTTATGATTTGCTTCGTTAGCACTTCGACTCACAACACTGTTCAGAGGTACTGACACACCTTGTAATCATCTACAATCTGTAGATCATCTTCATTAATAAAAAGAAATTTCCTCATTTCAAATATTGATTAAGTTATTGAACAACCTCAATAATATTTTCATTCATATATTTCTATCTATTGATCCATCTACATCCATGTTTGTGTGTGTGCGCGTGAGTGTGTGCATGCGTGCAAGCACATAGTTTGGGTGCAAATAAAAATTACTGCTTGTCATTATTTGTTTAAAGCTTCAGACTTTCATTTTCTAAACATTTTTGCAGGGTGTTGAGTTGCAAGATCTTTTTTGTACGGCAGATTTTTTGCTGTGAAAAAACTGTGAGACAATAAAGTCTTGGCTCAAAATGATCAGTGAGTGGCAATATAATTGTCGACCTGTGTGAAGATGTCGGCACACTGAAGAAAGCAGAAATGTGCCCAGTTTACATTTAGAAAGTGTTTTCAGTGGCTTCACATGGGACTCAAACTGTTCAAATTGTCTTGCACTGTTTTTCTTGAGTTGAAGTTGCCCACATGGTAGAAATACTGAATGTGGAATTAAATCCTTTGATTGCACAAACTGTTTTGTAGGGTGTCATTCGATGACAACAGCGCAGGTTAGAAAACAGTAAAGCAGACACTCCCAGAGACCCTTTGAAAAATACAAATTATTTTGCATTTTATTTGTTGTGGACAATGCAACTTTTCAGCTTTAGTCATTGGTAGTTTAAACCGTCTGGAAAGTGCTATGAAAACAACAATGAAACACTGTTCAGGCTAACATATCGCACAGTGTGCACCCACCTTGATCGTTGCAGTTTGTATTCTTGAACGTGCCCTCAGTTTATCAGATACTGACCTAAAGGGGGGCACTGTGTTTATTCTGTTTATTCTGTTTATTTTGTTTACTGCGCAAAACAGAAAATACCTCACAAATGTGAAGCAACTGCAACACAGTGACTGGAAACTGGGAAAATTGACAATGTTCAACATGAGCCATTGGTTTGATATGGACAGTATGAATAAATATCTCTGCTTCCTCAGTAATGTCGCTTGAAGTCTGGAGGGATTTTTTAAGCAGTGAGAGAGACACAAAAAGTGATTCGAATTCTTTAATCACAACTTTTGCTATTCCAGATCAATCACGGGTCAGTTTGGGATGAATTTAGTAACCATGGAAACATGTGTTGTTCACAACCCCCACCACAGAGCTGCTGCTCTCATTCACACATCCCACTTTAATGCTCTCCACAGCAACAGTGGCTCTAAAACTCACATTAGAAAGCATCTTTTCCACAGCACGGGAATCATATGAAGCATCACGATAGAATGAAATCTGAAAGTGTGGAGGAGGGGCAGCATCGCCGGTTGGTCTCTCCCATGATCAGGGGTTCGATCCCCACCTCTGCCCGTCCTCGTGTCGAAGGAGCAAATCAGGGAAAATTCTTTAAAAGTTCCTTGTGTGTCAGTGTATGTGGGTGAATGTGAACAAAGATGCAAGGCTTGTATTTGGATTAGACCATATAGCTTTTGTTTGGCTGTTTATAGTGTTAGTAATCATGCTACCTTCAATAGCACATTTAATTTGTCTTTCGCCACAATCGGCCTAATCCTACTCATCCAAAGAAATAAGTTTGTGGGGAAGGTCTTTAACTAGGAGTCTGTAAAGTACTTATGTGACTGATTAAAATACCCATTAGTATTTGTTGCACTGTGTGGATGATCTGTGCTTTTCATTTAACGTGGGATTGTAGTTACATGTGGGGAAGCATGAAGGATGACAACAGAACAGTAATGATAGTTGCTCCACATTGGTCATTTCTTATTGAAGCTGTTATGTTTATATTTATAGTTATATACAACCTCCATTTTTCTTTTACATTTAAAGACACAGTGGGGGAGTTTATGGTTCCATCAGTCCACCATCAACAACACAGTGTGTGTTATAGGATGTGTGTTACCTTCACCTATGTGCTGTGTCTGTCTCATGTCACTGCAGTGACGTTGAGCCAGGCACATGACCGATAGGTATCGTCTGCTTTAGGTGGAATTCAACTCATTGAATGTTGCTTCACCAGGGGAAGTTCCAGGCCGTTAAACCTGCAGCACTTCCTCTTGTGCAGGCGAGTGTGAGCCAAACTCTACTAAATGACACCTCTGTGCACTATACAGCACACCGTCTTGTCATGATCAATGTTTGGTTCAAACATGAGTTTTAGCCACTGGCTGGACTTTGCCTCAAGCTGTAGTTATCGGTTGCTGCCGCCCACCATTGCTGATGTTGTATGTACTACTACCTCTAGTGGGCACTGTCAGTCTACAAACCCATCTGCTTGGGAGGTAAAACTTGGCTGCATCCTGCGTTCTGATACAATTCAATCCAAATATTATGTGAACCTGCTGTGTTAAGTCAGGGACATAGTTGTGGCCTCAGTGCATGGCCACAGACTGTGTGCATTGAACTCAGTGTCATGTGGCCAGAATCTGTCGATGTCTTGTGTGTAAGGATGCTTTCTTTTTTGAGCTCATAAGTTCATGTTTTAATGATATAATTCTGAGTTTATAAGTCTCAGAAACACTCTCTTAGAATCCTGGACTTATCTCCATCCCTTTCCGCTTAACACATCAAATGTGTAACCATATTTACTCACATCTGTATTCAAGAAGTATTGCTGAATATACCATGTAAAGTCACAGGCTGAATGCTTCGCTGAGAATGGAGCTGATCTGAACTCAAGTTGTTTATTCTCCTGCTGGAATCGTCCACTTTGCTGCGTTGCTGCAACAGGTTCAAACATGCAGGCTGCACGCTGCATGACGGATGCACCGTCACCACAACGCTTTCCCATGATGCCGTGGTCCTTCTTCCTTTCCTCCCACTGCTTTCGCCTTCCAGGGAAGATGAGGGGAGCAGGAGTTTGAGTCTGAGCAGGAAACACTACAAAAAAGATTATCTTGACTTTTATTTTTTTTTAGGAACAATTCAAATTGGATTCATTTGATTTTACACTTTACAACCATATATTCTTAAAGTTCAAAGAAGTCCTGTTGTACTGCATCCAATGCTAAAAACGTACCCTGTTAATCCTGGTGATAACAGTTGGCTATTTTGGCAGGTGATAATCAAATGAATGACTGGACTTGACTGACGGAGTGCCAGCCTATCATTGGTGTATCCAGCTGTGTTGTCACTGTGAAGGACCAAATCAACAGCCAGCATGACTACATCAACATATGAGGGGGGTCCGGTACAGTAGTTTGCCGTTCGGCCCCAATTATAAGTACAATAACTTCGGCACAAAAGTCGTGTTTTCACACAGGACCTCTGGACACTAATACTGTGAGATCAAGTACCTGTCTCATCTGATATTGTAATACACTGGTGCAAATTCCAAGACAAATCTGCAGTTAATCAAATTATGTACAACCAATTGACACACAGTGAACCTCGGGCTTTAGGGGCCTCTTTGGATGAGGGGCCCCCCTCTGGCAGCTGGCTGCTCTTCTCAGCTGGTAATCCAAGCTTGGCGGGTGGCGTGCGCTCACGTCGGACAGATAAGTTTCAGCAGTAACCGTCCTGAGATTTATTCACTGCTTCACAAATGAGCTCTTTTCCTCAATAACTGAAGCCGTGACCTCATGACTTGGACAAATGAGCCCTAAATCTGAGGTTCTTCTATTTACACAAACTACATCTTGGCAAGTAAACGCATCTCATAAAAACAGATCAGCCACAGTGGGTTTGTCCAGTGTTTTGTGACCAGTGTGAGATCCAAAGAACACTGTAATTCTTTGTAAAAGTGCCCATAATCAATGTTTGCCAAATACTAATTTTATTCTTGTATAACAAATCGCAGCACGAAATTTGTGCGTCCACCAGGTTACCAATGAAGATTTACTGCAATCATTTTCTTTTGCTACAAATTTAGCATCACTAGCCCAAATCATCAGCTTGATGTCTGTCTTAGATTGTGATTTTAATGATATCCCCACAATGATTCGCAATCCAGTGAATTAGATTGTTAGTTTGTGAAAACATGAGCACACCGCGGCATTTCCTTTTTAATGTGATGATAAAACTGTCCCAGACACCATTTACAGTCTATTTCACATGGTTGTGGACTTGAAAAGCAAAAAGAAAATTTTTTTTCATTCAGTAGTTTTTATAGGATCAATCAACTGGACTCAGGTCTTGAACCAGTGTAATATCAAATATTGAACTGACATTATTGAAAATACCAAGATTTTTTTTTGTTATTTTCAAAGTAAAATTATTCTTATTACTTCTCCCTCCCTGCTGTGTTATTTGGCATCCATTCATAGCATGTAAAGGGGGGGGGGCACTTCATGTGATATATTATTCTTTTTGCACTCCCACTCAGTGATTGTGAATTGACAATGCACAATGCAGCTTTGAATCTGCATGTCAGCGAATCCGGATCGGCTTGAATTTGTTAATTTTCCTATGTGAATGTCCCACAGAGTCAAAACACGGTGAGTGATGCGGCTGGGACACAAGAGTTTGGTTCTGTTGCAGGATCACTTTCTTCATCTGCCATCTCTGCTCCCTGGTTAATTTTTAATAACGCAGCCAAATGAAACGCGAAAGGCTGGTCTCCACCAAACAATTAAACACAATGGAGATCATGGCGGCAAAAGTAAAAGGCGCTTCTGCTCGGCCAGCAAATGGGGAAAAGGTAACATGTCAAAGACCGAATTGAAACTCGACACTGCTGATGCGCTGCAAAGTCCACATCCGCGATCCGGAGCCGGTTTTGACCACCAGCCGAAGGAGCCCAGTTTTGAATTGACAGACATTCGCGGCAGCCAATCGGCGGCCGCCGTGCGCCAAAGCCGTATTTATCCCTGTCTAGCAGCCAATCAGAGTCGTCCTTTTCGGCCTAGTGCGTCATCAGAGTAGAATGTGAATGTGGGCTGCCTGTGAGCGGACCACACTCTGCTCCCATCCCCCATCTTCACCGAGCAATGGCGGCTTCTCTTTTGCCGCTTTGTCCTTCTCATATTCAGCTTGTAAAAGCCATGTGTACAAAACTCGGTAAGGAACAATACGTGTTTGCCCTTGTGTTTCATAAGAATGCGCGTCAGTTCATGAGCACATTATACTTGATTTTTTACGCACTTGTCTCATCGCATGTCTGTTATGTCGCACTGCTTTTTTACCCTCCTCCACGACGGGGCATTTCTCTGTGGGCTCTAACAATGGAGGCTGGAGGAAATGAGGCCACCGTCACTGCACTGCACCCGCTCACTGCGATCAGCCTGTACACACACACTCACACAGCACTGGGTGCTTTCTGTTTTTATTCGACGTAGATTGTGTGTTTATTCGTGTCTCGACCTTGGCGCACGAATTTATGAGATGTTATGTAAAAAAAAAATGAAGAGTGTCAAGTGCGCACACAGGGATGAGAGGGAGTTTCAAATATGGACGTCGTCAAGGGGAGGGGCGATCAGCCGCCGATGAAGAGGATGAGACGAGACATGGCGGCTCTAAATTTATTTCTGCTGCGCCCTTATATCTGATCCAAGGTGTTCACGTGGACACTGAAAATGTTGTTATAAGAAGAATTAATCCACTAAAACTCCCGTGAAGTCGATATATCAATGCGTTAACCCCCCTCCACCGAACACCGTATTCCCTCGTCGAGGCGGTGGGCGGGAGAAGCGATCCGTCGTCGCCGCTTGACTCGACCAGATGCACATCAATCAATCACACCGTGACACTACGTCAACCAAAGCGCTGTCCATTCGATATATTTAGTGCGTAACTCGGTGGAAACTTGTTTTTTTGGCCGTGACGGCGCTGCCAGAGCGGCACGGGCCCATCTTTAGCCCCTTTTATTGGCTTTAATAGGGTCGGATTATTGTTTAAGCAAAGAAAGGACGGTTGCGAGCGGCAGAACGGGAGGGGGCGTGGCCTCTCGGTTTAGAAATTCTATCCATTGTTCCACTCCGACGCGCGAAGAGAACACCTCTGTGAGGTCTCCAGCCAATCAGCGGCTGCCGAGCTCCTCCGAGCCCCGCCCACAAGCCTATATTAAAGGCTCGGCCGTCAGCAGCATTGGCCACTGGCACAATATAATTCTGATTGATCCGCAAACCGAGCAGAGGGATTTACTTTATTCAACCTTTCATTTCAGCCGTCCTTTATTTTATTGAACTAAAACAATGGCAGACACACAAGTTGACTCCGGCTCGGATATCTCTGCCAAGGTAAGCCGCATCACACCTCCACCGGGGCCGTTTCTCGGAGCCCCCCAGTTAGAATAAAGCTTTTTTCCGAGCTGCAACCTAGATTTTTTCCCCCTCTTTTTAAAAAAACCTCTTCGACGCCGCTTCGCGCTCAATCGGACTCGGCGAAGTCGGAGCCTGTTGGACGAGAAAAAGCGGGGGGGACGCCGGTGCTCGCATCTTTTCGCTCTAAACTATGATGGAAAATATCACGAGAATAAATCGGGGGTCTCGGCACCGCATCATGGAAATGGGCTGCGTTTACAGCGCCGCGTCTCATTGTCCGGAGAGTAACAGTCTGCGCGGGTTCTTTGTTTATACAAGCGGTTCGGTTCTCCCCGCACAATCGCGCTCACTGAGTCCGAACCGACACACGGACGCACACCAGTCGCTCCAACACGCACTTGGCGGGGTTTTCGGTTCACCATCCGCGGCTCCTCGCGCAGAATTGACGCACCTTATTCGCGCACATATTTCACATCCGTTGCCGGCTGCTCAAAAACGGCATAGTTCGAGTTATATCCTTTCTTTCTTTTTTAGTTTCTGTGTCCTGTACGTGTTATCGGAGGTGAGGCGAGCTGCTGGAGCCGAACAGCCGGGTGAAGGAGATTTTGTGAGGCTTTCCAGCTGGGGTTGTAGTGTGGAGTTGCTCCGTTTGAATGAAGGACGGGGAGACAGGCGGTGCGCAATCACATCAATGTCAACTTTAGTTTCTCCGAGGTTTTTCGTTGAATTCTCTGTTTGTACATCGGTGCCCGGGAAATTTTTGGACTACTCCGGGGTTCTGCCGCCGGTTCGCTCCATCCGACCCGGTTTGTTTACCGACTCAGGAAGGTCGGGCAGCCGCTGCCTGAGCAGCCTCCGCTCGTTCAGCCTCCGTTTACCGGAGAGATTGTCGTCTCGCACCAAATCGCGCCTTCCGCTTTTTCGTCAGTGTTTTCGGAGCCTGTTTGCAAGGCGCATTTGTGTCTCAAGGGAAACTTTTTCTTTCTTTTTTGTGATTGCAGCCCCACTTCTCTCGCTCGATCTATGTATGTGTGTGTGTGCGGGAGTGAGCGTGTGTGTGTGTACGTGTGTGTACGTGTATGTGTGTGGCTGTGGAGGTGTGATGTGACGCTGCTGGTTTTCCCCTCTCTGAGCTCCGTAACCATTTTGGCTCTTCTACGTCCACCTACCCTCTTGTTGGCTTTTTAAAAGATAATTTCCGTCCAGCTGGACTTTGGATCACATTGGGTGAAACTTTAATAGACCCCGCGGGGGAGTTCGCTTCCCGCTGCAGCGGCGGCGGGGGGAGAATAGGACTCAGCCTTTGGATAATAAGAGCAGCAGCGAGCCGCGGAGCTGAATAATTATGAGATTATAACAAATGAACATATGGAGAAGGTGGAGAGGGAAAAGTTGGGGCCTGGTATTAACGCTGATAATCCGGGGTGCCTGTTCAGCCTCTATTTATAGTTGTGGAGCATTTTTACGCACAAGCGCCTTTTTACGCACAGTGGGTGAGCGAGAGAGCGAGCGAACGGAGGCTCGGAGCTCAACTGGACCTCATTTGTCTCCTGCCAAGGAGCCGCCGATGCTGCTAAACAGCTTAATGGATTTTAACCAATAAGATTATGTAAAGCAATTAATCAATAACGGCGTATGTGTTGGACGTGTGAGGCGCGCGTGCGGCGGGGATAAGGGCTCGTGAAGGGACGGTGTCGACAAAACGAGGAAACGGAGCGCTATTAATAGGGTCGGCGGGCGGTTTTCCGGCGTAAGCGGAGAACTCAAAAGCTCTGAAGGTGTTTTTTTTTTTTTCAAGACGTGTTCTCGGCTTCGTGCTCTGCGGTGCCGACTTATATTCGGTTTTTTTCCCTCCGCCGCTTCCCCCGGCTGCCATGTGTCGTCTTCTATTGTCCTCCGTTACAACAAGCGGCCAGCAGCAGCGTGCGTCGCGCTCGCCGCCGCCGCCTCCTCCTCCTCCTCCTCCTCCTCCTCCATCACCCCCTCCCCTCCTTACCCTCATCCTCCCTCCTACTCCTGCGCCCTCCTGTGTTATTTTAAACGGAGCGGTGCATCCTGGGTATTGCAGTGCCTCTCCCGGGCGTGTCTTGTGACATATGGCGGCAACGGCAGCTCGCGGAAGACTACAATACCCAGAGTGCCCCGGGGGCCACATCAAAGTATCAGATTACAACACATTAGAGGGGATGGAGTGGGAGGAGGAGGAGGCAGGGGGGAGGATCTGCAGAGACCAATATGGTGTTTAAATAGGAAGGCTTCATCCTGACAGGCAGAGGGCTGAAAAATGTGCAGCTTCCAGCAGCTGTTGTAGCTCGGCTAAGTAGGCCAGTAGGTAGAAGGCCAGGTAGCTGGAATACACCTGATGTGCTGCAAACTCATTTTTTCGATTGTCTTCAAGTCTCTGATGTTTGCTTTTGTTTCCACCAGGACCTGAAAGAGAAGAAGCTGCATGAGGAGCAGGAGAACGGCAAAGATGCAGCCACCAACGGCAAGGTAGCGTCCGTCAGCGGAGGTCCGCGCTGAGGGTTTGGTTCAGGCCAGTGTTGTCAAACTTGTTGGTCTTGTTTTCAGGAGAATGAGGAGAATGGCGAGCCCGAGGTAGATGATGAGGATGATGAGGAAGTGGACGAGGAAGACGAGGAGGATGACGGAGAAGGTAAATTCAATTTGTTTTTTTCTTTCCTATCTGTCGTTTTATCTCGGACTTTCCAAAAGTAACCTCAATGTGTCACCCTTTGTGTTGCAGGCGATGAGGAAGACGAGGAGGAGGATGACGACGAGATCGAGGGCGGCACAAAACGGGCAGCTGAGGATGACGACGATGACGACGAGGTAAGGCCGCGGCGCGCCGAGCAGCGGGGATCCCACCGCAGACATCCCCCCCGCGATTCCAGCGAGCTGCTGGCTAACCCACCGTCTTCCTCTCCTTACAGGACGACGTCGAAACCAAGAAGCAGAAAACCGACGATGATGATTGATGCGTTTCACCCCCACGCCATCCTGCTGAACCACTTCCTGATTCTTCACCTCTGACTGCTTTTATACGTCACAGGTGGAGAAGCTGGAGGACTGTTTAAAGGAAAAAAATAATAATAAAAAAAAAAGTCAACATGGTCATTAGCAAGTAGAGTTCAACAAACATCCACCGCGTCCACACATACATACACACACACACACACTCTGTCTCCCCTCAAAACTGCAAAACAAATTTTCTAGAGGAACCCGCCACCACACCGACCGCAGAAATCCGGCTTCTCTTCAACAACAGCAACACGAAAGGAGAATTTGTTTGTATTTTTATTTACATTTTATATTTTTGTACATATTGTTAGGAGGAGGGGGGTCACTTTCTCTCTCGGCAGCGATCTCGTCAGACCAAATCGGTGCTTCTTTAACAAAAGATTTTACTTGGTTGACCATGTTACAATATCTCAACAGATACTACAAAACATGTAAAAACGTATAAAAAAAAAACAAAACATGAAAGACAACCTCTTAAGCCGTTGAACTCAGAGCATTCCAGTAAATTTAATGTATGTACTTTAGCTGTACCATAACTAGTTTGTTTGTATGGGAGGGTAAGGCCAAAGAAAAGAGCCTCTTTTCTTTTTCCTTTTATTTTGTTTTTGTCAGCGACTTTTTGTTTTATGACGGCCTGTTTTGATGTATGTGCGAAGTTTGTTGTTTGACAATAAACCGGACTTTTATTTTGTGAGTTGTACTTTGTATCTCTGCCTGTTTTTTTTCTTGTCCCCTCTTTGACCCTTGGTGGACTTTGGCGAGGAGACAGTGAAGAGGGGACACCTGTGAGTGTCCTGGGAGTCCCACGGCAGCTATCACCATACATTTCACTTTACTCGCTACTCCTCAGAAAGCAAAAGTTGGGCGATGTCAGCAATTTTTTTTTTTAACCTGCGGGGTAGTGAACAAGCATTCAGAGGTGTTTTGGCATGGGGGGGGGGGTCACCTCCATCAACAAAGATGATTGACTGATCTGTAACCTTTTCTTCTCAATATCCATGCACTCGTCAGAAACAAGGACTCCTCGCTCAGCCGTGAGATCGTTTGTTAAAAACTAGCGTCCAAAGCCGTAACCTGGATCTACAGAAACGTTTGAACTCTCTCTGGGTCCTCTCGCATATCTGAAAATACGAACTGCTGACTTATACAAAAAAAATAAAACCTGTTGGCTCCCAACCTTGAAGTGCACAAAGTGTCGGGTTTATACACACTCACCTGTTACTTTTATTTTTTCTTAATAATAAAGCAGCTAGTTCACCTTCACAGGGCTGCACTTTTCACCCTGCTGTCCATATTTAAACAGTGGTTGCACAGTCTGATCAGAAACCAGGCAGCGATATGATGACTCCAGTGAGAGCCGCTTTCTGTCAGACAGAAACGCAGAAGTGAACATGAGCAAGAGGGGGACGGTGGGCTATGTGAGTTGTGCCGAAACAATAATATCTCAAAGCACAGAAAGGAGACCATGATACAGTCACATGTTTGAGTCATTGAATCCTTTCGAAGCTTTAAATGTTAAACTTTTACATGCAACATGCGTGACCGTCCTCCAACAGGAAGTGGCTCTGAGCTTCGGCTCTGAGCTTCAGCTCCACAGCACCAACAACAGTTTCACTACATTCTACCTGCAGGAGCAGCATCAGGATTACTGCAATTGGTCCTTTTATGGTCTGATGCTTTGAAAAAAGCTGCTTACATTTTTTTGTGAGCATCTCAAGTTCTGTTTGGTCAAAAAAAACAAAATAATAATAATAACAATGAATAATAAATAGTAATTTTAATAAATGCAAGAAATAAAGTCTGGAATCTGTTGATTTTGCATTGAAGAGAGTTGAAAAATCTCGCTAAACCAGCAGACTTCAGACTGTCTGCTACCCGTCATTAACAGGTGGGCATTACTGCCGTATTATCGTGTGAGTCCCAGTCTGCTGCAGCTTTAAAATCAGATCAGATCTGTGAGCTAAAAACCTAAAATCCGTCTTACCTCAGCAGGTGGTCTGACGCAGCATCTCCCCCCACAGCGCCTGTGTGGTTCGCCCCAGACTGAAGGAGGAGAGCTGACGGAGCAGTCCACTGCTGCAGGAGGGAGGGAGGGAGGGAGGGAGGGTGGCGCCGGGCATCAGGAGGGTGTGGTGGGGTTGCAGACCTGAGTGTATCACTTATCACCACACTGCTGCAGGTCATCAGACCTAATAATCCCGTGACTCTGCTATGTGCTGCGGCTACTATTGTCCTTTTCTGAGGAACTTAAGCCTTCGGATGATTGAGAAATGGTAGAGGGGCACAAGCACGAGGGCTCCCTCTTTTTCAGTGAACATTTTATACAAACTCAACACTACCGTCTCGAAAATAGAATTGCAAAAAGCCAACGACAGCACAGAGGGAGCTGTTTCACATTCATGTGTCATTTCTGCGAGTACTTTACATCACTGCTGACATGTTGCAGCTATTTTTGTAAAATGAAGTGTCCCCATTAATATATCAAGTCACTGCTGGCGCCTCAATTAACTGTTTTCTCCTCTGTGGCCTGCAAACCTTGCGATTCGTCCACCCTTCCAAAGAAAAATGTGAATGCTGAACCCACTGCAAGTTGTGAGGTGATCAGGTGATAAATCAGTGGATTCTGTGACATCTTGTTTTGTCTTCCTTTTTGTTGGATCACGTTTGTCTCTCTCTTTTTTGTTTTGTTTTGTTTTCTCTCAGTAGGCGGGTATGAATAAAGTTGTGCTGTGTTTTGGCTTCCAGCTGAAAGGCGGGAGCATCTGCGTGTGTGAACTGACACACATTCAGACATGAGTCCTGACTTGACTTCAGCCCACTGCCCCCCAGCTAAAAACCTGCTGTAGGTTAGACACATGTAACAACTCAGCGTCTCTGCAGTGATTGGCCCTCCTCACTGCCGCCAGGACAGCGAACCGTCCAATCAGATGAGTGTGTGTGAAGTTTGAACTGGGTAAACCTCTGGTCTCCTTCCACCCCATGAGATCTAAAAGAGGTGCTGCAGGTAATGGAGTTCACTGGTTTGGTTTATTGCACCCAGTGATGTTTGTCAAAGGAGCTCGACACAGAGAATTTACAAGCTACCTTCTTTCTTCCTTTTAATGGAAATGTTGCCAGTTTTCAGCGCTTTATAAGGTCAAAGGTAAATTCTCTGAATTTGCAAAGAATATGAAAAGGTCACCGTGATACCTGCAGTTGTGGCTCCAGAACACCTGGACACACTGCAGCAGGACGGTCTCAAAAAGACATGCGTCCTGAAATTAGCTCAATACTCCACCTCCTTTTTCTCCTCACAGGAATTATCTTCACCCTTTTTCACAGTTTGAAGTCAGGTCTTCAAGTGTTGCACCTTATGTTTGTCTATAGATTTTCATCTCAGCGCAGACGTCTCAGAGCGTTTTCACACCAGCTGTACTTTTGGTCAGTGTGGTTCAGAGATTTGGTTAGGTTCACAGTGCGAAAGTTACCCAGAAGTTACTTGAAACTTTTTGTTTTTTCCGGTGTCTGTGTTGTGTTTTTAAAAAAAAATGACACAAGGAACAGCAAGTGAGGAGCTATCAGAGTATGTTTTCAATGAGAGACATAAAAGGCTGCTCCTGTTTTCAATTTCATCCAACATTTATTTATTTATTTAGCAATAAATAATTGTGCTGTGTTTTGGCTTCCAGCTGAAAGGCGTGAAAGTGTCAGTAAAGATCTGAATTTGTTTACAGCCTGTAACGTGAGAACGGCATTAGCCTCTCACAACAATCACTGGGGGCCAAAAGGTCTCTAGAATTATCTCGAAGAAAAGGCCGGAGTCGGATATTTGCGCTCAGGCTGTTAAAATTAAGTCTTGTGTCCCTCTGCTTGACTCCTCCAGACTGCAGACGAGACTGCGTCTCAGTGTGTTGCTGCCCTCGCGTGTCCAAGCTGTGAATTGCACCTTTATTCCTGGAGCTGGTTTGTTTTATCTGAGAATGAAATGTTTCTGATAGGGAGGTGAGCAGGGAGATGCTGGCTGATTTCTGACATCCTCAAAATATTCCAAACCTCAGGCCTTCAGGACCTCCTCATGTCTCCGAACGAGGAGGTCCTGAACTCTCGCTTCACTTCCAGCGTTGCAGCCTGCAGATACTGGGATCTCCTTAAGTCGTCACAAATTCTGAGTTGTCAGATGTATTAATTTTCTGCCAGACTTTATTACCAGCCCTCCAAAATTGTTTGAGGTATGTTGCTGCGATCAAATTCAAAGTGAGCCAGATAAAAATAAACACAGGCTGACTGCGAAGTGTAAAGTGATGCTTTTGTTGTTTGGTGTGCTGCTGGTTTGTCTTCAGCGCGTCGGCCTTTCCTCCAGATTCAGCACGAGAAACGAGGAAATGACCCCCACAACAAAGAGATCAGAGCAGAGGTGCATGACAGTGACAGTATTTACATGCAGTGAGGGGGTCACAGCGGGGGTCCTCCTCAGAGCTCATCTCCTCACTGTTGTGTAAACCACCAACCTGGGCGACACAATGAAGCGCATTCAGCCAGCACAACAATGGCCTCAGATGCAGATGGGGGGGAACCCCACCTCCTCCCACCACCACAGTGTCTCCCTCCCGCCCACCTTCATTGTGTCACTTTCACACCCAGTCCCTATAGAACAACCCCCCCCCCTCACACACACACAA
>JASSRZ010000042.1:11557804-11595166 GCA_032164315.1 Malacoctenus gilli
ATGCTGAAGAAGAGACATTCGTCTCCGTTCAACAGCAAAAACATGAGTGAGTGGCTGGACTGCAAGGAGAGAGAAATCTTTACAGTGACGTGTTTTGCCAAAATACTGAAAAACACCAAAATCGTCCCATCTCAGAACCACCTGTTTCAGGAGAGCCTCAATGCAGAATACGCGCTGTGCTTCGTCTTCACCTCGCTGGGACGCGCTGAACCTTACCTCTCGGCTTTATCTAACTACTTGGATGGAACGGCCGCATCAGAGCACCACGATCCTCGAACTCACGACGTCGAGAAGGAACAGTGGTACGCCTCTGAAGTTGTAGCTGAAGATATGCGGATGAAGGCAAAGCTGTTCAGTGATTTTGCAGAAGCCAACCAGGAGAACAACATAAAGTTTCTTACTGTGGGCCTAACAGATGATAAACAGAAAGGATCGGCCATCTTTCTTTATAAAGATGGTTTTGCCGTCAGCCATAACTTTCAGCCTCCTTCAAAGCCTGAAAGTGTCACAGTTGCTGGCATTGGACACAACAGTGTGACACTGAAGATTTCTCCTCCCAGACTTGGAGCAGAGAAGGTCTCCTCCTACTCTGTTGAGTTCTGTGCTGTTGGGGAGGACGAATGGCAGCGAAAGGCCGAGGCGAAGGCCGGAGACGTCACAGTGAGAGACCTGAGGCCAAACACTGAGTACATGTTCAGATGCAGAGCTGTGACCTCGGTGGGTGTTGGGCCAGCCAACGTTGTCAGTGATGCAGTCAGAATGCTACCTTGCAGCCCTCCTGGAGACCCTCAAGTGGAATCGAACTCATCTGAAATATCAGTCAGATGGGAGAAACCTGCTCTGCTCAGACAGGATGTTGTGATCCTGAGTTACATCGTGGAGTACGCAAAAACAGTCAACGGTGAGAACGTTGAAGATCTCCAGTGGAAGCAGACGAGGGCTGCAGGGGAGAAGGCGGTCGTTTCAGGGCTCCAGACAGAGACACAATATGCAGTCAGGGTCACATGTGACTGTGGGATTGACGGCAGGAGCAAAGCCAGCGCCACTGTTCAGGTTGGCACGACGTCAACTGCACGTCTCGCGGAATCTCTCAGGTGTGCAAGTGAACGAAAGACTTTCACATCGCCGTCTGTTTACAAGTTGCCTCTGCAGGAAGAACATGTGGCGATCGATGGCTGCAGGAGTTTTAGCTTTGGCAGGAAAAGCTCGAGGCAGAATCGCACCATCATGCTTCTGGGAACCGCCGGATCAGGAAAGTCGACTCACATCAACGGAATGATCAACTTCATTCTTGGTGTCGAGTGGAGGGACGATTTCAGATTTACGTTGGTCCATGAAGACCAGTCAACATCACAGGCTGACAGCGAGAGCACTGAAGTCATTGTGTACAAAATCAACCACCAGGAAGGGTTCAAAGTCCCCTTCTCCCTGACCATTGTGGACGCTCCAAGCTTCGGTGACAAAGCAGACTCAGAAAGAAGCAAAGTGATCAAAAAGCAGCTTCACAACCTCTTCTCTGCTGACTTTGGAGTCAGTGAGATTGACGCAATTTGCTTTGTGGCTCAGGCTTCTTTAGCTCAGCTCACATCAACACAGAAATTTGTGTTTGACTCTGTGCTGTCCATCTTTGGCACTGATGTTGCAGAGAACATCAGGATCCTGGTGACATTCGCAGACGGCCAACGTCCACCAGTTCTGGAGGTGATTAAGGCCTCAGGCGTCCCCTGTCCTATAACCAAAGAAGACGGGCTGCCGCTTCACTTCAAATTCAACAATTCAGCTTTATTTGTACACAACGAATCCTCACCTTCAAATCACGATGAGGAAGATGATGAAGATGCAGAGGGAAGTTTTGATAAGATGGTCTGGGAGATGGGGACAAAAAGCATGAAGAGGTTCTTCAATGTTCTGAATGTCATCCCAACTAAACGCTTGGAACTGACACAGGAGGTGCTCAGAGAACGACAGCAGCTTGAAGTCTCGGTCGAAACCCTGCAGGTTAAGGTTCAACTCGGGTTAGACAAGCTTGAGGAAATCAAAACGATGCTTCCGCAACTTCGAGAACTGGAAAAAGATGAGACATTGTTCAAAGTCCAAAAAAGGTTTAACGCACTTTTTGGGGGCGAGATGGAAAAGAAGTACCAGAAAGCCACTCATGAGAAGCTCTCTATTCAAAGCACCATTGACAGCCTCAAGGCTGAATACAAGGGTTTGCAGGAAGAAGCGGTGGCATTGCTGAATGAAGCCACCAGGTGTCTGAACAGGCTTAAGGAGATCGCGCTGATGCCCGGCCCTCTGTCCACTCTTCAGTACATTGACATGCTGATTGAGGGTGAGAAGAGTGAAGCCAGACCGGACTGGCAACAACGCACTGAGGTTCTGAACTCCATGAGAGAAAAAGCAGAGTTCCTGGCCAGAGCAGAGAGAGGAGAGAAGATTCTTAAGTTTCACTGTGACAAGAGGATATCTGTGGATATTTAGGAAAAAACAAGAACACGACCCAATCAAAGCAGATCCATGTAAACAAAGTGGAGCTCCACGCTCGACACGACTGCACTGAAACACAGAAAATGTTTGGAAGGTTCTGCTGAACAAAATGGAAACTTCTGAAACGACATCAACAGAGTGGAAACAAATGACTCCGGCTCTGTAGCCACGTAGACAACCACATGTTGAACTGAGTATATTCTTTAGAACAAAAAATCATTTATGCACATTTCAGCATCAACATGGCCCCATTTCACAATTGAAGACCACTGCCTGAGTGTTGGGAGACAGTGTAAATTCGACAGAATGCACCTGCTTATGCTCATCAGTTTCTATATCATTTCACCTTGTTGGCAAAAGGACTAAAATTGTTACAGTGTGATGGGTTGTGCCTGCTTGTTGATATTATTTCATTCCTTCCTACTTTACATGAAATTTAGAGACTGTGAGATTAATGTGAGATTAATTCAAAAATACTAAGCTTTTAGCCAAGCTTTATGCTGTATTTTAGGCTTCTTTGTGTAATGTTCTGATGTGTGGAAATGGATGGTGTGTTTCGATTCAAAGATAAGGTGGAAACTTGGTAAGAGAGTTTTTTCGTGTTGTGTGTTTTCGTCAAATAGTTCAGAAACAGTTGCATTTAATCATTAGTCTTTGATTTGCATCATTACAGTTTGTGTTTGTCTCTGGATTCACACTTTTTATTGCCTCATTGTTATTGTTCAGAACTTACAATTTTAGGTCTTGTCGCAATAGTGGGAAATGCTGAAGTTTTCGAATATAATCAATCGAGATTCTTACATTTCTTATATGATTTGTAATCCTTTGCTGATCAAAACTGATTACATTTTTGAATCAATACAGAAGAAGGAACTCTTTGTTGATGCTTGGCCTCTGCTGTCAATGAATAAATCCTGATATGCTTCACGTGTTTTCGACTCTCGCTTTTGACCTCTCGCTGATGTCCACGACCAGTGGCGGGTATTCGGCACGGGCGAACCGGGCAGCCGCCCAGAGCGGCATTTTTTCCACAGTTACAGTTTGACCCAAGGGGGGCTGCACAAGCGCTTGGAGAAAAGAAGGGGGCGGGGGCGGTCTCAGTGCAGAACCGCTCCTGTCCACAACTTCATTCAACAAGCCTCCAGACTGAAAACTTCGGAAACAAGTTGCAGCTTCAGCAGTGTTGCTCAAACTGACCACCGAACGGAGACGAGTCCATTCCAGCTGAAGTATGGTAGTTTTGATGTTGGTCCAGCAGAGAGCGCTCTCAATCAAACTTTTATGAAAGGACAAAACGAGGCGAATTCATCCTCAGAGCGTGTTTCAAGTCTGGGGTTTTTTGATGTCTGACTTTGTAGAAGTGACCCAGACTGTTAATGGTAAAACTGCAGGTGCAGATCCACAGCTGAGCTCCTGGTCTGGCTTTTCAGACGAGGACGCAGGTTCCAGTTCAACGACATCACCTGTTAAATCGGTGAATTACACAGTGGCAGAAAATGAGTTGGTGTACATGATCATGTATTTCATTTTTCGGGTGAATACATGTGATCCAAACTCCAAAGTTAAGACACCCCCACCCCCACCCCCTCTCCCCAGCCCAACCACCAATAAAGGCAGCAGCTTTGGAGCAGTTTCTCCTCAAGTTGCCCCGTTGGGATTTTTTTCCACTGATTGACATCTGACAGAGCTTTACTTGTGACTTTTGACCTGCATCTCACACAAACAGGAATAAGTAGAGGATGGCAGTTGAACCATCGGAGAGTTAATCCTCCTCATCTTGCAGCGTTAGACGAGGACCGACGAGCGAGTCCGTGCTGCCCAGTTGCTAATTTCACCCTCACTGTTTCAAGACATCTCTGCAGCATGTGTGTGTTGAGGTGACATCGGGGTAAATGTGTTCTTGCGGCCGAGTCGCTGGCCGGACCAGATGGAGGGAGCGAGAGGAAGCGAAACAACGGTGTGATTCTGGGCGGCGGGTTGGTGCTGTGACAAGAGCGCCGTTGTTGGGGGTCCAACACGCTGACTGAGCGGTCAGCTGACAGGGAGGGATCGCTTGTTTAGCAACGCGCACACACTCCGTCCCAGCAAGATCTTCTGGGACTCTCATCTGGCATTGGGGGGGCGTCAGCCAAAAACACACAATGTGCGCCAGCTCATGTCAAGACACACTGTTGTACCATTGTGGTTCATATGACACAATGCATTGTGGACCAACACTGGCCTCCTGTGTGCGCAGATCAGCCTGGCGCTCTGCGCTCGGCCCACTGAGACTGAGTGGAGGAGTTTGAACATGGAAGCTTTTTCAAGGCCATCTGTCCATTCAGAAGTATTGTAAGCCCGCTGCTGTTTTCATCATCAGCAGGGCCAGCAGGGGACCGAGCAGGATTACCCAGCATCCTCTACACCCCATCCCCTCATCCAGACTCCATCTCAAAGGCAAATAACCCTCGATTATGAGCAACTTCTGGCATTTGTCAAGTGTGAACTGCTCTTTTGAGGTTGAAAATGGCACTCAGTCAAGGCAAAACAGTTCAGAAGTCATGAAAACATCGGAAATAAAATGTCTTTAAAGGGTCCAAGTGTGGGTCTTTACCACTGATACAAATGTAGGGTTTGATTTGAACAAATCCAATGATTAGAAAAAAATTGTTTGCTAGTTCTGAAGAAAATTCTTTGGCCCTTCAAAAGAAAGAGAAGAGATGGAAGCAGAGCGATGAATTATCCGAAGAGATGTCAGTCAAGCTGTTTGTTTGTTTGTGTCAGACTGACCAAACTTTGCACGTCTGCGGTGTGAGAAGAGGACGTCTTCATTTATATCTGCAAAAAATGTCGATGTACAGGCTGTGTGTGCGTGCGTGTGTGTGTGTGTGTGTGTGTTACAGCAGACTCAGGCTGCCAAAGTCCAGATTTATGCCAAGATTAATTATGAGCGTGTTGTCCAGATCAGGATGAAAACTGACATGACATGTGCAGTAATCACATTACAGCATCAGACAGCAGTGCTCACACACTGCAGGTTGTGATGCAGATGGACAAATAAATCCTGCCCTCTCCACATGTTTGGTGTGCAGCATCAGGTCGCTGCCACTTTCTCCTCAGCTGTCTGAGATGCATGATCCTCACAAAAAAAGTGACTAAATAATGGCTCATTATAAAGTACGACATCTTTTAAAGCTATTTATCAATGACCTGTCTACAGGTTTTTCACAGAGAAAGCATTCTCTCCTCAAGTCAGGAATAATTCAGTCGAACAATTCTCACTGTCCTGTCTTTGCAAGGCGGGGCAAAAGGAAATTAATGAAATGAAAAAAAAAAGCCACATTAGAAACAAGAAGTAAAAAATAGGAAGGAGATGGTTGAATGTTTTGAATAGGATGTTGTTGGACGTTTTGACCGTGAGCCTTTAAATTTCCAGCCAAATCTTCACTGAGATCGAGTCGACCCAGACATCCGTTCAGTTGGAGCCTTTCCAGCGTCCCTCCAAAAGGGGTCTCCCATCGATCAGCTGCTCATCGCTCGGTCCCTTCTTCCTTCATCCCACTTCTGTGCTTCACTGTGACGAGCCCGAGACTCCAGCGGAGGTCATTCATTAAACATGACCGTCTAAAAATAAAGGCCTCCTCCTTTCACCGGAACTGCTCTCTTTAATCTGGGCCAGAGCTTCGAGTGGTTTGCATCAGCACATGAGAGAGACAACATGAGAGACAAAAAGAGACAAAGAGGGCTGCTTCACAGCGGGGAGAGGAGGAGGACGAGCATGTTTCATCTTCACAGCAGCCGCTGGATGGATTTGTACTTCACTGGGCTCTCGGCGTGACCTCTGACCCCCAACTTTTCTGAACAAAAACTTCAAAGGTACATAATTATGCCTTGTGCTGCAGAGATGACACCTTCACTTTGACCACCTTAAAAGCGAAAGATGTTTCTCACCTTTGTCCATCCTCCCCCATCGTGAATCAAACTGGACTCCCTCTGTTTTCGCTAAGCAACCGAAGCGGTCCCTAATTTAGAGGAGCTCATTAGATTTCTCTTTCCTTCAGCAACATCACTCAGAAAAGAAAATTGAATGAATATTTGTTGAAGGAGCCTGTGACGGTGACTTTGTGTGCAGGTGGAACTTCTCTGTGCAGGGTTTTCATGTTACCCCTCTGTGCGCGTCTCCCCCACAGCTGATCCAGGTCACACATACAGTTCAAAAACACGAGTGGGACGTCGACAGGTGAATAGTTTTGCGTGTGACTTTGTGTGTCTGTTGAAGATGTGGTGGACGGGCAGCCTGGTCAGGATGCGGCCTCCCTTCCACCTGTCAGCTGTGAGCGCCTCTTGAACTCTCTGCAACCGAAGATGAGTCAGTGAGGTGAATGAATGCATTAACCACTAAATCGTTACACATGAGACCTGAAATCATCGCAACTCCTTTTTTATATCTTTTCAGTATCATTTATTATTTTATTTATTTCAGTCTAAGGTCATTCACTGTCATGTCTTTTTTATTGCTTATCAAAGCCCTTACTTATTATTCAGTCATACCTTTTTTCTTCTTACAGCTCTCTGTTTAATTCCAGTTTATACAAGTTTGCCTTTCTCCTGTTCTTTTCCTTGAATGTAAAAGTTTTCCTCTGTCCTCCTCCTCCTCCTCTCTGCTCCTCCTCCTCCTCTCTGGCACTCCTCTTCTTCCTTGGTCTTGTAGGTGAGCTGCATGATTGGGCGGCAGGTTGGAGGGGGGAGGCTTTTGGAAATCACATGGTTCCCATTTCCAGGCTCCGTGAGACGCCATTTTGGAGGAAAGTTTGGGAATTTGTTGACCTGGGGAGGTGCAGGAGGAGGAGGAGGAGTAGTAGGTGGATGACAAGAAGAAAGAAGAAGAAAGGAAGCGAAGGGAGTTGAAAAAAAGAAGGAGGAGGAAGGAGAAGAAAAAAAAGAGGAGGGATTTACGCAGGGAGAAGTTTGACACGAATGCAGGCTGCACTGGGGGGTAAAAATACACAAAGTGTGCAAACAAGTGCGGGATAAGTCAGTCCGGGCTCGGCTCGGCTCGGCTTGAGGTGGGCCACCAGAGAGGACTTTGAAGTTGCTTTCACATTTATTTCTGGAGCTCCGGAGCGGATCATTTCCTCCGCCACCGCAGCGGGAGCAGCAGCAGCGGTCAGCTCATGCATGCACCGCCTGGCTCGCAGCCTGCACGGAAACAGAGTGTTTTTACATGGAGTTTGGCACACAGTAGGTCCCGCTTGGAAGGAGCTGGATTCCCACTTTTTGCGTGTGAGTGAGACTGTGTGCTCATACGAGGCGTGCGTCGCCACCGCGGTCAGCCTGCGCGGTGCCCACCGGCGCAAGGAGCCTCTCTGGCGGGGAAGGAGCGCTCGGAGAGTCGGCAGCTTCACATCAGACCCTCCTGGCTTGGATCTTGCTGGCGATCTTAGTTTAAAGTGGGACTCCCGTGCGCCTCTGTGGCACTTTCCCTGGAGGGTCGGCGTTGTTATCGTGGCAGGACGTGCCTGGCTGCTCCCCCCTGTGACAGGGAGTTTGGAGGTTTGTTTGTCGGAGTGCGTTTGGCTCGGAGGGGAACTTGGGTGTCGTCGTGGAGGGATTTTCTTCTCCAGCCCCGACTTGGAGCGGTGACAGCGGGGCTTTGGCCGGAGGAATAATCGATAGAACCCGTCCTGCGCGGGGAGTGTATGCGGCTGACGCACAACCAGCTCCGTGCCGAGCAGAGCCAGTCCCTGCCATGCCAGTCAGAAAGAAAGGTAAGCCGCTTTCACTTAACATATTAACTAGCAGGCTAGCGCGGCTAACTGCTGCCTGCTGGGCACAAACTCCAATTGCAGCCCCGCAGAAAGAAAGGCACAAGTCGAACAAACACGGGCACCCTCGAACACACTTTGTAGTTCGGCCCCAGGACGGCCCGCACGGCTTTTCTCCGCTTTAGTGAGCCGTGCCGTGCCAATCAGGTGAGTGTCTTAAAGTGGGGCTAGCCGGTTAGCCGCTGCTGCTAACCAAGTTGTATGTGGGGCACCTTGTCTGGAGAGGAGCCCAACTAAAAATAAACTCTAATATAAATAAAATATTCACAAGGTCTTCAACAGTCCACACAATCCTGGATGTGTGTACTTTACATTCTTAGATGTTTTGTCCTTATTTAAGAGGTGATTAGACTTGATTTTTTTCATCCTGGGAATATAAGTTTATCTCACCACTGTGGAGTTGATGAATTGTATGTCGTAAACTCTTACGTTTGTCAAAGAGGTGGATACAGTGATTTACTCCAACTTTCTCGAGTAGTTTTATCTCTGCATGTAAAGCATCCATTAAGTGTAGATACCAGCAAACATCAGTTTATGCTCGTTTCTGACACTTTTATTAATCTTTTGCTTTTTAAACCTGTGGCCAAACGACTTCTACTTTCAGTAGTATTTCTGATAATTTGACATCAACACTGTCACAAACTCACACTCATTTACAGCACATCAAAGCCCGAGTTACTGTGTTGTAAGGACGCCCACTTATTTGTTGCATGATCTGTAATTACCGATCATAACCGTTTGACAGAGTGTGAGATGCAACTCAAGGGTTTCCTTGTTTTTGTTTCTTTAACAGAAATAGATTCTGTTCATTTTCATCAGCTAAAAAACCCCCCAGAAAAGAGGAACAGACTTGCAGTGATTAGTGGATTTTTTGGTAAGAAAAACCAAGTCCCCCCCCCCCCCCAAATTACATAAAGATCTCTGATACATTTTAAAGACAGCTTTGATCTTCACTGGTCACCCAGTAACACTCAGACTTTTATTCATCCAATTAAACAAGCAGCTGTTACATCCATCAATCAATGTTTAAAAACATACTTCAGTCAAGTGAAGTGAGATCAAAGTGAAGTTTGTTTGAAAACAAAAAAACAGTCAGAGTTGGAAAAAAATAGTGAAGCTTCATAAAACAAGAATTGCCAAAAAAAACCCTCACATTTGGTTGGTGTTTGTGAGAGTAACGGCTTTCAAAATATGCTTTAAATGACAACAAGCATGTCTATCAGCTGATTGGCAAGTGGGCTCTGAATGGAGGTCAGTCTGTGAGGCAGCTGCAGTGGACTCGTTCAAGGTTTCTTAGGCTTTAACTGTGCTGCTTCTGGAGAAATCAATTCAGATGGTAACTCGAACTAGAGAGAACTAACAGAAGTGCCCCTAAACACTCCAAAGCAGGTCTATACAACAAATCAACATATGCTGAAACCACTGCGCTTGCTTGAAGTGACACAAGGAAGTTTCATTTGACATGATTGCCTCAATCAGTTCAATACTTTTTTTTTGATTAACAGTTAAACTTAATTTTAATTATTAATCTCTGCTTCAAAGACCTTTTATGAGTTTTAGGTCGGTCAATATTTGTCCTGTTTTTACAAGATCAAAGGGCTTGACGTTCATTGTGGACTTGGTGCTTCCCTTCATGTCACACTCGGCCTAAAACACTGACTCATGTTCTCATTCTTTGAAGTAGTGCACACTTGGTTTTCACTCATTTAAAACTTGCCTGTGACCTTTAATCAGTTCATATTTAGAAGAGCACAAACGCAACAATTTCTGCATGTCGCAAAAGCAGCTCAATTTTTCAGCTTTGAGAGATTACTGCTGCAGTAAGACAGCTGATTTTCAGCCGGAGCTGAAGCTGCTCTCTGCTGCCATCGTGCCTCAGATCAGTTTACATTCATCGCCCGGGCTTTGCTGTGTCGTATCCCCGACTCACCTCTCCCGCTTCCTCCTCCTCCTCCTCCTCCTCCTCCTTTCGCCCAGACGCACAGCGAGCTCTGCTGCTGCTAGAAGAGTACCGGGCCAAGCTGAACCACGCTGAGGACCGGCAGCTGCGGCACTCCATCCAGAGGGTCATCGACATCTTCCAGAGCAATCTCTTCCAGGCTCTCATAGGTACGGCCGCGGCCTCGAAACCATTCACATGCACGTCGACCTACATGCTGGAAACACCCTGTATTTTTTTTTCTCTTTTTTGCTCCTGGAAAGTTTCGAAAGTGCTGAATTGAAGTGATGTGCTGCTTCAAAAAATTTCACTTTGTTCTTGTATCATGAACTCATTCTCCACGTTTTCGCTTGTTTTTTGTTCAATATTGAATTTACTTGAATCATAAACTGTGTCTTTAAGAAAACTTTAAAAGTTGCAATCAATAAAGATTTTGTTTCTCGCCACGTTTCATCACATTGTAAACATGACATTAAAGTTGGTCATATGTGATGTTAAGAGCACAAGTGAAATGATGTGCTCAATGACAGTCTTGTCTTTTGACGAACCAGTGGTAGTCACACTGTTGCTCTTAAAAGTTTATATTTCAACTTGAGGTTTAGTGACTTAGTGTTTGGCCTCAGGTCTTTACAGTGACAAATCTCTGCACAGGTGTAAAGAGCAGAACAAATGGCTCCAGCTGAGCCAAGTGAGCGGTAATGTGGATGTGTCAACAGCTGGACAAATTAATGAACAGCAGCAGCCCTGCACATTTACAGTACTGCTGGTTGCTGCACCTGTTTCGTCCCGTGATCAGTCCTCACCCACTGCGTGCATTTATTGGCCCTGTTGGTCGTCACGACTTGCTGGATGAACAAAATCACGAAAGAGATTCATCTTGGCCTTGGCTGCCCTGATGTTTGCTCCCTCTGTGCGAGTGCTGTCGCAACGGGGTGAGAGGTCGTAAAGTTTGTGAGTTTAGGACACGAGAGACTCAAACGGCAGCAGACCCTAATGGAGAGAACTGAAAGGAAGGTTGATGTGATCAGGAGGTGGAGCATCAGGGCTGGATGGAGTCAGCATCAGACGTCCTGCATCCGAAAGCCCAGAAACCTTCTCTGTACTTTGAAAAGGAAGCTTTAAGTTTCAAGTTGGACTGTTGATAGATCTCTTCACTGATTCTCAGATCAGTTTTTACTGGTCTCTTATAAAGTCAGAATATATTGACATCGAAAACATCATAAAAAATTGTCATACCATTCAGTCTATGAAAATACAGCTTATTCTAATCTGTTTTGCCGACTTAAAAATGTGTGTGATGTAATGATAGTGGTCTACATTAGCTTGGTTGCGTTTGTTCCATTTAAAACAGACTCATTAAACTCATTAAGCAGCCAATGTCCTCATGAATGGAAGTGTGATAAATCACTGCATAATAAGATCTGCAGCACCTAATGAGCTTGTAATGAGAGCCTTGTCTGTGGGCTTCGTGCAGCCATATTTATTTATTTCACAGTGAATCAGTGTGCCAAAAATTTACAGGTGTCAAGTGTAATAGTTTTGTGTGGCAGGCAGTCGAGTGTTAATTTATACTGATTCCAAGGTAACTGTCCAATTCATGAGGATAAAATAGAAATTGAATGAAAATTTTTTCGGTTTCTGTTTTTGGAGGGTTAATGGGTGAGACACCCAGGAGTCGCCCTGCAGGTTTCCAGCAGTGTGTGTACGTGCGGCTTGTTTGCAGTGTTGAGTTTTTATGGAAGACGATCCTCAGCTAACGGGACGGGAGTAAACGGAGATGCAGCTGCAGGGTTAACGGACGCTGAGTAGCAGGAATGCAGTCGGTTGTGTTTGACTTTCCCAGCATGCTGGCTGCCTGTTGTCTGGGATTCTGTCATCAGAAGGTGCTTCTTATTTTGAATTGTTGAAAAATAAATCCTGTACACGCTGACTTTTCCTTCTCTCCATCATTTAGATGTTTATTTTTGGAATTAACATACATAAAATTGATACAAGTTTAAATTTTTGCATTTACGCTGGTGGCAGCTTTAAGTCAAAGGAAATGGGCCTTTAGTGTATCCATTTGTTTGTCCTATTCACATAATATCTCGAGGGGAAGTCATGTCGATGAAACGTTCAGAGGAACTGGTATGAGAGTGGTGGTCGAATGTTACTTTGAACTCGCAGGATTACAGAGTGAAGTCCTCAGATTTGTTGCAAATGTTTTCATTAGACGGTGATAACTGAAGGTCTGTGTGGACAAAAGTTTGACTCTTCAACTGAAAAAAATGTTGAATCAATGATTCAGAGGAAATGATACAAAGTTCCATTAAAGAATAAATGAATCAGATTTTGGTTGTCAAAGTTCAAAGGCCCCTGTGCTTTCACTTGGCGTATTATGTGGACTAAAATAAGAAGTAATTCAATTCCAGCTCGACTCAAATGTGGAAAAACAAGACACGGGTTGGGTTTTATCAGAACAACAGTTGGCAAAAAGTACAACATACTTTCAACTGTCGTGTTGTCGGCTGCAGGAGTGGCCCATTCATATGCACGCTGAGAATCCAAGTTCTGAAGTCATTATCTTGATGATTGATGATGGCATAATCTGATGCGCTCTCAATCTGGGCATTTCTCAGTACTTGGGGTTTGGCGAAGTCCTGAAACGACATCACTAACTGCCCGAGTACTGTTTCAGTTCCAGGTACTCATGCGCAAGTGTTAACGTCCCTAATATCATCCTCCAAAAGCAATCTGATAATGGACTGAAAACGTGAAGCATAGTTTTTTTAAATTGCATTGTATTGCAGTGGCGTGGTTTTGTCATTTGTCACTGTTCCCAGAGATAAAAATTCTAAGGAGTTCATTTCAAAAAACAAAAAAATGTGCACAAGTTTGTCACATTTTGTATTTTGTATGCAGACGACTGATTGTTTCGATTCTCCACCAGCCCTGGTGTTACTGTGGCGAGCTGTGAGAAATTAAACTCACTTTCCACTGATCTGATTGCTCTAAGTGCTCACGCTAATGATACTCATTGCGATCAATAGTAATTGCCGGATTTATTGGGCGATGTAATCACTAAATTTACTCCCTGTCACGAGGGAAACCACCACAAAGGAAACCAGTGTCACAGATTAAATATTCATTGGAATGAGTGTACGAGACGATGTAATCCTTTAGGTTGGCCTCTTACACATCACCTCACGACACTCCACTTATAATGATTTGTTTCATTCAACTAAAAAGAAGTACATTTTTGTGGGGTTGCTGCTCGTTTCGTTTCTGAACTCGGACTTGCTGGCTCAGGATGGGACGGTGTTTCTCCGCCATGTTTCTGTTCTTTCTGCAAGCATCCAGTTCACTTCTGCTCTCAGCATCTTCATCACTAATAGATGAGTGGAGATCATCAGCGTGAGCTCAGTGGCCCGTTCCCTGCTCCCCTCTCTGCCGACCTTTTTCTGCATATTTGCTTTGCTGCTTGTCATGCACTGACATCAGGCTGCTCCTTTTCCTGGTAGCCAGCTCCATTCCTCACCTTCACAAAGATGGGTGAATGGTGGTGACAATTGAACAACAAAACATGAGCTCGATGTGATTTGATTGTATGTGTGTGTGTGTTTTGTCCTGACAGTGTGTTGGTTACAACCGCAGCCATCCAGCACCCCAAGAGTTACAGTATGAAGCCATTAGGAAGATCAAGATTAGGAGTTCGTTGTGGAATCTCAGTCAGTGAATTCTGACTTCCTCCTCTTGTGGGCGGGGCCTTAAAAGGCCATTTCCACAATTACCAGTAACCATAGGAACACCTTGCAGCCTTCCTTTTTCTCTGATTTCTGTGATAAAAAAGCTTTTTTCTTTGCCTCTGTAGCCGGTGCTTGTTTTTCCCACAGTACAGCTTGAAAAGGAGCAGCTCTTGTACCTGTCTGGCACTGTCCAGGCAGTTTGAGGTTTCAGATATTTCATCATTTCTCAGCCAGGTGAAGAGAATTTGTTTAGCCGTCTATGAAAGCTCATGTACTCTTCGGTCACTCTGGAAGGAAAGGAGGCTGAAAGTGGTGCTAAATAAAGCTTCGACAAAGTGCTCAATAAACATTTACTTTGACATGGGAAAAAATAGTAAAACAGTGTTTTCTCTTTTATCTTGACGCTTTTGGTACTCTTACCAAAAGGTTCCACATATATTCATGTTATACGGGCTAAAACCCCTCTGAATGGCTACGTTTCTTGCGGCAGCTTCTGCCACATGAAATGTGTTCTTTCAACTGATTCCTCTGTGTCCCAAAAGCACACGAGTTGTTGGCTGGTGATCTTGCAGTGGCTGTGGGTTGAACAAAAATAGTTTGTTTCAACAAAACATAATGAAACGGGAGAAAAAACATACATAAGTCTGGATCCTGCTTTATGGGCAACATGGTGTGTAACGTCGGATAGGAATGAGCCCATCTGACTGCAGGTTCTCTCAAATGATGCCTGTTTTTCGGTCTGTCCCGGGACTGTTTGTTGTGCTCACTGTGCCCCCGTACATCTGAGTGTGGCTGATAGGAGGGGGGGAAAGGGATCTCTGCCACAGTTTTCCAATCTGCCAACCTCCCCAAAAAAAGATGTTCGCAGTGGGCCGAGTACAGTGTAATCCCTCTGTGGACATGACGATTACCCCGGTCCATAATCCAGCCTACCCACCCTCCCCACTTACCACAGAGCGAGCTGTGGGGTCAGTTTCTGTTTTTCTTGTCATTCTTTCAGTTCGGACCGGCCTGATTCCTGTCAGAGGAGCAGATGGATGCTCATTGATTCCTTTCAATTTGATAAATCACAATTCAGTTTGAAGCTATAAAGACCTGATTCAGTTCTGATCCTTTTTCATGCCATTTAGCAGCTCCTTATTTTTCGTTTGGCTTTATTTTAGACTGCAAACCGTAATGAGTGATTGGTGTTGCACTCTGTGTGTGCACTCTGGGCGTGGTGAGGTTATACACTGTTTTTTTTCCACAGAGAGCTGCTGCTCTGGTGGCAACGGCAGTCAGACTAGGTGTGGTCTTTCATCGGACCAATGCAACCAGAATGATCCTGTGTCAAACAAGACACTCACAGGTTGAAGTGATCACACTTAAAAAAAAAACAAAGCCTTGCTGTATCGTATAAATGTCCTCTGAGTTTTACTGAACAACCCATTGATATTCAGAGTGATTTTTTTAGGTTCTTTGAACTTGAAAACATTCCTATCAATTGAGCCACAGTGCTTCACATCCGCTCCTCAAAGTGTAATGGCGTTTCTGTGCAAGATCCAGATAAAGTCACAGCGCACTCGTCGGCCTCTGTGGTAAAGCTCTAACTTAGGAAGCGGCTCCCCGGGTTCACTGTAAAACGATCTGCGACTCTCCCACAATTCCTCAGAGGGCATTTTTTTTATTAGACATCAATACTGTGCTGTGTTTAAGGTCGTCTCTGGAGGACGCTCAGGTTAACCAACATGGGAACACAAAAACTTCTCTGTGGTTCAGAACATACATGTTAACATCTCGTACGGTGACAAATGAAGTGTTATCAAACTGTGCATGTTTATGCAGAAAATCTCAGACCGAACGAACACATGAAACACTGTCAAAATTGTCATTTCAGTGAGCATGAATAACTGTGTGAACCTTTAAAGACTCTCAGGTGATGTTTCAATCCCAAATTATTTGATAGAGCTTTGACAGATGCCTCAACTTGACTCAGGCTTTTTGGCTCACTGCTGACAATAAGAAACAAAAAAACACATTCTGGACTTTTTCACTCTCTTCTCCATCAGATGATTTCTTCATAGTGAGTTTTCATACATTGTTTCTTCAGACTGTGATCAAAACTTCATTGAGAAATGGCATCTTTGCTTCTTCGTTGGTGGGGCTAAGTAAGGTTTGAGTCCAAGGGCCTGAAATTGTTGGCAGATTCTGCAGTTGTTGCGATGCAGTTTGAGTGTGGAGCTCCAAAACTGAGGAGACTGTTATAGATCCTCCTTTCCGTTCTCAATTAATACAGTTATGATGAAGATGGAGACAAAGAGGGAACTTGGTATTTTTAGGTGTACAAGCTTCTGTACTTTGCTGATGTTGCTTCTTTGGAGCTATTTTCACTCATCAGAGTGTGTTATGTAACCGGTTCGTATATCAGAGAAAAAAAAGAACAGTTTTTTGAGTCTTTCAATTGCACTGGTTTGATCTGATGTTGTCGTTCCATGAAATGGGTGATAAACACATTATGATGCGTCCTTCAGTGTCAGAGCAGGATGTTTCATTTTGGATTTGCTAAGGATGACGCGGGATGGTTGCAATGACTGAGGAGAAAATGTTTGTTTCATCTTTGCAGAAGTTCTCTTACTGTGACACAAACCTGTAAAACAAACTTCTTTAAAAATGATGGAATTCACCTATCTACCTGAGTTGACTGTCAGTCTGTCACATGGGGCTAAAGAGCCATTGTATTGTGTGTGTATGCAGGTGTATGGTATGATATGAAGCTGCTTGCTTCAGTTGCATGAGGTCATGTTGACGTCTGAGTGGCAAAAAGCGAGAGGTGGCGTGATCCTGAAACAGGACGAGGGCGGAGAGTTGCACAGTCCTAAAGGCCAGCAGTCGTTTGTGAGAAGCCGTTGAAGTGGTGATCTGTTGGTTTTATGGGCAAACATCTGTGCTGGCGGGCCGGCGGGCTGGCTGGGTGGCGGTCATCTGCCCTGCAGAGCCAAAGAAAGCACTGGTTATTTTAGATCTGCGCTCTCTGTAAGCTCTCCTCAGAATTGTGTGTCCAAAAATAAATTGGTGTGTTATGGATGTCGCTGCGAGACCAGGGGACTCCCGTAATATCTGCTTCGCTTCCAGGGGGCAACTCAGTTGCAGGACCACGCTCGTATCAGTCAGTCATTGTTGTCCCAGAAGAGGAAGCTTAAAGCCACATGTGTTAACTGGACTTTCTTCCTTTTTTTTCACTTTTCAAAAAAACTGAAATGGTAGTTCAACTCAATCGCCATGAGAAATCTACTTTTCTGTGTTTCTCTAATAAGAAAAAAAATGTTATCGTCATGGCCTATTGATTGTCAACAAGTAGGCCCTGTTTGTGTATTTATGGAATTATAACTCAATTTAAATACAATAAACAATCAACATTTTATAGATATTATTTAACTTCTTGCTCGGATGAATATACAAGTATTTGGGTTTCACGCTCAAGTAGAAGAGGAGCAGAGCAGAGATTAAAATTGTATGTGGCGTCTGCTCTTTTTGAGCGGGAGCAGAAAAAAAGGTTTTTTTTGTGCTCTTCATCCGATGTGAATAAAGTTGTTCCTGTGTGTCACAATTTGAGTGTTTTTAATGACACATGAGGAGGCCGAGGCTGTTGTAAATGTTGTCGTGTCGACTCGACACCACGTAACCTGATGAGTGTTAGAACAGCTGAGGCTGACCTTCACCGGCCTGCTGCTCCTCCAGGACTCATTCCTCCTGCTCCGTTTCATTGAGGCGGGAGCGCTCACCACGACAACACCCTATAGCACCACTCTTTTCAAACTTTACAAGTTGTTAAATGATTGCAACTTTTAGTTGCTCTTATTGTTGTATTGGGAATACCAAGAAATTAAAAGTGAGTGCCCAAGGATTTGATTGGCACCTCTTTGTGTCCACATGCTGGAGTCTTTTTTTAGGATTGTTCCTTTCCTTTTCAAGACATTTTGACTTCAGTACTTTTGAACATGACTATAAAAATATTAGTGTATGTATATGAATGTGTTAAGGCTGCGATATTAAACCTCAATCTCAATCTGTCTTTCCAGATATCCAGGAATTTTACGAAGTGACCTTATTGGACAGTCAGAGATGGGTGGAGTCTTCCAAAGGGGCGGACCCCATGGCGCCCGTCAACCTATGGGACTTCTCCAGTCTTCAAAGCACAACGGTGACCTCGGACACTCTGCCCAGCCTTAGCACCAGCATCGAGGTAAGAGCAGAACAAGAGGTCAAGTCCACCCAATCACAGCTGCCTGTCCTGGTCCGTCTGCGTTCAGAAGGGCAGACTGAGGGTTGGCGAGTCGCAGTCACTTCGATAGCTTCATGCTTCCTTGCTGTCGGCTCACTTGGATGTTGTTTCTCCTTTGCAGAAACAGAACAGCCCTTTATAAAAATAGAAACCAGTAAAAATAGATCACACCTTTTCAAACATTACACGATGACTGAAGCTGAAGCTTTGATGAAAATCACTTTGGTTTTCTTTTTTCGTGCAGGAGCCGGGTTGAACCGAGTTTCGTATTTTCGTGAAACGCTTGCTGTCATCTGCTCAGGTTCAGCGTTTCACATCACGTGAAGAAAAGTTGGTTTACAGCAGCCAAGGGCTCTTTCCCAAACACACAAAGGTGGCAGTGAACCAAACACTGGCAACAGCCGCCCTTGCCAAAACAAAAGCAGGAGCCTTCAAAGTTAAAGCACTGGGCTCGAGATTCTGGGATGTGTCTTTTTCTCGTTTCCTTTGACAGTTGCGATCTTAATTTTAAAACGTTGGAGCAGATCTGTGATCTGTGCCCCTGATGAGAAAAAGATCATTTTTAAGGAAAGTATTCGATTGCTTGGTTACTTAACAGTTTATGTTGGTTGATTTTGTACTTATAAATGGATCATTATTTTAAATTAACAATTAATAAGAAACAAAAAGGAAAAAAAGCTCCAAAGGCTTCAGAAAAAAAAACTTGGCCAACAGCTTTCTTGCTTTCTATCACCCCTTTAAAACGTCATATTGTGCCTCCATGTGGTGATTCATTGCTTTATGTAGTTGGAAACTGTCACCATAGCACCACATCGTGGCTGTTCAATCTATTATGCTGCCCTCTTCCTTGGTTCAGCAGTGGTTTGCATCTCTTGGCTTCCAATGCAAACAAGCTCAAGTTATTTCTCTCATGTTGTAAATCTTTTTACCTTGAAGCTGCTGTGATGAACTGTGATTTTTTTTTCCATGGGGGAGAGTCATGGCAGCCTGCAAACACTTCAGTCCCATTCATGTGATTAAGCCTAACTGGGAGCAGATGACGGCACAGAGAGGCAGGATCAGATTTTTTCTGCCATCAAATTGTTAGTCGTGAGCATGTCTGATTGAGATCACTGCCTGGATTTCTGGAGCATCACTGATTTGACCACGTTTTCCTGGTTTGAGGCTCTTTAAACCAACTTGAGTGAGGATGAAACATTAAAAAAAAAGCCCCGTCTTCCCTGCTCTTAGTGACATCTATGAAAGAAAATCCTGGTTATTGAGTGATTCTTCTGGTTTCGATGCAGACTGGAAATGCTCATCATCATGATGGGGAGTTGTAGACGAGACTCGTCTCTCCCATCATCTGTCAGAAACATTAGAGTGTGACCTGCTGTGTCATCACTCCACTCGTCTTTCTGTTGCTTTTCCTTGTTCATTTGCTGCTGGCTGTGCTTCTTTTCACTCTTGGGCATTTTTCTGTTTCTTTGGCGTCTCAATTACCGGCGACTTACTGAGTGAGAAAGTACTGAGTCGGGTGTGCTTTCGCACAGAGGAACAGGGATCAGTCTGTTGGTTGTAAGGTCTCACGTGGGAAAGTTTCTCATAAGCATGACAAAGTTGTAGGTTTTGTAAGCACCTCTGATTTTGAATGTCACATTTCATTCATTTGATGAACCCAACAATGAATTCATAACGCAAGTGATGTGTTTACATTTTTTTTCCTTTTGTGTCTGTGTTACAAAAGGGACAAAGGTCAGAAAGATATGACAGTGCCTGTTTGGCAGAAGGCAGCCAGAATGATACGTTCTGTGGATGATGTCTTTGTTTTGGAGGAAAATAAGCATCTCTCCCTGAGACTTCATTTACGAATAATAATTGTTCTAAATCGTATTGAAGCAGCGATTGCACGAGAGGGACACGGTGCAGTTTAGTGAAGGAAAAGATAAACCGTCTGTCAGTGTCCCAGTCTGACATGATAAAACTAAACAACGCGATCTGCTGTCTGCGTACAGCATGCTTCTTTATTCCCTCTTTAATCCTGTGTTTTCATTGCTTTATGGGATTAGCCAAAAATTGAAATATAATCCAGGAAAATGTTATTCCCCATCCTCATATGAAATTGATTTAAAAAAAAAAAAAAGAAAGAAGAAAGAAAGAAAGAAAAAAAGCTCAAGTTTGTAGAGGAAATGGCGATAAACAGCTGGTGTCCGAATACATTACGAGGCAAATGAACTGTTTCAATAACAGAGGCTTATATGTTAGACACAAAGTCTTGTTTGCAACTGGCAGCCTGTGAAATCAGTCACACTATGTGAAAGTTGCTTGTTAGAATGATTTGCGCACACATTATTTTTGTGAAATATGTGGTAAGTCAGTTGAGGAATAAAGGGTCCTTGTTTGACATGGACTTTCCCCTCTGAGTAGAAGTACTGCACTTACATGATCTGCGTGGTTGACTATTTGAAGGTTTAAGTGAAACTTATTGTCCCAGATTTCTTACTTTTTAGTGACACAAAGTGTTTGGAAGTAGCCGCTCCATCAGGACTTTGGCTCTTTCTGTTTGAGTCTCGTGTTTTGTGCAGTCATGAGCTTTCTGTTACTTTGCTGTTGTATTTCCTGTTTTATTGTCGACTGCATCAACTTCCCTGAAGATGACAGAGCAGTGTTGGCTGCAGCGGAATCACTCTTATGTATGTTTGTCGTCCTGTCGTACAGGACCCAGGTGTCAGACTCACGAGGGTTCAAAGTTATTGGTTTGTTTCACTGGTTTTTGAGTGCCAGATGAGGGTTTTCAACCTCCATGGTTTGTCACAACCAGCTTATCATACAGTAGAAACGTTCATCATTATTCAATGAGTTACTTTAACTCATAGGGCAAAAATAAATTGTCCCCTGTGAGATGAAGAATCGTTCTCATTTGTGCAAAGTTCAACAAGCAGCAGCCACATCCACGACACAACTTATCGACAAAAGATATTCTTTTGTAAATGTGTGAAGCAAAGTAGATAATTTCGTTGCCTGTGCCTCTTGCAGAGACGCAAATTCTCCCAAGCAATTTGAATTTTATTTGAGGATGACGTCACAAAAGGTCTTTTCACTTTTTCTCTTGAAACAACTCATTTCATCATTTCTTCCAATGTATTTCAAGGCCACCTGCCTCGTACATAGAACCAGTTACATGGCACAGTAGAACAAAAGCTTCCTGTTCTATGTATTGTGTCATCACAGTGACAGCTGTCAGCTATGTTAAAGGAACAGTACATAACGGAGTCATTTCCCATACTCTAGCCAAATGTATCAATATTTCCACATTAAGTACAACAAATGACACAAGAAGAGATACATTTTTTTATTTTCACTGTTTTTAGCTGTTCGAGTGTTTGCTGACTGTGACAAACTCCCTCCATCTGGCACTGAAACAGGCTGAAAACAACCGTCAGGAACGATGTGCAGATCCAGTCTGAGCCTGCTCTGTTGTTTGCATTGAATGCTTTCTCTCTTTTTCCTCTTTCTCTGACTGTAAACACACGTTGCCCCCACCCACCCTCGTAGGATTCCCCCCTCCTAAATGAAATCCTCCACACGTTGGCGCAGGCCAAACGCCCACCGGGCCGTGACGGACAAGTAAGTACTGGACGCCTGCTGTCGGTGGGATGAGGGGGTGTCGGTGTTGTTCACCTTCGCCGCATGTCCCATCCAGTCCTCATGTGCTTTCGGACCATTGGAAGGGGCGGGGTTTGGGGGTGTAGGGTCTGGGTGGGGTGGGGGTGGGGGTGGGGCAGGTTTGCCCAGACAGCCTCAAGGTGTCGCTGTGGTTTGTTCACGCAAGTCTGGAGTCTGAACTTGTGAAACCAGAGAAGAAGTCACATTGAGCTGGCTGCACTCGTCTTGCATGTTTAAGAAAAATGATGTTAACAGTAAAAATTAACCCCACAATTTCAGCTGTGACATTCAAGATCAGTAAAGTTTTTGAGATGGAGATAAAATTATTATCATGATTAGAGGTGAACTGTGATAACAAAGTTGTGTTTTCACAGGGAAGAAAAAGTCCATCTTTAGCTTCAGAGGGACCATCTTGTGTGTTTTAATGTTGTTGCTTCTTGCTATGACTTCCTTTCTGGTTTCATGATTTAGTCTGTTTTTTTGTCATGAGACTCCCGATGCGGCCAAACAAAGGAAAAAACGCAGCAACGTGTTGAGATGATTTGTGCTGGGTTTAAGGGCTCATGGTTCATCGTGTTTCATTCATTATGGTTCATGTTGTTGGTTCTGAACAGTACACCTCTTCTCGTCAGAGCTGTGAGCAGATCCACATCCACCTTTGCTCAGTAAAAAATTGGTTGGTCGCTTGTTCTGTCACATTAAATTTGTGGCTGAACAGAATGGTTGGTGTTGCGATCAAAGTTTAAAAAAGATCTAAGTTATAGGGTTTACCTTTTCCAAAAATATCCATAATAAACTTTTTAAAGACAAATAAACATTTGTATTGTCCTGGAAATGTTATCGACACTTAAAAAAAATACTTTTGAAAAATTTCAGAATTTCTGTTTCCGATCAAACATGCAGTTTTGTTTGTGTTTGTGATCATTTTCAGGAACCTCCCAGATTTACAGAATAATGTAAATTTATTAATTTTTATTCTTTTGTTTTGAAACTTCCAAATGAGATTTGGTTAAGTATTGATAATTTCAACCTTTTGATCAAGTTGACAAGTGTTCGTTCAACTGATCTTATCTGAGGTGTTGATAATGCACTATTTATCAAAAACCCCTTTCCTATTCTTCAGCATCAGTTGAAGCCAACCCAAATGGTTTTTACATCAGACTTTGTGAAGCTTTACACCCACCAAAAAGGTTTATGTGATGTGGACGTCAACCCTGCAACAGAAAGGCACTCGGATCGACAGGAGCTGTACTGATATTCAGGTCCTTCATGGTGGTGGTTCTTGTGGTTGAATCCTGGTTCATGTGCAGGTTGCAGTCGGACTCTTCTGGTTCCTGTGTGTATTTCCATGTTGTGCTACTGTGAAACACGTTGATTATCCTGTCATCTGTTCATACCTCAAGTTCCTCAGCTAAAATAAGTAAGTGGTTGTTGACAGAGTGACACCGCGCTGCCCTCCGTGTTTGTACGAGCTACAGGTTGATCAAGCGGCTTTGATTTACACAAAATATTACATTTTTTTCCTGTTCCGTCTGATGTCAGTCATTTATGCAAATCTCACTGTAAAACTTAAGAGTGGTGCTGAGATACAAAGGTTGAGAGTTGAATCTCCATCTCCTCATGTACATATGTTTGTGTCCGTCGGCAAGTTGCCCCCAATGGTGTGTGAGCACTTTGCATAGCAGCAGCCGTCCCCGCTGGTGTTTGAGTGAATGTGATCATGCAAATCACATGTGTTACGCAAGTGATGGAAATAAAGACTATATGCCATTTAAAAACTCAGATAGCATGAACAAGTGTCATAGCCAGCACACTAAAAAATCAATGATATGTCCGTCTTTGTAGTAGTCTGAAATGCAGCTTGCATCACTTCCTTTGGTCCGTTGCATGTTGTATAAGGAGATGTGAATCATGCTATGCGATAATGGCGATGATGACACACATAAGGAGGAGGGGAGATGTGGCCACATGACTGATCCATGAAGCTGTGAAATATTCATACTTGTGATTACCACTCGCCCACGCTGCAACGTTTCCTGCTGCTGCTACTGCAGCGACACACTCTACTGCCTCCTCCTCCTACTTCTCCTCCTCCTCCTCGGCCATTTGGCGTTGAGTCATTCATGTAATCACCATCAGTTGCTGTATCTTTAAAAGGATCAGTAGGACTAGAGCACAGAACAAAAGATGAGGTGGCAATGAAGGTGAGATGAGCTTGTGTTTGAGGAGGACTTTTTAGTGGTTCATTTTGGGAAATCATCCACTGAACAAAGCTGAAACAGTTCAAAGGAGTTCAGTCCTGGAAAACATTTTCAGAACTCGTAATCTGACTTTTTCTCATGGTGAATTGAATGTGGAGATTTGTATATTGAAATGTCCTTTTTGCCTCAATAAAGAGTATGAAACAATGTATTTGTTTTCACCCCAGCTGTCTTAGGTTTTAATGAAGATCATCTTTTCATTTTTATGATAGTCTTTAAACCAAACAATAAATGCCAGCTGCAGCAGTAGGTTCTGCTTTGGTCACAATTGTAATGCGGAATATGTTGTATGTATTGTCTTAACATCCCCAGTGTTTGACTTTTGTCTTACCAACAAGACAAACTAACTCTAAATTCACCATTTTGTCACCGATTGGTAGGGCTTTCTTGGCATAATGTGGCAGGTAGTGGGCAAGTTACACAAGAGATGATCCATAGTTACCATTGATTTATAGACTTTCATGGGATAGATTTGTCATGCATGGTGCTGTTCAGAACATCAAGCCATTTCTGTGTTGTTACTCACAATTCTCAAAGTCATATGTGAATATAAGGATAAACAGACATTTCTCACTGAAAGTCATAACTACAAAAGCAATTTAGATGAAATTAAATCAGTGTGTGGTTGAATTGGTTTGTTTTTCTTGTCTTGCTCGATTTGCTGGACCTTTTTGAAGTTTTGAAATATATTCACGAAATATTTATGCGTTTAAATGGGCTTTTTGTTTCCAGTTATGCAATCATACTGTACAGGTATAATTGATGCTTTCAAGGACCGTTGTATAACCCGCTACTCAAAGAAAAACTCGTTTAAACTACATGTATAAACAACTATAGGTTGATATGAAAGTTTAAGTTTTAAAGTGGCTTTTTTTATAATTTAGAGACATTCTGCTACGAAGTTAATTACAGTTCAGTTCCTTTCATCGTCGTCGTAACAAGTGTAAGAGGAGCGTGTTTTCCCATGACAATTGAACGCAGCATCACTCCGGACGACCGGGGTTCCGCAAGTCTTCCCGCTCCCGTTGAGCTCCGTTTATAGGGATGTAGGACCGGAGGAGCTATGAGGTAGTTCTCCGGTGGGCGCCCACTCTGTCGGGGGTTGAAAGCGGAGTCGGTCTGTGAATGTACCGTTTTTTGTGAGGAGAGAGCCCGGCTGGAACGCGCACAGCAGGACGAGAGGCGCGGAGATGAGATGCTGATGCTCCCGGGCTGCACTCCTCGCTCGGAACGATGGACTGCATTTGTATCGTCACGACAAAGGTAACGCCGAGAAAAAGCCACCGAATAGCGGCACACGAACTTTAACGAAGGTGATAACGCTTTACTGGACGTCTGGTTTCAATCCGGCGTGCCTTTAATCCCTCTTCCGACGCTGTTTCTAGTAAAAGAAATAACTTTTATTAACGGTCCGCTTAATACTTCCAGTGCGTTGGACTCGTTTAACGGCTCATTCTGTGGACGAAGCCTGGTCATTAGTTGCGACAGGAAAATAAAGCTTACAGATCAATTGATCGTATGTCAGCCATGATGTTAATATGACGACTTAAAAATAAACTTATTTTCCGGCTCACAGTTATGCGTTTGTGCATAAATGTTAAAATGGTGACTTTTCACATCATTGAGTTTGTCATAAGGGCTTTTTGGGGGTGAGGGGAGGTGATACTTGTTCTTTTAAATGTTATGTCACCTTAATAGATTCGTTTCACACTATATGATTTTCCTGCCCCCCCATCCAAGCTAATTGGTGTTTTGATCCCAGATGCCTGCTGGGAAGATGACTATCATCCTATCAATGTAATAGTTTGATCCATTTTGAACAACTTTCTCTCTTAAAGGAGATCTGTTTGTTGGTGTGTTATTGCGATGAGAAAAAAATGCAGATCAGCATTTGCTTTGAACTTTAGCTTCTGTATTATTTATTTTAATCTCATTATCAACACTTAAATAATTCACTGAGTATAATGATGGTCTGTGTGAGCTGACCCCTGCTTCCTGTCAGCTGTGGTGTTTTTTTATGTTGTGATTCAAGAAAGAAGAGAAGATTTTTGCACATTTCACACTTTTTTTCCCAGACCAGCCGGGTGACTGGAAACTATGATCTTTTGCAGTCATTAAAAGCTTTTAGCACCCCAGGAAACTGCACGGTTAGTCCTTCGCTGTGTGAAGAACATTAAATTGAACAAGAGAAAAAAACAAAATATACAAAGGAGTTTTTCTTTTCAGGAGAAAGTATATTTTTTAAATGTCAGTGTTTTTCTTTTGGTGCAGGGTGGTAAGAGGTGGAATGGTATGTGTTGAGAGGCTCCTGGTAGGTTTAATTACCTTTCAAAGGTGAATTTATGACCTTATTTTCTGTTAGTGATCAGAAAAATTGCAGAACCCCAGCTCAAGTCTTTTGATTGTTTGCTTCTTGTGGCAGATTCAAAATGTACAATACGATTTTGTAGTCTTGTTTGGTTGTTTAACCACAATTTGAGAAAACAGAAGGATTTTGCCACAACTATAATGTGGAGACTTTTGTGAAATTCACTCATTGTAGCTTGGAGATTTCCCTTTTCTGTTATCCTGGGGTGCTGCAGAAATGAATGACAGTCATGGAGTTTTATTGTGTTTTGCCCTTTTGAAGGTTAGAAAGATCTGTGGATGATTCATGGTCTTGCATTTAAAGACATAATCAACAGATTCTTGAGTTATGTAAAATATGTCATTGAAGTCTACACTTGTGATAGTTTGAACAGATGCCCGTGCTAACAAGTGGCCAATTGAAACCACACAGGCTGTTAGACATTGCATCATAGCAGTCATGGGCCAGCCTGTATTAACAGCATTTTTGTGTTTCGACATGTGTTGTTGCTGTATAATTAGAACCAAGCAGGGTTTTTTTTGTCTTAGTTCTTTGTGTTTACAAAGTTTTAGTGGCTGCATCAGTTTTTTTCTGGCGGTGACTGAAAGCAAATGGAAAGATTTGTTGGAGATGAGCTGGGTGAGGCTCCCTTTAGGTTGGCCTGCAAAAATACATCAACTCTGCAGTCATTCATAGTCAAATGTGTATTTTTGTGTCTCTCCAGGAATAGAAAGGCTATTTATTACACATTTTGATGTTTCTTCAGTATAATTAAGAAAATGATTTTGGTAGAAGGCATAAACAGTCTCTAACTTTTTTTTTAGGTTTGTCTTTGAATGTTGTATCAAATTTAGCAGAATGTGTTCACTTTCTTGTAGAAAGTAATCAACTTCAACCAGTATTAATTTAGCCTTGATACCGGCTACAATCATCTCTGTTTACCAGTGCGGCGTGCTATCCTGTGTTGTCTGAGAAGGAGTGCTCTTCATCGTCCTCTTGAACCTCCTGCAAGAGAAAATTATCCAGAAAAAATAAAGCTCCACTTCGCAGTGGCAGAAAATGGATGTGACCTTTGCCTTGATTCTTTTTCACTTTTGCTGGGATCACACCTGCAAAACGGCAGCAATTTTTCATTATTCTTTGGTGCGTTGAAAAGTTTTAAATGACTTTGGAGTTTTAATTAGATATTTTTGAAATCATTCCGTCAGTCGTTGTTCTTCATAAGACTCATTTTGATGGTGTTATGGCTCATCCTTGGGATTCGACATCTGATGGATGTCTTTGTCCCACTTCGCTTACTTTACCTTCATGTTATGTGAGCCAGCACTTCTTGTGATGTTTGGCACATTGAGTAATTTGTGTCCCTTTTTGACCAGCGGTGGAAACTTAGTCATATTATTTTTGTGGTCTTTATTTGATTTGTGTTATTAAGCATCTTTTTATTTAATTTCCTGTGGTCAGTTTGTGTCCTTCGCTTTTTTCAGTGAGCAAGTTTTAAAATGTGCATGTGCAATGTGATTTCTAAAGTTAGATATGGCAAAATCATGCTGCATCCAAAACATCTTGCCTTGTCTTCAGGGGATACACACAGGTTTTGCCTCAGGTTATGTGGAGTTGACAGTCTGATACTTTTGCCTCTTCTAAACATATTAAAATAAATTGCAGACCTGTAGGTTATTCCTGTCAGTGATTTCTCAGCGAAAGTGTGTGTTGTGACACCCCCCCCCCCAGGCTTTCATTTCCTTCCCAAAATCCCATTTCTGTGTGCTGTGTTCGCGCCTTTGTGCTTCTGATGTGCTCTCAGACTTGAACCTTTCGTTTGGCCTTTTCCCTTCTAAAACTCCCGTCTGTACATGTCAATGTAGTTTGTGGTTCCAGGAAAATACAAGGATTTATTTTAGCTGAAATGTGATTGAGCCCCTCTCAGTGAAGTTGTTGTATAGCTCGATATGCTTGGTGCTTTTTCTTTTGCTTTATTGTGAAAATTAACTTAGGAGTTTTAATTTGATTGATTGATTTTAATCGTGATGCTTACTTTCATAAAAACTCAACCGAAAGTTGTGGGTTGTGTCCCCATTGTTGGTCTCTGGGACCCTTGCCTCTTCTTTGTCTTTTGTAAATATATTCTGTTTGTAAACGCAGAAATACTTTGAACCTGTCACTTATTTGAACTTGTCTTCCAGGAAAACAAACATAGTCATTGGCTGTTGACTTTGAAACCTTGTGATCTCTTATAGATCAGCTGATGTAACGTGTCATCACAAAAGCAATTCCTCAGACAGCCGACCCTACGAGTGTGAAATGAAAAATAATGCATGTGCACATTTAAATTTTCTGGTGTGTGGATAGTGGAAACTGCAAACATAATCTATTTGAAACCCAAAAGCATTGTTGCTTTGTTTATCATCATGCTATCGATTTGTTTTGTAGCTTGTTAATGTCACAATTTAATAATTGTCACAGTTATGCGATTGCCCTTGAGAAACGAGATCCTTCTTGCACGTCTTGATCTTTGCCTCTGTTTTTTTGAACCGACAACCTTCATGGTGCTGGTGTCTTTGCCCCGCAGTGCTAATTTACCCCCTCCCCCCATCTAACCCCTACAGACAAGGTGTTACAGCCTCAGGTGCAGCCTGTGTGTGTTTGTAGGGCAGCGCCTCAGTGTTGGGACTATTTTCAGCTCTTTATTAAGTGTGTGCTGCAGCTCAGTAACTCAGCAGGACCAAATGGCTCAGTCTAAATACAGCAACACTCTGCTGTAGACAGATCAGGTCTTGTCCACTCTGAGAACAAATGTCTGAATACTGGCATTACACCATGAGAGTTTGGTACTGCATTGGCACAATGTGATCCGTGACCTGCAGTATCATTTCACAGCTGGAAGACTCTTGGTTGAACTCACTGATGTTGAGTTTATTAGCCACCAGTAAAGTGGCTGTTAGTGTAAATGTACTTATACACTTTCTGATTCTCTCTGAGTGAAACGATGTAGTGGCCAGTTTTACTGCACCAAACTGTTCTTCACCCACTGAAGGAATATGCCTCAACCTCCCACAGCCCTGGACAAAATAAAGTGGGCGTGGATGGGTGGATGCTGCACGTGTCTGAAGTCTGCCGGTCTCAACGGTATGCAGGTCCAGCAGTAGCTGACGAGGGTAAAAGCAGGGCTGTGTGTGGATAAAACGGCAGAAGTTATTTGCCTGGTTTAAAAAGCGTCTGTTGAAACCCAGTCATTATCGCAAAGTTCCTCCGTGCACTCCGGGTGCCCTCCTGATTTGGATCAAGTTCGGGGTATTTGGCATGGAGCACATTTTTCGTGCTTTGAAGTACAAAACCGTGTACTTGTCTTCGTGTGATGACAATCAGCTGATTTGACTTCACAGATCACAAACATCGTCACACTGGTAGCTTCATACTAAATGCAGTCTCCTCTTAAATTTCTCCAGCTCTTGAGAGCCACAGGCGACGGCAGGAATACTGATCAGTTGCTACCTGCAAAGCTTTCTTTCCGTTTGTTGCGAGTGTCTGTTGCCATGTCCTGGCAGCATGTATAGCTGCAGTTTTATTATTCTAGTCTGTCCATACATGAACTCATCTTTGCTCCTGTGGGAAAACGGGTCTTAATTATTTATGGTAATTTACAGACTGCAGTAGCTGAGGGCCAGGCTGTGTTATTGGCAGAGGTGGCTGCTGTCACGTTTGTTTGAGCAATGACAATGTTGGTATTTTTTCTGCTTCATGCAGTTCAAGTAAAATAGCGTTTTTCTGTGTCTAGTATTATCTTATCTCATATCAACTTTTTCCCCCCCTTTTTTTCCAAAATATATTTGTTTGACTTGTCATTTTACAACACTTTGTGATCATACATCACTCACAGCTGATGCTGTTTGACTTGTACGTTTTTTTTTTGTTTTTTTTTAAAAAAAAATTTAAATTTTTTTTTTATATATCTCCCGCTCCAAACAGACTGTCCTCCATACCAGCCGCTCGGAAACACCAGAAAACTTTGACCTACAACCTTCCCGCAGCTCTGCAGCAGGATGTCTGTAAACCCTGTCACGCGTCTCTCTGTGGTCACATCTGTCACCTGGTTATGAGCTCCGACATGTTTTCATTTTTGCTGTAATTCGACAGCTGGTTCAGGAGGCAACAAACATGCACACAGATGTCGAATTGATGTTGGGGAAACAGACTAAGTGGAACAAGTGACCGTCGAAAGAGAATGATATTGAAACATCGCGAGTTGAACCCATCACATGTCTGGCCTCAACTTAAATGTGTTGAGTAGTTCTTGTCATATAGAAACTTTCCAGAGTGGTGCCTCCTCGCAAGCTGAAATGCAGTTTCTTTTCCAAAAGCTTTTTTTTATTCAAGCTGAAATTAAAGAATGAAGTCACAGCATCGCAGGATCTATTTCAGTCGAATGCAGAGCTCAGCTGGCAGACAGTTTTTAAATGGCTTTTTACCCCTATCTTACTGCAGGCCTGTGTGAACAAATGAATTCGTCTGAACAAATCCTTTTAGAGGTCTGAAAAGTTTTGTTATCGAGCATTGTTACATTCTAAAAAAGCAAACCCATTTTCGGAGAGAAACTTCAGTTCAAGTAACTGTACAGCACACAAAGTTTAGAGGCTGAACACCTCAAAAACTGAAGGCTTGTTGTGTGGCGCCTTGGACCTAAAAGTCACACTGCCTGTATGGACAATGCTGTGCAACACTCACTGCTGCTGTGCTGCATAGCCCCGCCTTCAAAACAGCACCTCAAAGTTGTAGAGACTTGGCAGAGGATTATTTAAGGCTCAGATTTTTTTTTATATTAAAGAAAAGCTTTTGAATTGAAGTGAAATCTCAGAATTTAATTGCTGTATTGGCAAATTCATCAAAATAAGAATTTTACAGGATTATTAGTATGTCACGTTTCCTTACTTCAGCCATTCTTTTCATTGCGTTGATGTTTTCAATGTCTTCGTTACGAAAATTGGTGAATGTGAGGTTTGGAGGAAATAACTAAGGGCATGTTGGTCCTGGTGACTCATGTTGCATCAGTTTTTATCACTCTCTTACAGGCAACTTTCTGCCACAAGGAAATAAATATCAATTTGTTTTGTTTGAGCCGAAACTATTTGCAATAAAGCCCTGATTGTTCAGTACCAAAGGCTCTCTTGGCTTCCAATATACTGCCAGAAAGTGTAATTCTGTTAGCTCTTCTGTTCTCAATCAGATAATCCATGAAACAAAGAATCAGGTATTTGTTCAACCAGATCTGATCAGAGGAGAAACCGAATGAGTTTAAAAAGTGCTGGTCAGAGGTCACCTAATAATAACCTTACAGAACCAAATCAAGGTCCTGACCTGTCTGTCTTTAACCTAAAGTTCCCTGAATAGTTGTATTTGACCAAATGACAACTGCAGCTCGAGGTTTCTATTGCAGCTCTGCCATCTGGGTGAACTATGAGGCCTGTGATTATTGGCCTATCTTGCCTGCTGTTCTGGACGTCAAAGTTGTTCTCCATAACAGGACAACAGAGAAGTCTGGGTTCTTATGTGAAATGCAGCACGTCTGCATTGATTAACTCAAGAAAAAAACAAGTTTCTGTTAAAGGCTGCCTAAAATAACAATTTTGGTTTCTGCACTGTGCAACAGTTGTTTAGCAGCATATACATTGTGCAATGTATCCTGCTGAGGCCAGCTGTGACGATGACTGCAGCTCGGAGCAAAAAGTCCTCACAACGGTGAACCTGCTCTGACTGACATCGAGGCCCCAGCAGGAATTTTAAAAAAGCTCTCTGTGTGCTGTGAGACACTGATGTGCCCCGGAGGAGGACACAAGCCAAGAGGAGCACCCAGGCGTGTAAAACAAACACACACACACGCACACGTGCACTCGCGTACACGTGCACTTGTGCACACACACACAGAGCAGGGTGCCAGCAGACTGCAGGGAGGTGAGGAGAACAGAAGGACAGGTTAGAGAGGAGGAGGAACTGAGAGAATGCTGGTAAGGCGTGGGCAGGGTGCAGAGATGAAAACAGGCAGGGAGGAGGAGGAGAATCAAATTGGCTCTTTGTTTGCACTGTATCTGGATGCTTCGACCTTCAACCTTCTCTCATGATTTGTTCACACAAGTGTATTTGATCACAGCGGTTATCGGTTATTGGAAAAAAACATACTGTTTCTTGGTCTGCTGCGCGTTAATTGCAAAATTTGACTTGGGAGAAATAATTAACTTGAAAAAAGGTAGAGGCAGGATGTATTTGGACCTGTTTCAAAATCGCTGAGCACTGCGGGAGCTGCTCAGTGACGACAGTTTCGTAATATCTGGCAACAAGGAGCACTCAGGGTGGGGGTGACGTGGGCATGTGGTAATGTCCCACCCAGCTACGCTGTCGAGAATTTAGCGTGAGAACTGTGATGATGTCACGTTTGGGCGAATCAGCAGATTTCATATGGATTTTTTTGTCCTTTCTTGTTGCGTTGCTTCGGAGAATCTCTGGTCCTATGTCAGCATTTTCAGTTGTGTAACATTTTATGAACAAGCACCAATAAAACTGCGAGCAATGCAAATCACATGCACACCTGCAGAGGATTGCAACGCTTATCAATGTTTCATGAAATACTTTTTCCAATGTAAAGGCTTCATACATTCATATAAATGTGCACATTTATTTCTTTTGTATAGTGTAGTAACATATTTAATTATTCATGACAAAGCCTTTTATCTTTTAATGATGTTTCATCACGACATTGTAAACGATACACAAACCGAAAATTAACTTGTCATGCTTCTTTTCCTTTGATTATAGAGTGTCAGAATTCAATCATCTGAACTGAAGCCAGTTTGAGGTTCAGAATTCTTTTTAAATTTACTTCCTTTAAATTTTGAATGAATGGGCGAATTGGTGTTACATCTGGTTTTGTCAGTTGAGTCTTTAACATTGTGTTATTGGGGCTGATTGTTTGGTCAGCAGAAGCATGAGTCTTCCTCCTCTTTTCAGATCCTATGTTTTACAGTTGCCCCCCCCCCCCCCCCAGCTGCATTCATGCTGATGGAGGATTTCTGTGTTTTTTCCTCTCTGCATATTAAACCAGGCTGTCATATCTGCGGCAGGCGCACTCGCTCTCTGCCTTGCTAAATAATGGATTTCCCTCTTTGTGTTTCTGTATGTTTCAGTAAGAGGGATGGATAAAGACAGGTAGGGATAGAAAAAAAGCAAGAGAAGTTTATGATGATTTGATTCCACATGAAGCAAAAATGAAAAACATAGATTAATCCCAACAATGAAAGGTTTGATAGGTAGACTCCTTGTAGGAACCTATCTGTGTCTAATACTTAAGTATCAGATGTTTCTGTTTCCTATGGCTCTAAATTGTAAATCTCTAAGTTGATGCTGATGGAAGATGAGTTTCTATTGTGGTTGCCCTGTTATGCCAGAATTGAATGTGTGAATGGGAACAGTGGCAAGGGTCAGAGAGACCGACAGTAATTGGAGTTTGAGTTGGACTCGCATCGACTCCAACGATACCTCCGCCCATGTCGTTAAAACACATCTTCGAATAAGGGGGAGGTTGGAGGTACTTTCATACAACCAATTACTTCAAGTTTGTTTTTTTGTGTGTTTGAACATAGTAAACAGCCTTGGTTACCAAAGACACTGAGGAACAAACAAAGAAATCCTGTTGGACTTGCTCATAGTTTGTCAAATGCTTTCCACTGTGTAGTTGCTAGGCAGAGGTTACCATGCAAATCTATTAAATGCAGTTTTTCTAGTCTAGCAATTAAAGTAATTACAACAACTTCTCTGAAAATGATCAAGTACTGCTGCTTAAAGTGACTTCATAAAGACACCGAGTTGCATCAGGTCGAGTGAAGTGTTGTTAATCTTTGAGCTTGAGGAAATTAAAACAGACAAGAGATGATGAAATGTTGAACCAAGTTTTGAAGTGGTTGTAAAAATGTTAGGTGCTTGTTTGCAGAGTTTGTCTCGCACAATTAGTGGCATAAGGCTGCAGGATGGGGTCCGTCCCCCCCGGAGCTCTCTGGCAGTTTCAGTCTTGCCTTTTCCTTTGCCTGCTTTGTTTTCCTTCGCCCTGATGCAGCCGGCTCCCTTTGTGTTCATGCCGGTGGTGGCCAGGACAGGAAGCCCTTGACGGTTTGATTGACTTCAGTGCCTTCCCCTTTGAGAGCACATCACAAAGCTCTGGCTTCCTCTGCCTTCGCTCCACTAAGAGCTTTTCCATGTGACCCTCTCCTCTAAACTTTGCTGTCTTTCTGCCCTCATTGGGACTCTGCAGACCGAGCTGCTCTCAGGTCAGCCATTAGGTCTACCTGGAGGTCAGCTCCGCGGGTCCTGCAGTGATCTGATCATGTGTGCATCAGCAGGAGGACTTCCTTTTTCATCTTGACAGTTTGCCACCATTTCCTTTTAGGTACTCTCAGATAGTGTTGTCTTAGCAGGTGCATCATCATTTGGAGCAGTGGATTAAATCCTCCAACATAATGGAGTCACCATATTCCTGATTCCTTGAACATGACATACATTTTTAATGTAGACTGCGGCACATAACTACTCCATTTCCACAACATATATTGCTGCTTGCAACCCTCCGTTGGTTACTCTGTTTCTAGATTGATCTAAGCAAGAGTGGCAACGAAGTGAATTCAGTCTTTGTCATACACTGGTTATTGTTCAGCTATGTTTGTTTTACTGCATTTTAGGACAATTTCTGATGTCTCACCAAACACTGCTTTTATTATTTTTCAAAAATTCCCTCAAGGTAACTTTCAAACTTTGCAGATTGTATTCAGTGCCATTTAGTGTTTACTTGCTGTAGATTTAATGGGATGAATTTAAACTTAAATAATCTAACTTGTAGTAAAATTGAGTTGAAATAGAGCAATTATATTTCTCTGAACCAAAATTACAACTTGATATGACAAATAGCATGCCTAATCAAAAAACAGGTAATGAAATGAAGTGCTTGGTTATTCTCTTAAAAAAAGACAACAGGTATTATATACATATATATTTTTTTTAAACAGAGACAAACAACCTCTCTTTATTCATTATGCCTCTCTTGGAGCCATGAAGGATTCTGGGTAGGGAGTGGCACTGAGTTGCTGCAGACACCACAGGGAAGCTTAGATATGACCTCAAATGGCTCTAATGTCCCCTCCCTCTCTCACCTCGAGGCACACCTCGCCATCTGGGTTGACACGCACACAAGAAGTTGCTGCCAAACTGTCTTTTGGGACTGAAATAACAATAAACATCAGACTGTGTTTCAGAGCTCCTGGGCCTGCGCTAGTGCCGGTGTGTTGTCTTAGATGCAGGTGAGATTCAGGAAGTACATCCTGAGACAGATCACCATCAAAGTGTTGTCATATACGGCTGCAAAGGTCTTGGTCTATGGTGGAAATAATCTTCTTTGGCCAAACACATGCTTGCTAGTTGGAAAAATGAGTCCTCTGAAATTGCCCGTACGATAGACAACCAAACTCGCACTTGTTGAATATCCTTTGCAACATTTGTTCAATCCTTCCAGAACTTTGTGTTTCGGTCGGCATTGAATACTTTAAAAGTAAATCTGAAATTTTCAAAAGAGTTAAAACAGGGGAAAAAAACAGTTGTTTACAACAACATTGACAAAAAGGCATAAATTCTGTTAGCAGCAAGCATGTTGGGAGTTTCTCCTTCCATTTGAGTGTGGTGGTACTGGCTCTCTGTGTCTGTTCTCGTCTTTGCCTCAGTCCACCCTCTCACCACATTCCTGAGATTTGCCTGTTAGGTTAGTGGGTGAATGTGATCGTGTCTTTTTTTGACAGCGACTGGTCCAGCCTGTGTCCTACATGTTAAATATCCATTCAGAATATGATTTGCTTTGATGGAGGAACTTCAGTATCACTCTGGCTGATGGTTTGCTGCCTCCTGGTGGTGACTTTTCATTTTGTGGCTCAGGTAGATAAATATATGGTGCAATATGATTTTTTTATTATCTTATCAGTTCTGTCTGTTGTTGTTTCTGCCCATTTTCGTACCCTTTACATTAGCCGTCATTAGCACTGGCTCACTTGATTTTTCCTCACATCCTACATACATACTGTGCTTCTGAATTATTTACCTTTTGGCTTTTTTTAAGGCCTTTTCACTGTTTTCTTTTTTTAAAACATACAACATAATTGTATGAGATTATCTTTTAAATGGAGGGCTCGCACCTAAAGCACTTTTCTGACTCTGTCCTATTCAATTAAGTTTTTCAGGAAAAGCTTTTGAGGCTACCAGTACAAATATGTCCAGCAGGGGGCGAGACCTCCTCAGGTATTTATCTGGCTGTGCGGCATTTATCAAATACTGTCAGCTGTTTTCTTTTGCAAGTGTACACATGAACCATGCACTTCTTATATAATGCTCACAATTTGCGGGATGCATTTTCTGAGTTGATAAGACAATAAGAGTCTGCAATAACTTTTGCATGCTTTGATTGTTAGTTTTAATCTGTTTCGATGTGTTTTGACTTGTTTTGTCAGGAAAAGATGAGGAGTGTTAACCAATTGCTTTTGATGACAAGGTGCTATTTGAACATTTTTCTTCATATCTTGTTTTCTTATATTTCATCCAACAAAAACAACGTGAAGTTTGATGGTAGATGCATTTCGAAGCTCCCATTCAATCAAACACGCTGTTCATTGTTTGACTGCAGGTCCAAAACTTGCAGCAAGTTTAGCTTTTCGTTCCATGTAAATATGATCTGCTTAGTATGACTTGACCTGCAGCCCAGGGGGGTCCCATTAGAATCCTCCACGCACACGCACGCACGCACACGCGCGCGCGCACACACACACACACACACACACACACACACACACACACACACACACACACACACACACACAC
>JASSRZ010000042.1:11600077-11624129 GCA_032164315.1 Malacoctenus gilli
ACACACACACACACACACACACACACACACACACACACACACACACACACACACACACACACACACACACAGATCTGCAGTGTCGTGCTGGTGTTTGGACTGTTGTAGGGAGCGATGTGTAAAAAGCAGCAGGGTAAATTTAGAAGGAGGCCGTCACATCTGAACCTGTCAGCTGCTATCACTGTCACTGCAAACACTCAGTCTACACTGCTGGACTGCACTCTGTCTCTCTGTGTGTTTGAGTGGAAGTCAGCTGTGTGTTTGTGTGTCGGTGCGTGCGCAGAGTGACGCATGTGTGTGTGACTGTGTATGTGCAGCCTGACTCAGGCTTTGATAATGAGGTGCTCAGACAGCAGCACACCCAGATGGAAGCTAATTGGTGCAAACTGTCCAAAATATAATCCACTTTAATGGACACTTCATCTGAGGCCTGCTTCTCTGTCTTGTAGTTCACTTTTAAGCTGATTTGCATATCAGGAGCTCGGATGGAGCAATGAAACGGCAGATAAATCTTAAAGTGCCTTTCGTCATACTCACCAGAGAATTCTTTCTTTTCAGGATATGTAGCAACACCAGGAATGAAATAATCACATTTTCTGCTCAACTTTTTTTTTTTAAACTCAAGTACCAAACAAGGTTTTGGAACATGGACAGTGGTCCATTTGTATCAAGTCCTTCCTGACAAAAATCAGGTTTAAATACAACTCTATGTATTGATGCGGTGACCATTTCCTGATAGTCTCTCATGTTAGGAGAGCTTCTTTTTCTTTGCCTTTCTCACATTTTTGCTTTTCTTCACTTTCACCCTGAATGACTAACGCGCTCTGAGGAGGAGTGCGACAGACAGTGGGTGGATGTGTGTGTGTGTGTGTTGAAGACGTGTAAAGAAGTGGTCCAATTACAACCCAGCAGAGAGAAACAAACCCATAAGACTGACGGACTAAGTTTCTGTGTAGTTCCTCTCTGGAGGAATCTGAGCTTCCTGGCGTCTCCACCCAGGATAGCGTCTGTCTCATTATCACACACGCTGGCTGATCAGATATCTGTTTCCTTTGGCGACGGTTGCTTCGAAAGGCAGTTTGTAGAATTATTATTTTTTTCATTCAACAAATCTATTTGATGTCAAGTTGTCAGAGCCTGTTAGTTTCTGCTTAAATGGTTTTGGTGGGTACAGTCACCACAAAACAAAAACCATCAGACCTCCAAGAACAATAAATAAGATATTGACTAGCTTAGGTTGTCTTGGTGGAGCTTCCCTGGCTTCAGTTTGGAAGTTGGAACAGTCCCTCAAACATAACTGTAATCACAGTTTCTTTTTGACACGGTGTATTCCCTCTCCCTCCATCACCCCGGTGTAATGCCTCTGTATTCTGTTCCTCTGGCTGTTGGACTAAAATAAGCTCTCTGTTGGTGGAAGCAGTTGTTCTGTGTGGGCTGAGTGCTCTTTGTAGTTTTAGCTGTGAAACGAAAAGAGTGAAGGTGGACTGCTGCACTGAAAACACTTGATTCCACAAAAATCACTTTAAGCCTTTATTCTGTGGGAAAACTGGTGCAGTAGTTTCATGATAGTGAATATTTCAATTGGCACTTCAGCTAATATTGCTGTAACTACCACTGACACTGATCACAGGAAAAGCTGTATTTGACCGTAAGAAGATGGCCATATTTGCTCTCTATTTTTCCAGTGCTCTTCTACAGTTGGGCACTGAATAATTCCCTATACTCTATTTTCCTTCTTCACTCCTTGATTGTCCGTTCTCCTTTGGTCCATTACTCCTGGTTCAAATTTTTCTCCAACTATCTTCATCCTTCTCCTTTTCCATCCTCCCCTGTGTCCTCTTCTGCCTCATCTTTTCATCCTGATTTCATTTTCACCTCGGTTTTCTTCTTATCCTTCTCTTCCTTGTTTATTTTCTCCACGATTGCTCGTTCTTCCCCACTTCCTCCTCCACCTCTTCCTCTTTTCTTCCATCTACTTTTTCCCGTTAACTCTTTAAACACCCTCCATCTCCATCTTACTTTCTTTTCTCTCTACTCTATCCTGCTTTTCTGCTGCTTCCCCTGTGTGCTGTCTCAGTCCCCTTTCTTTTCCTCAGTCCATCCCCTCCTCTTCCTCCTCTAACTCCGCCTTTTCCTCTGCTCGTGCATGCTTCCTCCTCTTCCTCCCACCACATCACTGACTCTGTCCTACATCACTTTAACTTCCCTGAGGATACACCCCCACACTCCCTCTCTATCTCAATCTCTCTGTCACTCTTCCCTCCTCTCTCTCCCTCTCTCCATCGTTCAACCCTCCTCGTTTTCGATGAGTCATGTGACCACCCCCCCTCCCTGGAGACCAATCACACCCCCACAGAGGAGAGTTTCACATACACAAACACAGACAGACACGTATACACACACCAACACAGACACACTAAATGCACAGCAGCCCTCACTCTCTCCAGCTATCATCATCATTTTGCTCAGTGCAGAGAGGGAGGGACGAAACGCAACAGGGAGAGAGGTGGAAAACAAGCCAGAGAACGAGGGAGAGGAGTCGAGACGAGTGCCTGAGAGGAGGTCAAGAGGGAGAGGAATATATTCAACCAGTAGAGGAAAAATAAGGAGCAGGAGGAGCAGGAGGAGGAGGAGGGGTCAGTGGAGACGGGGAGGGGGGGCGGTTCTCCCTGAATGAGGGAAGAGCTCTGGGAGTCATTTCCTCCCCGCCGTGATGGAGAGACGCGAGGAATGAGGGCGGATGGTGAGAGCAGGGAGCAGCAGCAGCAGTGGAGGAGGTGGAGAGGCAGGAGGTGGAAGCGAAGGAGGAGGATGTGCGGACGGAGGAGGAGGAGGGCAGCAGCGCGGGAGGAGCCGGCAGCGCTCCCGGAGGAGGCGGCTGTCGGCCCACTGCCCTGGCGCCGACAAGATGTCCCCCAGCACCAAGAAGGTGGAGTGTTTCTCGCCCATGCTGTGCCACTGCAAGGTGGCCTGCACCAACAGCACCATCTCTCTCATGTTCGGCTGCAAGGTGGGTGGAAGTATCCTGAGAGAGGTCCGTCAGTGGGGAGCTACATTGCAGAGCGCAGGCAGGGTGTAAGGGTCACTGCCAGGCTGGCAAAGTTCATTTGTAACATTGAAATGCGGAAATCCAGACTGTCGTCCTGTCAAATTTCCGAACATTTCTCCTGAGATCTTGCAGCAAGATTTAAAAATCATTTAAAACCTGATTACTGCTACCTGAATGAACTTCCTTCCCTGTTTAGTTTCCTACTGGCTTCTTTAAACAACAGTTGGGATAGAAATTGCCACGAAATGCAAAGTAAATCTAAAATCTAAAATACTGAATGGAAAACAAGTTGGCTACTCAAATGGTTCATTCGGTCCACTCAAATCACTTCAGACCCTTGCTGAGGTCACTTCAAACATCTTTACATTGCTGGAACAAGCTGTGCTTTGTGTTTTTAAACAGTACAACATTACAGACCACCTCATTTTCAGTAGTGTTCATTGCTGTTGATTTATTGCCAAATGAGAAAAAAAGCAATAAGATGCAGAGAGTTTCCAATCAAACTGAATGGTGCCATATGATTTTTTTTGTCTAAAGAACTCCTGTGCAGCCTTGTTTGGTGAGAGTCATCTCTAAAAACACAACCATATGTTCTTTGAATTTTTTTTTGCAGCTTATTGTTGTCGAGTGTAATTACTCACCGATTTTTCAAATGCCCTAAATCCTGCCCTAAACCCAACAATGTGTCTCAGTTACAGTGTTTCCCATTTATTCTTTTGGAAAAGTAGACATCCATGCTTAAGATCCTGTTACTTGACCACCTCAAAAAATGTCCTACGTGCAGTCAATATCTGTGCATGACATTTCACGAATTGCAGCAATGCTGTAGGACTTTTTTTGCGCTGAAGGAGGTTAGAGCTGTAGAAACCACCCTAAGTGTCCTATAAGGCACTCAGTCAAACAGCAAATTCAGGATTTATTCTGTCAATGGCAATTTTAGTCATCCGCAAAAAGCTATTTTTGATTCGATGCCTCCCGATATTTTCCGTGCATATTTCTCAAAGCAGCTCCCTTTGTGAAATTGGAGCCACAGACCTTTTTCTTGTCTTGCATGCATCAAGCCCTGTAGTGTCCTGGATGCATCCCATAATACATCTTAATTGCAGGGTTTGTTATTGAAAAAGGGGCCTTGTTAGCTGCTTGCCTTGGAGTCATTTTGCAATTCGGGCAGATTCAAAAAATGAACTCCTGATCAAAAGGTAAACAAACTTGAGGGCTTTTTAAAGCATCAATCTCCAAGCACATTGTATTGTACACATCCCATAACATTGCTCTATAGCTCAGTTCTGTTTGTTTCTGAAAACAGGTTCGACCCTTTAAGCACAGCTTGAGAACATTTCCTTTCTTTCCTTCAAATCCTGAAAATGTCTGAACTTAATCTGAATAATCAGGATGTTTCAGTGATGTGAAGTGACAGCCGAGCAAAACAAGCACTGCACATTTTCTCTCTTGACTGGCAGAGAAGTGTATTTGAGATAAAATGGTTCTCTGCTTCAGAGTTTTTTGGTAGCATCCTGCCATTAGAGAGCTGGTGAGGAATTCTATGTAAATGATGTAGCAGAGTGTGAACCTCAAAATCATCAAATGCCTCATCTCACAATTGGGGATAATAATTCAGGCTTGGTGCACTCACCCCCATCTTGTTCAGTCATGTTATGTTAAACTATTTTCATCAATCTCCAGCTTTTGAATTGTTTTCTTTAATATTGTTTCGAGCTGCAGCACAACAGAGTAATGATTTAAAGAGGAACCTCATTACACCGGTTAACTCTGCTGGGCAGTGAACAATCATGGCACCAAGATTCAAAAACATCAAGCAAAAATCCTGCGTTTTTAAAAATGTAATGCGAGCTTTGCTGTGGCTGTTTTCTCTGCTCTGTGCCTGGCAGACGACAGCTGAGGGGAAGAAATCCCAGGCTCGCTCGCTGTCACCGAGCTGCTGTGTTTACTGTGTGACCCAACGCAACGCAATTGGCCGAACAAGCCACACATCGTCTCTGCCTCAGTGGCCTCAGCCTATCAGAGGCTTGGTCCGCTGCGGTGCTGCGCTCTGATTGGCTGTGTTAGGAGAATGTCTCTAGCAGGCTGGCGGGCACGTGCATGTGTGGTCAACATGTGCTCTGCAGGGAAACACCAATGGAGCAAAAGCTCACTCCCACATCAGAGCTGCTGTCAGCTGAGAGAGATCAGGGCTCAGGCCGCACACACTGATGGATTTCTGCAGAAGTCCATGAAAAAATGAGGTATTTGGATGAAGTGCTGTTAAAACACTGGAGAAAATAGACATGTGATGATCGAGCTGTAGGAGCTGACTGACATCAAAGACCTGATAAGTGGGACCTAAATTTCAGCCATAAACACACCACTTATTTTTGCAGTTCTCTATCTCAGCATCTAAAAGACTATAGTTCTGTAAAGTCTAAAACCTTAATCTGATCCTGTTAGTCTTCGCCAGATTACGCGGCATAGATCCACTGGCCATTATGAGTCCAATCCAAAATTTTCAAATAGTAATATTTTTGCCATGTGCTGTGGGCTTTTCAAGCTTCGAACCTTGTCTTGAAAGGTTTTTTTTTCCATTTAAAACTTTAATGCTTGCTGCAAAAGTATCTCGTAAGCCTTTACACTTTGCTTTCTGTAAAAGTTTGAGAGATCTTGAATAAACCTGTTTTCAGGATGCAGGTGAGTTCTCAGTGAACCACAGGCCCTTTAAGCACAGCCAGACTAAAAAAGTGCGCCAAAAAGCAGCAGCAGCGCACTAAATACTCTACGGCTCTACGATTGATAACTTCCGGCACAATCTATTGAGTGTGTGGCTGTGAAAGCAGTCGATGGCGGCCAATCAATGGGGCTTAATTAAGACTAGTTGCCATCAAACCGTCACCAAGCAGAAGCTGCAGCCGTGAGCGCAGCCGATTGGTGAATCGCAACATTTTCAAAGGGACCATCTATCATCCAGTCTGAGAATTAAGAGAGCCGACTCTCCACATTAACAATAAAGACCAATCGAGGATCGAGCCGACATTAATCTGCTTGGCTCCTCCACACAAAGGGTCAGAGGTCAACACATCACTCCACAGGGCTCTGTAACCCCAACACCAATAGGCGCTGTGTGACTGTCCAATCAGAGGCGAAGGGGCAAGAGGTCAATGGGGAGTATCTATTCAAGTACCCTACACTCGAGTGCATCAGTTAGTTTTTTAAAGGGCCAGCACATATTTTGTTCTTTTTTACTATCTCTTACGACTTAAAGGACGAGTTTTAAGGACTGCATGAACTTCATGCTGTGAGGGTGACAATGTTTTTAGAGTACCTACTTTTATCGTTTTCTTAACGAGTCAAACTCACAAACCTTTCTCCTTTCTCCTTTTTAGTGCTTATGTACATTTGCAAACCATTAGAAATATGTGAAATTACTTTTACATTGTACATATTGATTCAATTCTTTCAAAAATGTTTTTTTTCTCAAGAATTTTATATTATTTTCAGGAAAAACACTTTTGTGGAAGATTCGGGGAAACTTGACTGATACAGAATTGGATGAAGGATGTCACAAATTAGAAGGGAATCAGGTTGTTCTCTCATTCAGGTTTTGCGATTCTCTGTTGAATGAAAGATTCATCATTTATCGTGCAGAAGTGGATCTTGCAAGCCAAAATTGGGATTTCGACAGTCCAATGCCAAAGATTCCTGCAGACAGATTCTAGAGAGCGATTCCTCTGTTGGTTGTTTCCAGCTTCTTCACCAGACCCCTGAATCATCCAGAAACCCTCCTTCTCTTGAACATCCTGCTACAGCCGCTCTGTACTGATGCTCCTATTTATAGCAGCTTTTGGCAGGCAGGAGTCGGCACTGTGCCTCCTCCTCCTCCTCGTCCTCCTCCACCACCTCGACAGCTCTCACAGAAATGAAGAGGAGGAGGAGGAGGAGGAGGAGGAGCAGAAAGCTCTCTCCAGGCAGACAGTGTCATTACTGGAAACCTCCCTGCTGCCTCCGACACCCACATATTTCTATTTGTCCACAGTGAGGGGGGCTTCTCAAGGACAATGCTTTGACGTGTGGCATCGTCCACAGCAGCTGATTGGACCTTCGCTCTATCTGTGGCAAATTTCTGCTCTATTTTTTCCTTTTTCTCCTTTTGTTTTAGCAGACATTCATGGTCCTATAATGTCATTGAAAATGTTTACATGGACAGACGTGCCACGTGTGCGTGTAGGCAATACAGCTTTGCCACCCGCAGAGGGAGTCAAACCTCTATCCTGACTGTTTCTGTTTCTTTGTTCTCCGCATCATAGTGTTTTTAGATTTTGTTGCCCCGAGTGTCGTGGTTCTCCTGTGTGCCTCCAGCCTCCTGATGCCACTCCATCTGCAGCTTGGCGGGCACTCAAAATCCAGTCTGGAGATGTAAAGTGCGTCTCAAGTGTCTCTTGGAACAAAACTTACCTGCAGGCTCCAAGAAACAGCTGGAGGGTTCTGACTTATTCAAATCAGATATTTGTCCAGCTCAGTACTTTTTTCCTGCGCATGTCTCAGAGTATTAGGTACATTTTTATCAATAAATTGCTCAAAGTAAAGACTTTACCAAATATCATCGTAGGTTCCTGCAAAATATATCCATGATGCAAGTTTGACGGACTATTTTTTCTTGGTTGGTTTTTTTTTTTGGTTTTGCTGCTGTTTGTTTGAAGCCAGTTTGAGCCTTGCAGACTAGTCAGCCTTCTGGTGGTGGTCTCTGGCCTCTGCCCTTCACATTGAGGGAATTCCCATGCATGTGAACCAGCCATTAAAGCACTGATCACCGATGCAGCTGAGGTTCCAAACTAATGCATCAAACTCAAGTTTACCATTCCGTCCTTGAAGCTGAAAACTTGTTGACCAGCCACTTCGGCTGATAGAATTTAACATCTGGCTGGTGTGTCATTGGTGACTTCATTTTTGCCATTTGCCATTTGATTGATTTTTAAAAAATTTATTTATTTTTCATTATGGTTCCCTTTTATGGTTTTTGAAACCCAGCATTGAAACCATGACTGTTACCAGCATTTGCAGTGTATTGATGGTGGCTTGCTGCAGTGTTTCCTTCAACCTTTTGTTCAATGATATGGGGGAATGCAACAGTCAGGTCTTCTTTTTGGCATCTCATCCAGTGTGGGTCATTCCTCTGAAGTTAGTCACTTTTTTCTCGGCTTGCATATGAAATTTTCCGAGGTTGCATTCAGGAATATGTGTTTGAACCCATCGTTTTCTGAGAATCCCATAATGCGATGAAGCCGGATTTGTTTTCTTGTAGCGTGCTTCACAGTTTGAGATTTTTGGGAAGAATACTGTTGCAAGTAAAACAACGGTGCAGCTGTACATCAGAAATTGTTGTGGGAACCATGAGTCAGACATCCTCCAGTGAGAAATGATTGACAGCATGTGATCAACAGGAGCTCTGCTGGTGCTTTGACTCTGCTCAGACGCTGAGTAATTCTCTTTGAGCCGAGGTGGTTGGTTGATCAGTGTCACATTTTATTTTTTTAAGATGATAAGCAGCAATAATGATATCAATTAATCAGACTTCTTTTCTCAGAGAATTGTAAGAAATGACTGTAATTTTATCCGGCCCAGGGATACGTCTTCATGAGTCCTGTTTACCCTGACCAACAGCTTGAATATTTTCAGTGACGTCTGGCTTGAGAAAAACATCACGGACTGCTTGAAAATGTCAGATAAGGTGGACTGCAAGTATTTGAACAGCCGTGTGTTTGAGAAGTCGAACTTTCTGAAGCTTTACGGGCTCTTTAATTCATTGCCGTGTGCAGAGGTTGGATGCATTTTGTGCTGGCGATAAGATCATTTTTTCTTGAACGTCTCAAAAATGATTTCATATATAAGAATGAATCCAGAGGGCAACAGAGATCTCTAAGTGTCATTGTGACCCACACCTACCTCCTGTTAGACGCTTTCGGTTTGCTTTACCTTGAAGTCTTTGATCAGCTTCTTGTCTTTACTTATGTGAGTGTTGTCTTTGAAGCACCACTCTGGCCACTGCTGTCATCCTTTATGCATTACCGAATTGCACCCAAATGAAATGGGTGGCAGCCATGAGCCTGACGAATGGAGATGTTGGCCTTCAGCCTTTTGTTGTTTAAGTAGTGAATACTCTGTCAGAATGAATGGATGGATGGTGATTGTGTCTCCCTTACAGAAGAGAATAAAAAAGAAGAACCATGTGATGAAGACGTTGGGAATCTGGTGTGTTTTGATCAGTTTTTGTTGTTGTTGTTGTAAGAGACTCTCATTTCTTAGAAAAAAAATATTAGCCCCTCGGTGGGATACTCTCTGACTTGCAGACCAGGGCTGCGCGTTATCCTGTAATGCTTCGTCGGTGGTTGCCAGGCAACATCTCCTCTCAAGCCCATGTCAACCTGCCCATTGGGGAAGCATTACCGGCTCAGCCTCTAACCTGCCAGCGGATCCAGTACCACAGCCTATGAAGTCTGGGATAATCCGGTTCAGAGACTTATTAACGACTCTTTGAAGTCACTGCAAAAACTTTCTGAAGCTTTACTGATAAGCAACAATTTTTTACTGTGAAATGTCTAACTGGATCAGCGTGGTGGTACAACAAAAGCCAAGATACACTGTGTGGTCACTGATTTATTTTGTTATGTAGACGTGTCTTCTCTTCCATCACCATACCCATTTCTGTTGCGGGGATGTCTTTACAGAAATCTCTCTGCAAAACTACTGCATGCCCAATGACCCAATGTCTCTCTGTAGAATCCAAAAATTCCCAAAACATCAAAAAGACTTCAAAGCAATCTGAAAACATCACCCAAACATTACACATACAAGGGCGAAATCCATGTTGCCATACAAAGCCAGATCCAACCAAAAAGTTAAATTGCATCATCTCTGGTGGATTGGTGTTTCAACAAATGTCCATGACTTTCTCTTTGTGGTCTGTAACAGAGCAGTTGAGCCTAATTCAAGGTACCTGCTTCTGAAGCCAGAGAGCAGTAACTATCACCAAAGGTGCACACCCTCGTAGACTGAACTGAAGGCTACGTGGAATCCTGTTCTCACAAGCCTTAACAGAAAGATTTTTGCACTCCCCCCCCCCCCCTTTTTTTTTGTAGTCTTTAGGCTGAGATTTAATACCAAATTTCATGCATCTTCTCTGGTCATTAGACCCAAAAAGAGACTGTTTTCCCACGCAGAGCCTCACAGCAAGAAGTAAATCTTGGCCTGATTGATGGATCAGATCTTCTTTTATTCACTCTTTATGTCCGCAGGCTTCATGTAGCTTTGGCTGTCTTGTCAGAGAAGCAGATACTTTATTACACCGTGATTCGTCTTTGCTCCGATGACTCAGTCAGGAGAGTTTTGTGTTGAAGCAAGACCTGAAGTGCTCCAGCTGTGAATGACTCACCTCCCATTGTCAAGAAAAGCAAGCAGCCAGATGAGCAGAGAAGAATTATCCATTTAACCATTTCAATTCCTGTTTTTTTTTTTTCTGGGTCAAAACAACAAACAATTCCTTCTTTTTCTATTTCCCCTGATGAGTTGCATTGGTATACAAACACATTTTATTGTTGAATTTTCTACCTGTCAGAATGCCAATAACCTGTAATCCACAGCCCCAGTGTTGACTGTGCTTTCCCTATTTTCGGTGTTACAGAAGTACCGGCACCACGATGAGGACTCGTCCCCACAAGACCCAAGTTCTCCCCAGCTGACAGAGGAGGCTGGGGGGCCGGAGCTGGTCCAGGTCGCAGAGAAGAATCTTTCCCAGATTGAGAACGTGCACGGATATGTCACTCACGCTCACATCTCGCCTATGAAGGTAGGAGGCAGTGTCCTTCTTATTTCTACTCCCCTCTTGTTGCTGACTTCAGTGTCTCACCAAACGGGTAAAAACTTTGGACAAAACAGTCATCAGTCAGTGTCTCTTATATTTGAAAAATGCATGACTTTTCAAGTAAAACAGTTGTGAGAAGGCTTTCATTCTATTGGTGAATACATGTTGAGTCACGAGTTTTTGATGGTAGAGTGTCTGGTTTTTAGTCATTGTTTTTTTTAGCTTCTGTGTGCAAACTTATTTCATTTCTATAATGAGAATCAACAAACACGTGGAATAGTTGAGCTTAGCTTGCACAAGAGTAATTTTCTGCCCAGGTATGTCTTTCTTCAGCCTCTTGTGGTGTTTATGTCCTCAGTGTTCACAAATGACTGTATTTCTATGTACTGTCGCACACACGCACTCACAAGGAGGATGAGGGTTGTTGCTCATTTGTGCTGCCCTTGTGTAATCATCATTTCAAAACTGAAGCTACTCTCAAGCTTCTCCATCCTTCCCCACATCATGTCATCTTGCGCACAAACATGTCAAAATCCTCGGGCTCAGGTTTCTGTTTGAGCCTTCATTGGTGGTTTCCAGGGCTGGAACATGAGATTAATGTGCAAGAGTGTGTTGTCGTGTTGTCAGGTGCACTGCTTTTTTCAAGATGCCTTTTTATTCATCTCACCAGCTGAGTTAGTTGTTGAATTCATGTACACCGCGAGTGAGTGGTGTGAATAGCAAAAGGAAGAAAAAAGATGGAGTATAATGAGGGGTAAGGTATCTGTAATGTGGACCGATTCAGGTGGAGCAGCAAGGCTCCACAATGTTGATTGTTAGACAACACATTGTTTTCCTATATAGTTGCTCTCTTCTTGAGTCTGCTAGGTCATACAAAAGCAATTGCGATATGGATGGATACTAAATGACATTCAATCGTGATTATACAAAGTTAGTCCATCACAACCTTGTGATTAATCTGATTGTCCAGATTTTTGTTGTTACAGAATAAGAGATTGGTTGAACAGTCAAACTTTTGAATCAGTGAAAGATGCTCGCTTACACTCCTTTCCTAATCTGATCTGTGCTGAATGTCTGAATTAGTGCTGACTGACACCCCTCCACTTCATTCATGGTAAAGTTTTTTTGATTTTTTTTGGGGGGGGGGACTTCTGACTATCCAGAACAGATCTCGGCCTCTTGGAGGATTTGGCATCAGCGCGATCACATGACTCTGCTTCCCGTTCATGTCGCTCTCTGTACTGCTCCGACCAGCTCCTGCTGTGTTTGCTCTCTGTTGTCACTCAGGCCTCATGTCAGCCTCACAGTAACTGGTCTGTGTGTGTGTGTGTTGTCTCAGCGGGTCCTTGAGTCATGGAAGCATTCCACCTACTTCACTCACCCAAATGAACATTACTGTTTTCTTTCAACTCATCAGCGGGGTTCCTCCCATAAATATTGGAGTATGGACGTTTTGTTGGCCTTGCAATGGTTCAAACTTCAAAATAATAGAACTCGTATTCTCTGTTTGGGGCTTTGAAAGGCGAAAATATTTCTACAACTTCTATCAATAAGTTTTTGTTTACATGAAATAGAAATTCTTTGCCTCTGTGAATCCACCAACACTTGCAAATTTCTCACTTGGGACCGTTTATTCTGAGGCACTTATTCTTTGTATACTTATTTTTTTATTTCATTTTTTTGAACTCTTGATATTTTTGTAAGAGGAGACTTTTTTTTGTAAAACTTGAATTTGTAGTTATGAGTGATATTTTTATTTTCAAGCTCAACCATTTGCAGCTTGTATTTCGCAAAACAAGTAACCATTATATTCTTTGTTAATTTGATATTCTTTAGATTAAGCTGAGATTGATTGACACACATGGGTAGTTTGACGGTCTTCTAACAGAGGACATGAGACACTAATGGTGAATAAGTGCAACTGATGTGTTAGTGCTAGTTCATAGAGCTTTTCTGCCATCATGTGGTGAATTTCTGAAGCAGCGTTTAATTTTTGCATTTGATACGTCAGGTTTTCTTTTGATGAGTTTGTTTGGAAAGCAGTCAATCCTTGGCTGCACTGACAAATGGTCAGTGCCATGCTACACCTGTCAGTCGCAACCCAGGATTTATTTGTAATCCTTACAATTGATCACGAACAGCCTCTGTAGCTGCTAGAGTTCAACCTCAGCATCTGTGTGAGAACCCTTTAAGATGAACCTCTGTCACTTCCTCCTTCTTCTCATCTGTGTGTGTTTATCCCTCATTCAGCCTGACCTCTCTGCTGTGCGATTGCCGGCTGCATATTTTTTTCGTGATTTCTCGTTTCGAATCTTCACAAACTTAAAGTTCAACTCCCAGACTTGAGTCTGATATTCTCTCTGGTATGAATTCAAACCAACTGTTCATCTATCAGGGCAATAACAATCCTTCTAACTTCCTAAATTCTGTGAGACATTGAAATTATTGTCTGACTATTTTTAAAAAGTGTTCCTTGAGGAAAAAAACAAATTAAAAAAAGGAGATCTGAAAGGGACCAAAACAAATCTAATGAAACAGTCCATTCAGATAATACTCAAATTACATGTTTGAATGAATTTTTAAGCGGCAGCTTCTCATAGTGGCAATTGGACAGGTATGATTAAGTGTGACGCGATTAGCATGTATCATTAGAAAGTTACAAGTTTACAAACAGTTTGAGTCTTCACTTGAGATTTGTCTAAACAGTGAGGGGAAAAAGGAACAAACGCAGTGCATCGTCGCTCGCCAAAGCGCTTTCTCTTCCTCAGTCTGAGCTCTGCACAGATGCCGCCTCTCTCCTGCTTCGCTTTGACTTTGTGTCTCTTCAAGACTCCCGTGTTTCTTCCACCGTTTCCTCCTCTATCCTGTAGGTAGCAGCTCTGGAGTGCATCTTTGACGGCTCTTCAGTGTTAGGACAGCATCACCCGGAGCTCCCCTCCCCCACGCCCTCCACCCTCTACCCCCATGGAGAGGACAGCTCCCTCCCCTCCTGCTCCTCCAACCCTTACCCCCCAATCCAGGTAAACCCCCACCCCCACCCTCACCCCCACCCCACCTCCTCTTGCTTTTTTGTTGCCTGGCTGATGTCGTAAAATTGACCACAGGCTGTTGAAGACTGAAAAGTGTTGGACAAAGTTTAAAGAAACAACAAAATAGTTATTCGCTCTCCAAAAGTTCTGTCGTTAGCTTGACAGCTCTTCGTGGTGCTACAGTTTTGTCGTTTGTATTGTAAAGCCCTGCCTTGGCTCCTTTGGCGGCGTCCATAGATGGAGCTCTTCCCATTGCTGCTGAAGCTGTTGCCTGTTGTGAAAACACTGCGCATGCTTCTTTTTGTTCGTACCCAAATCAGCAAATTCTTTTTATTCTGTGTTTGTGGGGGTTAGGTTCACTTCCCTTGAAGCACATGGAAAAGAAGTTGTTTCCTTTTTCCCTCCAGTTTGCCTTTTGTGATGGATTTGGTTGGAAACTGCTTCCATGTTATGTGGTTTCAGTTGTTTTTACTTCAGGTTGCAGTACGCTGTTCCCGCCTATTGCTGCTTCTCAGCCTTGTCCTATGTGGCCTTTGGTGTGGCTGCCACACGAGTGTTTTGACACTGAACTGCTTTAAACTGGGTAAAAAAAAAACCAACCCAAAAATCATTCATTCACATAAAAAAAATAAACAATTACACAACACGTGCATTTGCAGTTGGACCCTTTTAATACAGAGGAAGATGGGTGACATCTTTTCAGTTGCAGTCTGAAATATGTCTGGTTGTTGTTTTTTTTTCTCTTTTTTTCCCAGTGGGTCAAGGCGTTTTGGGCTAATTCACAAAGCACTATATGACCCTCCAATATGTAGCTCACATTCTCATAGGGAGGCTATTGCAGCCCCTCATTATCATGAAACAGTCAACAGACTAAATGGAGGACGACACTGTGAAGACGGGCGTGTGCCCTCTCAGCCTATTTAGCACGCGGCTGTAAAATAAGTTCACGCACCGCAGCTGGACAGAGCACTGGTCAGGTTCTCCAAACCTTCAGCTGCTCCAGCTGTAAGACTTCCGCTCACGATCAACAGTGATTCGACGAAGAAATCTCTCCATCCCGCTTGTCATTGTCTCCTCCTCGTTTGATCTGTAGCGCCCGTCCCAGCCCTGACGTCAGCATTCACCTATCTCGAACACCTCCGCCGCGATAACACGGTGAATGGATCGTCACTTCCCACAAAGATACTGAGGGCTGGGAGGACGTACTGTACACTCCTTTTTTCCACTCTCTCTCTCTTTTTTTTTTTTACTATCCCTTTCTTTTTTTTCCCTGCCTCTCACTCGCTCTCCTCTGCAGCGCCATGGCAACACAGGAGATGAATGTCGACAAAGAAAATCCCGACGGCAGGAAAATGGAGGGGGGTGGAGGAGGGGGTTGAACCTGCATGGAAGGACAAGGACAGATTTAGTGAGGCTTTCTGTAACAGGGTGGAGGGAATATGGGCTGTAGTAAAACGCAGAGTGGCCGCCCTCCTGTTCAGAAAGATTTACAGCAACTCCGAGGTATATTTAGCATCGGGACAAAGGACTCGAGAGTCCATGAAATGACTTGTCCCTAACCCTGCTTCATCATCTTCATCTCATCTCTGCTACTCTTCAAGCCGCAGCAAAGGATGCTGGGACGGTTGGCCAGCGCTATTTATATCTTTATGAAATTTCAGGGAAATCATGAACTGTTCGGGCAAGTTTTTTTCTTCAAGATAAACAAATATCTTGTCAGTCATCAAAAAAGTTAGCCAGCAACTATTATGTCACCAATTTAGTTGTTACTTTTTTCAAAGGAAACCTTCAAGATCCAACATATTAAAGGTTAGTATTCTTGAATTCCTTTAGTACACTCACATAAAGCAAAATATATTATGATCTAAATATTTTTACTTACATGCCTAAGAAGCCGTCAATGGAACTTTAGTATTCAGTATTCAGTATATTCTTTAATACTTTGGCAATTATATTTGTTGATTGGAGGGATAAAGTTTCTCACATGGGTTCATCGAGGTCTGCAGCTCCAACAAAGTGTGCAATACCTCCATAACAATGTTTTGTCACTCAGCAATGTGGTTTTGTTGAGGCATATTAAAAAAAAAAAAAAAAAAAGTTACTGTGAACCCAGGGAGGCACCTTGTGGCACTCCGTATGGAATGACTGTAGTTTTTTATTTTGCAGCTATAAAAAGTATTTTGACCAAATCTATGAGGTTGTGGGACTGCTCCTACCCAAAGGAGCCACAGAAGCAACTTTTGTTGCCACTGAGTCACCGTGTGCATCGGTACACTACTGAAACGCAAATGCCGAAACACTTTATTGGGGTCACTCACTCTCTGCTGTTGGTCCGTTGAAGCATTTCAAAAGTATCTGTTGCTGAATTTCTTAGTTTCATGCATAATTTTGAGTTTGGGTCTTCTTTTTGAACGAGTTTGCCCGATGAAACATACTAAATTCACTCTGATATGCTAAATTTTTCTGCAGCAATGTGTGCAATTTGTTTGTTTTGAGGACAGTTGGCATCAACAGCTGAAATGGCTGATATTGATAAGCTGTAAAAGAGCCATCGGTTTTGAAACAGAGTTGTTTGTATCTCGTAGTGCATATAAACTGTGGTCGAAGTGTAAAATAGAGATGAAGAAAAAAATACTTCAGATGCTTTGTTGGGACAAGTTTGTTAGGGACAACAGTGGTCAGTAGCTGCCTACACAGCACCCCTTATTCAACAATGTCGCTGCTCCCACATCCATAGTTTTTCATGCTGCATGTTGGTACGTTTAGAGCTGTTAATGGAGAGACTTGACCATATGAAGGAAAATAAGAAGGAATTCTGCTTTCAGTCAAGCAGCACCCCAGAGCTGTAATAGTTTTGGTATGTTGGACTGAGCGCACAGAGTGTCTTGTAATTTATATTTTAGAAAGCTACTCTCTTGGAGTGCCACAATGTTTAAAGCAAACCTCAAAATGACCACAATTCATCTACTATAAATAGCTTGCATGTAAACAAACCTCATACTATCTTGACAGTTGCTCCACTGATCCTCCGCGCTGTCCGTCACCTTTGTAAGAACTCAGCATTTTTCCAGGGCGAGTTTCCCCTGCTGACTCATTTTTTTGGAAGGGGACTCGGAGTATGAGGACTGAATTAGGACAAAGGTCAGCGAGACCAAATCCTCTCTGTGCCACGAGGACAGAGGGAGGAGAAGAAGAGAAGGAAAGGAGCTGCTTGCTGCTGCCACACTGCAGAGAGAAGAGATCAGAGGGCTAACTTCCTTACAGCCTGCACTCTCTCTTTAAACGCACACACACACACACACACACTTCGTCCTCTCGTCAGCCCTGCAGTCTGTTGTTGCTGTCTGCTTCACACAGACGGAGGCTGGCTGCCTGACTGGCCGACCGGCTGCTCGCTCTGCCTGCGAAGCGATGCTCTCTCACCCTGGCAGGTTAATTCTTCCCCAGCGTCTCCTCGGCTTCTTTATTTTTCCCCACATCGAGTCTGTTGTCTGATGCCTCCCGCTTCGTGGCGAACTAATTACTGACAGGACGAGAAGAACTGCGCTGCGTCTCAGCATCTGGTCACCTCCATCAGCTCCTCTGCAGCCTTCCTGTTTGTGTCTGAAAAGGAGGAGGGTTGGGGGGGGGGCAGAAGGTGGATTGAACCCCCCCCCCCCCCCACCCATCGTCTGCTCTCCAGCCAGTACCACCTCCACCAGCCTGCAGCAGGAGTGAGAGGAGGAGGTGCAGAGGAGGCAACACACTACCCCCTTCACCACCACAGCAGCAGCAGCAGCAACAAGCAGCATGCTCAACTCTGTGTGGTATGCCAAAAAGATGGGACGCCGCATCATGGGCACCCTGAGGAGAACCAAACGGCTCCACCGGCGTTTACTGGTAGGTTGGTCACCCCCTTTTTGCCTCCAACTCTCCGCCATAAAAAAAACCAACAAAAAACATCAATCTTCACAAAAGTGAGGAGACCGGGAGGTGCAGCACCATGAGTTGTTTTCTACAACATGTGTGTACAAATGATCCTGCACTCGTTTGACTGCTGTGTGTTTGGGTGTTTTAATGATCAGTCTGCTGTGTGACGCTGCTGAATGAGGTAGATGTGTAAAAGTTGCAACAGGAGCTGCTGCCACCGCTGCTGCGTCATGTGCTATATCAAGATTCATGCGAAAAAAAAACCCCAAAACCCTGCACATCAGCTTCAGTTTGAGAAACGCCCTCGTCCGTCTTCACCCGTGTGATCCGGTGCTGTCGTGTTGTCAGGTGGACGCGAGCCAGGGTGAATAATGTCGGTCTGGAGTGATATGTTGATAAGTGTGCGGCGTCTATAGCGAGTCTGAGCTAAATATGTCAGAGCTCATCGCTTGAATGTGAGATTGCAGTGTGTCTCTCGGAGTGTAGAGGAATCAGCCGTGGACGTGCACACGGTGCAGCTGAATGTTCCAGAGCTCGTACCAAATGATGATGTGAAGCTGGAATCTCCCTCCTCTCGAGCAGAGGAGGAGTCTCTCTCAGTCCCAGCATTCTGGGTCGGAGAATCAGGGAATCTTGTCGTGGCTGTGCAGGTTTTTCTTGGCATATGCGTGAGTAAGTGGAAGCGTTTACCTGCATAAACAGCAGCAGCAGCAGCATCATCATGTTCTGGGCAGATGTGAAGGAACCCCTGCAGTAGCACATGCCTACCACCGGCGTTGCCTAGCAACCTCCAGGCTCCTGACACGAAGCACTACCCCACCACCTCCCCGTTTACTGCCTCAGACATGCATGTTACATACTTATACACAGTTATTGTGTATAAAAACTTATGCTTTTTCAAAGCCATGCATTCTGGTGTGTATTTTTAGGTCCAAGTTTTTGCTATTGAAATTATCTTCAAGTGCTGGATGCAACAGAAAATTGTGCTATGAGGAAACATGCAGGCCAAAATTCAAAGCGAGATTCAGAATTCAAATTCCTTTGGAATTCCTTTTGTGTCCATATATCCTTTGATTGTGGAAAATATTTAATTTGTGTACCAGTGTTAAGACCTCTGGGATGCCCTCTTTTAGACACTTCAGGCTCACAGTTTCTAACATTTTGTCTGCTCTTTTTTTTTTAATATCCCACGAGAGGCTCAAATCCTCTGTGTTGGAACTGATACATTTAATGGTTTTTCATTTTTATGGTTTTTTTTGACCAGTCTGGATATTTTTTGGATTAGGATTGAGCATCAGTGTTAATAATTACATCAAGCAATTTTATGAAAAGCAGGTTTTCTCGTAGAATGATCTTAAAACCACATTTCTTTGAAGATTGAGACAATTTGTCAGAAAACCTTTCTTGAGCATTTGTCACAACTTTGCATGAAGTCTGCTGCTGTCAACAGTTCCGACCCAACCATTCTCTAAGGCAGGTTTAGTCTTTTGATGGTGTCTTGTCTTACTCTGTGACTGTGAAAGCCAGAGGGAATGATGTCAGGACTTCACCAGATGACTATGAAGGTTTTTGTCCTAGTTGTGAGTCATCAGAGGCAGTTGTTAGCTGACGATTGCAACTGTTGGTCTTTTTTGTGCTGCAGCTTCTCATCGTCAGCTGTCTGGATCAATAAACACTGACAAAACAGAAACACCGACAATTCTGCACTTAAACTGCAGCACAAACTGTACAACCACCATTTTTCTATTGCAGTTGAAAAGCTCAGCTGGACACATGAGGGTTGAAAATACAGTGGTGGGCTATTGAATGCTGGGCTTCTTGAAACTGACCCAGAGGAATGTCTTCTCTGACATATTGATTTTTATGAGACATTGGTTGGTTGTATTCTGAAAGTTCATTTTGGAGTTTTGTAGTGTTGTTATAAAGGCCATGTTTTGGCCTCTGTTGATCAATGCTGGGAGCTGCAGCAGCGTGTCACCAGGTGTAACCTGTAGGTGGAGCTGCAGCCACACAGTTTGACTTGAATCTTGATCGCCAGCCGGTCGTCCAGCGTAGCGCCTCTGTTTGTGGAGTCATGTTGTTGAGGGACACGCTGGGCGATGACGGAGAAGGGAGGCATTCTCAGTGTGTGCAACCTCCTGATGTGTCCGTTGTATCCTCTTTCTCTTGTCACAAACTGTGTGGTTCAGTTTTCACGTTCATGAACGCTTATTATCTCGGGTCAGTTCAGTTCAGGCCTGTCGTCTGAATATACCACTGACCGCTGACATTACAGCCCTTAATATGCATCAAACACGTATGAAGACGTATTTCAGGAACATCTGTGTGTGGGAAGAACGACCACTGGTGACGTGTCTGTGTGTCACACACCCACGTCAGGTTGAGTGGTGTGTCGAGGGCTGTAAACGATGGAAAGGTCTGGAAACCCTCCTCCCACTGAGCATCAGCTCTCCTGGCTCCAGATTTTTTAATCCACTTATGAAACCAGACCCTATGTCCAGCTACACGGTGCCTGTTGTCATGTCAACAGCTTGCATGTGGGTCATTCTGGGGCAAGCTCTGTTGATGGGGGGGAGGTGTTTCCATTCACCCATTCTTGGATACTTGAAGTTTGACTCTCTGTAGCTCGGCATGCTGTCTGCAGTTACCAGATGTTTGAAGTCAAATCATCATAAAGACATTTCTATTTTTAGATTCCTTTATTGTTGCATATCAATTAATTTGCTTTCGTAATTTTTTTAATCGAAACTCTAAAAATGTAAACGATGACCTGATATTCCCAAAAATACTGGATCATTGCTGAATGATCATTGTAAAGAGTACTTCACTGATATTAAATGTTGTCTCCACATGATCAGAAGTTTTGAGGCGAGGCTGTAGCTGCCTATCGGAAGCTTTGAATGCATTTTCTGTTCCAATGCACAATTTCCACATCACCGGGATACATTTGCGCCAGAACTGAATCAAAACATCAGGTGACTAATCCAATACTTTTGCGTTGACTCTCATTTTCAAACTTGTAATAGTTGTCTGAATAATTTTTCTTTTTTTTTTTTATGAAGAATTCATCTTTTAAAATATCCATAAAAATTACAAGACATCAGCATCTTCTCTTCTTCAGTAATCTATGAGGACTGAAATATTGTGATCTTTAGTAGTGCCTTAAAAACCACAGCAGGGAAATAAAGGAAAGCTGTGGCTTCCTGCCTGCTGCCAGCCACGAGTCCTCGTCGCATTCCCCCTCGCTGCTGACATGCACGCCGTTGTGTCTGATTCCGGGGGCCACATCGATTATTCATGCAGCGAGTGGAGCCGCCCTCCCACCCCCCCTTGTGCTGACATGTGCCTCGCTCAGTGGAGCCAATTAATTGGCAGGAGTATGAGAAGACAAGAGGGTGGGTGTCACAGAGGGAGGGACTGTTATTGTGCTGCGGTGGCGGAGGGAGGCGGTGGAGGTTCAGGACAGGAGTTCGGATGTGTCGTGTGGTAGACATCCAACAGCCCTGTCCCAGTCCGAGGAAGCGTCTGTCATCTATTATTTAACCCCACCCGGGAATCTCCTCCAAGAAGATGACCACACATTACCCTCAGCAGGAGTTTGCCTCCAGAACAGTCAATGGCGGCGAGAAGAAGCTCTCACGGGTCAACCTGCAGGAGTCCATCGCCCACTTGCACCCACTCCAAAGGCAGCATGCCATCGAACTGCACCGCCAGCAGCAGCAGCAGCAGCAGCGGCAACCGAGTCACCCTCAGGTCCAAGCGTCTCTGTCTACCTTCACCGCCTGCACTGTGCCGGCGTCCTGCCGGGCTCGCAGCCGCTTCCTTAACCTGCGGGACAGCGTCAAGAAGAGTCCAACGAAGAGCACCGCCAAAGTCAGCAGGGCTGAGATACCCTGGATCCCTTTCGTCTTTAATAAGGTATCGCAGCAGAAATGGCGTGACATGCGGGTTGTTTTTTGGGTTTTTTGTGTGGCAACAAAACTGCCAATTTTTAAATCCCTGACAGTGATCATTACAGGTAAGTCTGAAAAATCAAGGTCTCTGGTGAAAGGACCAAGTCAAGCCAGACATCACAGAAATGCTGTGGCTTGCTCACGAAATGTCAGTAAGTTCCAGGTGTTTGCTGCAAAGTCCTGGACAGCTGCTCATGTAGTGGCTGGGTTTAACACCTGTGGCCTGTGTCCTATTTAAAAAACAAAGCAGAAGTTTGTTATTGTGGTGTAATACTGAATTCGCTATCGTCGGCCAAAAATGTACAAGTGTCAGAGTACACAGTACACTAGTGAGAAAGATTTTCAACCAGTGGATTGTGGTTTAGTGTCATGGCAACAAAACAAGGTCTCTTGTTTGATGCTGAAACATCATTCGAAACATCTTGACCGATCCATGGCTGTTTGGGTTGGGTTTTTTGGCATGTTTGACAACTTATGAACTGAAAAAGGCTGGTAAAAATGCGTTTCAAGCATCTGCTCTTTGCCTCTTTTACTTTGACTACAAATCAAAGCCTATTTTATTCTTTTGTGATTGTATTTTGTCAAGTTTTGTCTCTCTTTTTTACAGCTCTGTAAATTCAGGTTCTGTTCGTTTATTCACCTCTGTTCCACTCGTGAGTTGGCAGTTTGTGTGCTGTGTGTGAAAGAGGCAGATTGTGCTACTACAACGTGTCGGTCTATGGAGAATCAATACCAACTCAGTCCATGTGCAACTGTTGTCATGACATCTCTAGGCAGGAAGCCAAGCACTCATCTTGCTGCATGATCATATGAATATCTTTTCAAACTTGGAAATATTCATTTGACCAAAGGAGCTTCTGCTGTTTTCTTCTTCGTAGCACTGCTGTGAGCATGGAAGTGCTGTGAACTGTTGTTGTACTGATCAGGGTTTCACATTCAAGAACATACCAGCGAAAGTTGTCTAGTAAGCAAATTTGACTTTCAGTCTGATCAAAAATATTGCAGCACAGGACTTTTTGAAACCCGCCTGCAAATATGAGCTGCATGAACAAGTGCTTTCAACTCCCAACTGGCATGAGACGTTTGAGGTCATTCAGAAACAACGGATGTTCGGCTGTGAAATGAGCACAGCTGGAAACATGTGGCAATACGTTCCCACAGTGGGACATCGAAACTGACATTGAATACTTTGCTGATGGACATCTGATCTGTCACTGAACTCTGTTGTCTCGTCACAGACTTGGGGCTCAGATTTTTTGTTCATTGCATCTTTTTCTCCCACAATTGCCCTTCACCTCTTCACTTCGAAGATCCTGTCTTTATAGGAGTGCTCACTCCCAACTGCTGCCTCTTTCTGCTTTTGTGAAACTCTGTTTGTGTCTTTTGGGAGCAATTAAGTTCCATTGTGAGCGGCTTTGCGAGCGGCGCTGTAGAAGTAGGGCTGGCAGATCAATGCGGTCGATGTGCGGGGCTAATTTTAGCGGCTGTTGGTTTTCCATGGGCTCTGTTGATTCTGCTGCAGCAGCACAACAATTAAGCCTCTCCGAAACATAGCGGCGCTTCCTGCCAGCAGCTTCACGAGGTCCTGCTCTTGCATAATAGAGGTCAGAGTGTTGAAGAGCGCCTCACGATTGCTCCCTTGTATCCCTGGTTTTTGGGTGCAAGAAGACTAATGTCAACACCGAGACTGTTGCTGGGCTTGTGTTCCGAGAGCTCATATCGGTATGTTGACAAATGTGTGGATTTAAGTGAAAATGATGGTCTACGCAGCTTTGCCTCAAGTGTGAATGACTCTTGATCACATGATAATTTGTTAGCATGTTTCTTTCCTCTTCAGTATAATATATGTAAAAGTTATGATTCAAGTTTTTTGGAAAACAACGCACGCTGGTGAATCCGACAATGTCTTTTATCACTGGTTTTATCAGCTTGAAATTACAAAGAAGTAAAACCACCTTCCAGAGTGGAGTTTAAATAAAAAAAAGCTTGTCAAATTGCTCTTTCTCCTGCTCCCCAGTGGATAGACTTTGATAGCGCCTTCTCTGGCGCCCTCCTGAGTGCGATCGTGATCATAGAGAGGCTGTCAGATTAAAACTTTGCTCTGCTGGATTGAAATATCTGCTGCTTTTCAGTGATGACAAAAAGGGCATCCGTCCCTGCTGAGACTGTACCGAGGGACCGAGGATTTGCACACACACAGACACAGACACACACACACACACACACACACACACACACACACACACACACACACACACACACACAC
>JASSRZ010000042.1:11624755-11655971 GCA_032164315.1 Malacoctenus gilli
ACACACACACACACACACACACACACACACACACACACACACACACACACACACACACACACACATACACACAGAGGTCAGATAGTATAACTTTAATCCTCAGAGCTGCAGATGGGTGAGTTTGCTACATGAGGATATTGTCTGAAAGTGACAGGTAGTCTGTCGTTCACAAGACGCTCTCCTGCAGACTGCTGATCCCTCTGACACTGTGCTGTGACCTCGCCCCATGAACACTCCTCTCAGCTGGCAACTCAGCTTGACCAATGCGAACAGCCCTGTCATTCATACGCACCCACCCTCGTCTTCCTCCTCCTCCTCCTCCTCAAACCCTCCCATTCTCTTGCTGCTCATCTGTGCTGCACTGTGTTTGTCTAACCTCTGACCCCTTCACCATACTATTGTTCAGCAGGCCGAAGCCACCCCGCCTTCCTCTCCCATAATCCCTGTGATCCCAATCTCACCAATCCCAGCCGAGACCACCATCATCCCTCCGACGTCACAGGTCTTTTTTTTTGTTTTGTTTTGTTTTGTTTTGTTTAATTTGTTTATGTCTTCCTCTCTGCTCCATCCATCCATGGACTTCATCCGTGTGGCCACTTGTCTCTCTGCGCCGAGTTTTGGATTCATGTCTGCTGTCCAGCTGTGGCTCTGATGAAGTGAAGCAGATTAGGGATAGAAACAGTGGGAGAAATGCCACACTTCCCCCATTTGACTTTTAGGAGCCCATCTGGCTTCTCTCGGGCAGAAAGTGAGCGAGCGAGGCAGGATGAGTGAGTGAACGAGGCAGAGTTTAAAGCCGGAGGAAGAGGTGAAGGAGCAGAATCTCCCTCCTGCAGGATTTGATTTGATTGATTTCAGGCTTCATGCTTCAGCGCTGCATCTTCTGCAGCGTGAAATGCCACCATGTATGTAGGGCTCTGTCCTCGCTAATCTCTGCCGAAATCCACTGGCTTCCTGTTTTATCCTCAGCTGGTCTGTAGCATCATGAGGAGAGTCAATCTGTAATGTCAGCGCTGCCTTTTATCTGCTGCACGGCGGCGGAGCGCCTGGCTTCGGTGTGTGCTGTGGTTACGGGGTGGAGCTCAGGTTTTTTTGGGGGGTTGTTTGTGGGGGGGGGGGGGTATTAGGTTCGTTCAATTTTAGCAGTGTTTTGCTCAATCATTTTATGTGTGTTTTTTCTCAGGCCAATCCTCCTCCTGTGGTGGTCAACACAGACAGCCTGGATACGCCTCCATATGTAAGTTTGTGTCCTCTCCTTACTTGAATAGCAATCGGTTGTCTGAAGTTGAATGTGGCTGTTTTTTGTTAGTTCTAGAAAATCCTTTTAACCTCAGGTCAAGAAATAATTTCCAAAAAAGCTGTGTGGTCCCTCTCAACGATGCTTCTCTTGGTGATTGTGGCATACTTTCTGTGTTGGACTAAACACAGTATGTGGAGATGCATTCAAGAATGTTCCTGCAGAGTTTTGCTGTCCTCTTCTAGCTCTCCCTTGGCGGTGCGACGGGCCAGATTAAGTTATCTCCTGCGTTTTAAACAAGCAGTCTGGCCTCTGATTGACTTTGTGATGTGGATATGTTGGCGACTTCCCTTTTGCTCTCTGCCAGCTTAATTTCCAGAAGACTGAGATGGCAAACTTGAGAAAGCTTCTTATAGTGGTTGGCTCTGCTCTCGCCGCGATAAACTCAAGAGTCACATAAGTTCAGAAAAACTGCAGAAGAAGTTTGGGAATGTTGAACAAGTGCAACAAAACTAAGCAGGTGTTGCATGTTAAAGGACAATATGCTGTGCTGTGATGGCACTTTAGTCTGTTGGATGGTTAACGCTGTTTATCATCTTTATACTTTTGCACTTAGATAAGTGGACTTTTCTTTACGTCACTGACCACAGACTGATGCTATCAAAAATGCAACGGTTTCCAAATAAGTCAGTATCCAATTTTGTTTGTTGTGTGTGCAGGTGAACGGGACAGAGGCTGACTATGAGTACGAGGAGATCACGCTGGAGAGGGTGAGATCTGAAGCCTTTTTTTGTCTTTTTGTGCCTCTTTTTAGCTTGTCATTGTTGTGAGCAGTTAGACTTTCTGTAGCTCTTTTGTACTGTCTTTTGGAACCGCGTAACCAAACTGCAGTCCAGAACTCACTGCTCTGACTTTGTCACACGGCTTTCATGGGTCTCAACTCTGCAACTTCAAAAGTCCCGATCACCCACTGCGGCTTTTACACAACTTTCAGAATTCTGAATATCAGGCTGGATTTTCATGAAATGAGGACACGATGAATGAATTCTGCCAGAGTTGTGTGTTTGTGATCCCCTCACAGTTTCTTTTAATGCAGCTGTGTTTTAATCCTGCCTGTGGTATTATCTTTTTATATCATTATTGTCTATCTTCCTTTGTTGTCGACCTAATTCAGCTGCGCTTCTTCAAGTGCAAATTATCATCAGTGCAGCGTTAATAAAACAAAACACATCTCTGCCAGCTGAGTCGCACAGGAGCTGTGGGGCCTCAGGCTCGTGTGTTTGTTGTTTCATCACAGGAGCAGTAATGTATGTTAGTATGCTGCAAAAACATGTTTTCTTGCTTTGATTTAAATTCAAAGTTCCAATATCCATCAAGTGGTAAACCTTTCCTGTCTCATCACAGACAATCACACAGTTAACCGAATTCTCCCTCCCAAAAGATTTGGTAAATTATCAGTTGAACTGGCCGATATGATTCGACATCACAAACGGCGTAGAAATCGCCACTCTGCACAGCTGCATACTCCCTGAAGCACCAAAGAGGGAATTGTGAAGTGCTGAGAATAGTTCTTGAAACAAAAAAAAAAATCTATTTTCCCCTCAGTTTGTTTCTTAGAAACTGGAGTGTTTTAATATTTAAACATTTTGCCTACTACTTTGCCTTTTTACAACTTTCATGTTTTATGTATGACTTCACAATTCAACCCACCAAGATTCCTACATGTATTTTTAGAATTGGATCAGTGGGAGATTTTGAGAATAAAAGCAAAATCGAATGAAATCAAAGTTGAAATATAATTTCTTTTCATACCCGATTTATTCGATAGAAGTCTTCCCTTTCTAAACCACTTTTTCTTTTTTGCTGCCTCACAGTCATTTGAGGCTTCTCCCAGTCAAATATAATTTGCTCTTTTCTCTTGTATTCCACTGCTGTGAGTGAAACGTGACGTTCCTGCAGAAACAACTGCTTTGCGAATGATTTGAGAATCAACCAGCCCCCGATCTGCTTTAAAATGGCTTTCGCTCAGTTGAACGATGTCAATCATGCAATTATTTCATCGATGTCGAACTGACTGTCCAAAACATGACTAAACTGCTAGATTATCATCGGAGAGTGCGACATTGTTGCACTGATGAGATTAGTGCTGAACTAATCCAGTTGAGCCGTCAGTGCTCAGGTCAAACTGAATGTTTTCTCATTTAGTGTGCCTGTGATTGGGTCGATAATAAACAATTATTTCATTAGATTTCTCTCTAAATGTGCCAAAATGTGCGTTTGATACCTGCGGTATCTAGGGAAACTCTGGGCTGGGCTTCAGCATCGCAGGAGGCACGGACAACCCCCACATTGGTGAAGACCCCAGCATCTTCATCACCAAAGTCATACCTGGAGGAGCGGCCGCACAGGATGGGCGACTCAGGTGAGACGACAGCATAAAGACCTCATCCTGGCTTTAGTTTAATTTAAGAACACAATAAACTGACCTCAATATTGGAAACTAAAAAAGGCCATTGAAAGAATTTCCACACAAGGATGGAGCATGTTTCTCCCAGGTGTCGTTTGTCCTAGGTCCTCATAAAGGCCATTTCTTGTTTTGGTTTTTAATCACCAAGAAAACAAGCTCTGTTTTGGTTGCGCTCACTCGAGACTAGAAAAGACTACAGCACCCACAATGCTTTGTGATGGTCTCTCTCTTTGATGGGAAGTGTGCAGCCGGAGCTGGTATCCTTTTTTACCCTCAGCCCCCTGTAGCGCCATGCAGCGCAGCCTTTCAAGGCTTCATCCATAATGTAGCAGTGAAAGTCTTGTGATGATGGGATGGGATAGGAAGGGTTGTGGGATGAAGAATCGGTTTCAGGTTGCTGCGACTGTGAGGACCAGATGAATGTGTAAAAGTTTGACTCAGTCACAAATAAGATCTTTTTGGTTTCAGACATGTGTGATTCCCCTTTTACTACACTGCCTGAAAACTTGTGGGTTTGCGCTGCGTTTCAGGGTCAACGATGTCATCTTGAGAGTAAACGAGGTGGACGTCCGAGATGTGACCCACAGCCGAGCCGTGGAGGCGCTGAAGGAGGCGGGCTCATTGGTCCGGCTCTACATCCGCAGGAGAAAACCTGTCTCTGAGAAAGTGATGGAGATTAAGCTGGTGAAAGGACCCAAAGGTAAATATTCAGTCGAGAGGAAATCTTTCACCTGACTTTTGTTTTTACCATATAATTCTTGCAAAAACCTATTTGGCAATGTGAAAGGAAGCGGAACGAAAAATTGTTGCCATAAAATGCTTCTGGTACTTGATTTATACTGATGGTTTAACCTTTGTGAACTCTCCTGATGGGCTGGCTAATTGTTTCTCCTTATTGAAACGGCGACACACACGCACACTCAGGAGCTGGAATGTGTGTTGGATCCGTGTTGGGTCTGCTGATGATCCATGTTGGGTTGGTCGCTGCTGCTGCTGCTGCCTGATTGTCTGTGCTTGCCGAGGAGCTTTAGAGAAATCCCTCAGGGCCTCATGATTATTCAGACAAGAAGCCCGGCTCAAGAACAAAGCCTCGGTTTCCACGGAAACATCCTGAAATATGCTCTTGTGCGTTTACGTGCCCCGATTTGTGCCCGTGTTAAATTAGCACTGATGTTTTTTTTAGCTCCGTTTTTTTTTCCAAACTGCCATGTAAGAGCGCTACAGTTCATCCCTGTGAGAGGTCCGTTTGAGGCGACACTGAAAAGAGTCCATGTCTGAAATGCTGGTTGCATCTTGTTGAGAATGTGGGGGGTTTTCTGTTGTCTATGTTTTTTAACATTGTAACCAATGGGACATTTTTTCTTCAAAGCTGACTAGCAGCACTGCACCCAAATCTCCGAGTACTGATCCACCTCATTCTGTGCTTGGTGTTTTGCAGGTCTTGGTTTCAGTATAGCAGGCGGAGTCGGGAACCAGCACATCCCGGGCGACAACAGTATCTATGTCACCAAGATCATTGAAGGTGGAGCGGCACATAAAGATGGGAGGCTGCAGATTGGAGACAAACTACTGGCCGTAAGGACTCTTGCACACACCCAATTCTCTTACATGTGCCCTTCCAGAGCAGTTAGAGTAATATTGCTCCGAGTAATAGCAACAACTGTCTGGAGTCTGTGAAAAAATTCTGACGATTGGAACTGTTGATCGTGGGAGTATATGGCTTGGATTTTGATGTGAGCATGCATTCAAAAATGTTAGTTATTCTTCTATTTGTCCCTCCCTACATAAGCCTGTATCTACAGGTTCAGCTGCTGCTCGTCATGTTCGTGCCTACACCATCATGCTTCTTCTCCTCGTCATGTGCAGGTGAACAGTGCTTGCCTGGAGGAGGTGAGCCATGAACACGCCGTCACTGCCTTGAAAAACACTCCCGACGTGGTCTACTTGAAAGTGGCTAAACCCAACAGTGTCTTCATGAACGACAGCTTCGCCCCACCCGACCTCACCAACTGTGAGTCCTGCGTCAGCTGTTCGAACCTGTGCAAAGTTCCTCTTTGTGAGCCATCAACTCCTTGTAATATGGCAGCTGTATACTTTGATCTCACAGAAAAAGGCTTGATATCACGTTTTGCCACAATTCATTTTGCAAAGAGACTTTTGAAATAAAGCCTTCAACACACAGAGAGCAGCTGCACTGAGACTAAAACCAGCAGAGTGGCGCTGGTTTTAAAGCCTGTCAGCCAAATGTTGAACAAGCTGTTTGGATTTGAACAAAATTCCTGTGAGAGCTGCAGCACGGCTGAACATCTTTGGTGTGACACATTGTGCTTCTTCTTGTCATGATCCAGCAGCCGAATGACTGATTCACAGCCAGACCTGTGCAGCTCTGGATCGAGGTGTCAGCCGAACACCTTAAACTACAATAAGTCGAGGCCGTTTGCAGGAGAGCGCAGGTGTTGGCTGTCTGTCATCCAGGTTCCCTGCAGAGTTCTGATCCACATTAAAACCTGCAGCTTTAACGAGATTGTTCTATGTGGAGTTTGTGGGCACTCTGATCAGAAAGAACCACTGGCATGGAATTCAGCTTCATCGTCACCAGGATTTCTTTGTAGTGAGCACATTTCTGAATGACTCTCCTCCTGTTAAAACACACTAACATGGGTTTGAGGAGAAGATCCTGTCACAATTTCTTTGAGTAGAAGTAACGTCCTGATAAAAGATGATCTGTGATGTTTACTACAACACACACACACACACACACACACACACACACACACACACACACACGTAGTGTGTAGAAAACAAAGCTCCAACTGTTAAATGGTGGCATTTCTCTGCATCCCACCCACTCAAAGTCAACCGTAAGCCCTTCGAATGACATCAGGGCCCTTTGAGCTTCAGCCTCTGCATATAATCACAGACCCCCTCCGCTCCCATTCTTCTCTATCCTCTACGTTATCACACCCTCCTTCACTGCCACTGCCCGCAATGAGGTTGAGACGCGTGAAGGACGAGTAGAAAATCCAATCAGCGTGCGTCGGGCTGCATCACATCTTGAGCGGCGGTCGCTGCTCGCGCGCAGCAACACTGCGGTGCAGCGACGCCATGGCCATATGTGTAATGATGTCCTGCCACAGCGGACGGCGGCGATCCGAGCCAGAGGTAACGAGTGGGAAATAATTCTGTTAAGTGCGCTCTCACTCCGCGGCGGTGACTGCAGTGGCGGCAAAAACACGGGAAATGATTGCTCCTGTGACGCAGCCGTCCATCCCATCATCCCCAGCCTCAGTTATCAGACGCATCTGGATGACCCATCACATAAAAGCAGAGGTGACCAGAGTTACTGTGTGTTCCACCGGTCTTTCTGGTCACATTGCATTTATGAAACAAAACTTCATCTCTGCGTCCTGCAGCTGCAACTTTTTCGCTCTACAACAACACAATGAAATATTCAATGTGCTGCATCAGGAGACAGCAGTCAAGTAACTGAGATAGAAGAATAATGCAGCCTGGCTTTGAAACAGATCGTCACCCGAAGGTTGTGAAGGTTTTTTCACATGATGGCATTTTTTAAACATTAGTTGGAAACACTTTGCAAAATTTGTTTGCAAAGTTTGGATGAACATAGTTTTTGATTGTTGGTTTAAAATTTGTTCTTGAGGAAAAGTGCGGCATGTCAATCGGTGAGACTCCATTGACTCCATTTGGGCTTGGAAAACGTTGTCCACTTTACCATCTACTCACATGCGGCTCTGTTGGGCCTTGTTTTAATGAGGTGTGTTTGGGGTCGAGTGTATTATTTGAATCTCTCTGCTGGAAATTAAAAATCCAGACTCAGCAATAACATTTTGATGTCGTTGCTGTCCCTCGAATGGTCCTTCAAAGCCCCAGATCTCATTTTACCGTCCGTCACGGGCTGGAAGCAGCTTGTGTTTCTGGTCAACAGTCTAGTTTACGACCCCCCTCGAAGGCTCTCAGCCTCGTCCAGTCAGATGGTAACAGGAGCCTGACAGGTAACCGCGAGCAGGTGTAGAGAGCAGAAAGTTGCACACAGAAACATTGTTGCTGCTGCTGAGAGGAAGTGAAGGACAGCAGCTCTTCAGACTGGACTTATTTTCTTCTCTGTCTCTCACTCGACCAGCGTACGCCCAACACATGGAGAACCATATCAGCCCCCCTAACTTCCTGGGTCAGCCCCTCCCTCCACCGGCATCCTCAGGACGCTACTCCCCGACACCCAAGAGCATGCTGGGGGACGACGACGTCACTCGGTGAGGAAAGAAACCCTATTGGCACAACACTGACTTTGAACATTTAAAAAAAACTTTTGGAGTCTTATAATTATTTTTTAACCTACTTTAACTTTTATCAACACCGATTTATCAGTGAGAAACTTTCACGTGACACAATAATGAGGTTAATCGCCTGTCAAGCAAACATTTACAGTAAAATGTTGATCATATTACCAGAGTATCCTTCAAAAAATAAAAGCCACAATACAAGTTGTGACTTGACAGTAGATGTACCTCTGATCGTGTGTGAAAGTACACAGAAGCTCTTCTGCCATCTACTGGTTGATTTTAGCAAGACGTGAAATTCAAGCTACAGGTTGAACATTTAATGCATTAGCTGCTGTTAGCCTATTGCCTCTACAATTTGGACTGAAATAACACGTTTGTGATACTTGAGTCTGTGGATCATGAAGTAAATGTTTTGACATGCCTCTGTCCTGTGTGTGTTAGGTCACGTGATGTGTGTGTGTGGTCCGACAGGGAGCCCAGGAAGATAGTGTTGCACCGAGGAGCGACCGGCCTGGGCTTCAACATTGTAGGCGGGGAGGACGGAGAGGGCATCTTCATCTCCTTCATCCTCGCCGGAGGACCGGCGGACCTCTGCGGGGAGCTGAGGAAAGGAGACCGACTCGTCTCTGTGAGCACACACTCGGCGTCACTCTCCTCAGACTTCACTTCAACATTTTGGGAACCAAATTGTTTATTGCGGCCACCATTTTACATCAAATTCGCTGCCTTAATAAACCCTCTGATTGCTGCATCATCATGCTGCGATCTGTCCACATTGTCTCCATCTGCCTCGTAGATTCTTGTTCTGTTTTTTCCCTTCAAAACAATGACTTTAAAATCTAAACAGGTTGTCTCTTTTTTTTCGAGGTGAACGGAGTCGACCTCCGCAACGCCACCCACGAGCAGGCCGCAGCTGCACTAAAAAATGCTGGACAGACAGTGACCATTATCGCCCACTACAGACCGGAAGGTGGGACGCCTGCAGCTTCACATGATCTTCATTTCAGAACATGTTTACAGCACTCGGTGACAGCAAGTTTGCGTCACACATCGCCAAAAAACCTTTGAGAACCAGAGAATTTGTCCTCCGATCTCTAAACTATGAACTTCTGACATTCTCGGTTTCAGTAGATTACATTTCAGTTGCTGAGACTGAGAGTAGTTTTCTTCAGAGGGTTTAATTCAAGTCAAAATTTTGTTAACATAATCCCAGAAAAAAACAAACTTAGCTGCATTCACTGATGCACTTTGATCTGAACACTGCAAGAGTTGAACCCCTGAATAAACTGTGACCTGTGGATGTGGTGGTGGTGTTCAGAGTACAGCCGGTTCGAGGCGAAGATCCACGACCTGCGGGAGCAGATGATGAACAGCAGCATCAGTTCGGGGTCTGGATCCCTGCGGACGAGTCAGAAGAGGTCGCTTTACGTCAGGTGAGGAGAGCACAGCAAGTGTAATGTGAAGGGGTTTTCAACGCAAACTTCAGGCATCAATATTTGACTTTGTTCGATAGATTTGCTTCTGTGATTTGTTTTTTCTTCATGTGTTTGTTTTTGGGGTTTGCGTGTTGCAGAGCTCTGTTTGACTACGATAAGACCAGAGACTCCGGTCTGCCCAGTCAAGGACTCAACTTCAAATTCGGAGACATCCTCCATGTGGTGAACGCTTCGGACGATGAGTGGTGGCAGGCCCGACAGCTGACGGCGCAGGGAGAGGTGGAGGAGGTTGGAGTGATCCCCAGCAAGAGACGGTCAGTCAGACATAACAAACATCAACAATAATAAGATATCTCACCACTTTGATTCTTTTGAACAGCAGATTTATTTCCCCTCTCCATGTGAATGGAGCCATAAACAATAGGAGAAAACGTTGCTAACCTCCTGCCTCTTGTTTGACCCCCCACCAGGGTGGAGAAGAAGGAGAGAGCGCGATTAAAGACAGTGAAGTTCAACGCCAAATCTCGGGACCGAGGGGTGAGTTCACCACATCTGCGGCCCCACAGATCTTCTGTACAAAGAAAAAATAGCATTTTTCTACATTTAAAGCAAAACTTCAACCCTCTGGAACCATAAAATACAATTTTTTTTTGACTTTGTGCCGAAAAAACAAATTCCTGAATTAAAATATGATAGAAAGGTCAGTGAACTGAGGAGAACTGTTTCTTTTCTTCTTCATTTTACGACAACATTTTATTACCACTTCATTAGAGAAACGCTGTTACTCTGCTGCACGGCTCATCGTCCATCAGCAGTCTGAGGTGCAACAGAGGATGCTAATAAAGAAGTCTCCTCCTTTACTTTAGCGCCTCCAGAGGGTTGACAGTGGAACATTTATCTTTGATGCAGCTCGTGTGACACCTGTTTGATGTCTTGTTGCATGATTTCATGTCAGAGAATTTCCCCAACTTGTTTTCCACAAGTTGTTGTTTTGTCAGACTGTGCAGATAAAGTGTGTATTTGTGCCGCAGCCACCTGATCTCCACCTACTAATGTGCGACTAAGCCGGCGAGCCAGTTTAACCGCATGTCGTCGTCGACCTGTGCGACGTTCTTCTTCTTCCGCTCCAAAACGCAGCAGCGCCTCCTCCTCCTCCCCCACTAGCACCTTTTTAAACCGTGTGCCGCTTTATTACTCGTCGCCACAAACGCCACTCGCCGCAAGTCCCGCCTTCTACTCTTAACACCGCAGACTTAACGAAGATGAGGAGGGGTGGGGAGGGGGACACCCCACATGCATGACTCCCCCAGCTCGCCACTCCCCCCCTCATACAGAGTGAAACGCTTGACATTGATGACTGTCTGCTTCTCAAGGGAACCCTCTCCTTCCTTCTTCACCACCACCACCTCCTCACCATTCACCTCTCCCACTCTGCCCCCACCCGCTAATGATAGCAGCATGTGATCTCTTGATGTCACTAGTTCCACGTCCTGCTTATGAAGACCTCAGATAAGGTGTAACTCATCCTTTTTTCTGCAGCTTATCAGAGCTTTAACCTCTTTAAGTGCATCATCTGAGTTTTAGGACATCAAATAGGCGCCAACATGTCGATGTCCAGTTCAAGTTTCAGCCAAGACTTTTGAAAATGGCTCCATACATTCTAGCTGTGTGTGTGTGTGTGTGTGTGTTTTTTCCTGTAACATTTATTAGATGTTATGGGAGTGAATTCAGACACAGCACTTGTAATTTTAATACACACACACCACGGCGCATTTGATCCGACGTGACAAACACTTAAACTTTCGTAAGAGGCTGTCAGATGTTTGCAGATGTTGTGTCACCTTCTCATGGACCAGAAACTGAATATAGAACACAAACAGGGTGACGTGAAGCTTTTTGTTCCTTAGCCTCAGCGAAACTTGTCACTGACAGAATGTTATACTGTCGTCTAGTGGTGGAAACCTTTGACAGATTTCCCCATCTAAACATGCTGCTGTAAAGACAATGAAGTCTGATGACTGATGTCCTCTCCGAGGACAGGTCATTCAGGCCCTAAGACATCAGTGAGAAATGAGGACAAGTGTGAGTTTTATACTGTGTTGCTGAAAAAGCCTCCATGCCAGCTGTATGTGGCCTCAGCCTGTAGCTGCCGTGTCCCCGCATGTCTTCAGCATGTTCAGCCTCCTCCTCCTCCTCCTCTTCCTCTTCCTCTTCCTCCTCCTCCTGCTGCCTTCACTTCACGCAAACATCACACATGTTCAATAACTTGTTGGTATCTCCTAGTTCTGCTCCATGAGTCTGATTCTATAGAATCGGATTTATTTTGAGAGGAAATGCAGTCAGTGAATTAGAAAGTAAAAATCAAAGTGAAGTTTTTCACTTTGGGAAACTTGAATAATTCACATTGTTTTAAAAAAAATCTGAATTTACAAAGATTGTTTACCTTTGTTCATTTTTTTGCTTTTTGTAAGTCTGGAATCAAATTTCTTTGGTGGTAAAATTTGGTTTGGTAGTTTTTGAAAGCTTGAATTTGAAGAAAAAATTCTATTTGTGCTTTTTTCTCTCAAATGGTTTGATTTCTTTTACTTTAAAGTTAGTTTCAGCTGTCTTGTGCCGACACGGTCAGCAGTCTGACCACAGGCTCAGACAGACAAAGCTCCTGGACATCAGACTCCGTCATCTCCTGTTTTCCCTCCTCTTTTATTGTTTGTTTTTGTTCCATCATCATCCCTCCTTCTCCTCCTCCTCCTCCTCCACCACCACCACCTCCTCCTCCTCCTCCTCTTTTTCCTCAGCAGTCTCTCAATGACAAGCGTAAAAAGAACCTCTTTTCCCGAAAGTTTCCGTTCTACAAGAGCAAAGAGGCGAGCGAGCAGGAGACCAGCGACGTTGACCGTAAGTACTGGCTCGCGGCTTCGTGGCGCTCGGCGCGTGGCGGGGAAGTCTGTCGGAAATAGCTGGCGACAGGACGAGAGATCAGGTGGCGACGTGCTGCACGTATGCTGGTTGTCACGGCAACAGGGCCTGGCTGGGTGAAGGAAGCACCACCGCTTGATTGCGCTAAAAATCACCTTTTTGAACTTTCATTGGGGAAACTGGAATCATCCGGACCGATGGGGTCCCGGGCCTCCGCCTTGGAGCCACAATGGCCGCCTTGTTGCCGTGCAGCCGGCCTGCGTTCCCTCTGCTCTCCCCGTCTGTCGCTGTAACTCAGTAACGCTGTGCTCTTGTGGTTTTTTTGTTTTTTGTTTTGCCCCGTGTTGTTCACTGGGCTTTGCTGACTGCAGGACAACAGCGACGACGTGCTGTCCAAAGGCCACAGTAAGTGTGTCCTCCCCTCCTCCAACTCACCTCCTCCAGAACCTCCCATCAGCCTCTCGGGTGTCCATCAGACTCCTCTGACCGCCTCCATGCACACAGCGTACAAACACGAAACCCCATCGGTTCGGACCTCTTGTGTCGAAGCCAAACATCAGAAAAAATGTGAAAAGTTGAGATTTTTGTTCCGCGCTTTAGCTCATGAACAAGCTGAGTCTATATGTAAACGTCAACCAGAGTCACAACTGTGATTACAAATCAGAGCAACGTCTGCTGGTTCATTCGTTCTTCTGATTTTCTGAGATAATTCTGTTCAACCAAAAACCCAAAACACATTCAAAAGAATGACTGAACTTCAAGAGCGCAAAAATGGGAAAGCACAATTCAGCTTTTGCTCTCCAATGAAGCAGTTTGACTCTGTGTTATCAGCTCAACCCTGAACACGTAGCAGCTGGTCAGAGAAGGTGAGTTCACCACTTCACTCTCCGCTGAAGATTTGACCGTGTCGCCCCACTTTTGGATTGAGCCAGAAGTTTCAATCTAAACTGAAGGATGTTGCTGAACTCGTCAGTCCGAACAGTGAAGTTCAGAAACATTTGATGCTTTTCTTTGACTGGTCGAGTCGAAGCACAAGTAGGAATGAAACTGGAGGCTCAGCTCAGGACTGAAGGCGCTGGAGTCGCTTCCCGATGGAAACTCAGTCGGAGACTGCCCCCCCCCCCCCTCCTCCTCCTCCTCCTCCACAGTCCATTGTGGAGCCTTCAGACGGAGCCCTTCACTCGACACAACGCACCCACCAGCTCCTCCTGTTTCTCACTCTGGTGTCTTTCTGCTGCCGTTTCTCGTTCGACTCTTGGTGACATTAAACCGACTCACAGGGTCCTTCAGGGGGGAAACTATGAGCACATGAACAACTGGTGATTCTGACTTTTATTTGACTTGTGAGGACTTTTGCTGTCTCGGTGCTGAGAGATGAATCAGTTTCCTGCCTTGTCGGCTCTTCCTGCGGGTTCGAACAGTTCATCTAGATTATCGGTGCAGTGAGAAGCGACACATCGCTCATGAAGTCTCACGAAGCGTGAGGCTCATTTACTGCACTTAAATTCATATTTTTTGTTTGATCAGACGAGCTGTTTTTCCCACCCTCCGCTGTTTCCGTGTGGGAGTGACGAGTTTTCCCGGTCGATGCTTGATTTTTTTCCCCCTCTTCTGAGGTGAAACATCCGACTCGGCTCAGTCTGGACTCGGGGGACCGAAGCGTGGCGGGACAGCTGACGTCCCCCCGACTGACTCGCTCCGTCGTCTGTGTTTCTCTGCTGTGATTTCAGAACACGTGACGTCTAACGCCAGCGATAGTGAGAGTAGCTACCGTAAGTGTGACGCGCCTCCAACGGGAAAGCACTAACGCCTGTTCGCGTGACTCCGCCCGCTAACCGCTAACTCCCTCCACCGACGCCGTTCTGATGAGCACGCAATAACAGCATGACCTCATCCATGTGACGTTTGATTTGAACTTCCTGCTAACGCTCCCGAACGCCGCCCGTCCGGGCTCTTTGCTTTCACGTCTCCGGACTGCTGCATGGAGTCTGGGGGAGATGTGCCCGCCGAGCCAGGACGCACATCAGTGGCCGCGCACGCAACAAACACGGTCCGGGGCGCCGAGTGGCGCCGGGTCATCGCAGGCAGAGAGTTGGGCGCCGTCTCTCTGACACACGCTTCGTTTTATTCACGCCGCCTCCGTTTGAAGGCGGCTTTTCTGTGTTCTCTTCCAACACGACACCACTCGTCTGGAGTGAGACACGATTTTTTCCCCCAGCGAGTTAAAACCTCAAGCTGCCCGCAAGCCGAGAGAAACTTGAACCTCAAACCTCCGAACAGGCGGATGGCTCGTCTTTGCGAGGTTTCAAGGTTTAGACGAACTCCTGGACAGCCTCCCTCGAGCCCGTCGCAGTACATGCGGGATCTTAACATTTTGGTTTGGTCTTAGTTTTGGTCTGTTTCTGCACACGATCAAACTCACCAGGAGAGCTTCCACCTCCCTCCCTCTTTTCTGTCTCATGATTCATTCCTCACTCAGCTTCCCCGTTCTGTCGTCCCGCTGCCGAGCGCGTCGCGCTGACCGTCCTCTGTGTGCTTTCAGGTGGGCAGGAGGAGTACGTGCTGTCGTACGAGCCCGTCGCTCAGCAGGAAGGTGAGTCTGGAACGCGGCTCAAGACTTCGGAATCCCAAACTCGCTAGAAAGTGTCGAAAGTCTGTAAAGTGCAACTTTGACTCCGTTCAGGCTGCTTCTTTTTTCTCGACTCCAACGTTTCGATCTCTGACTTCTCGCTGACAGTAAACTACACGCGTCCCGTCATCATCCTCGGCCCCATGAAAGATCGGATCAACGATGACCTCATCTCCGAGTTCCCCGACAAATTCGGCTCCTGCGTCCCGCGTGAGTCTTTTGTAGTTTGTTCTCCAACTAAGTCAATTCAAACCTTTCCAGGAAATCTCTTGAAACTGTCACTCTTCTTTCTCTCCGTCAGATACGACCCGGCCGAAGCGCGACTACGAGGTGGACGGCAGAGATTATCACTTCGTGGTCTCCAGAGAACAGATGGAAAAAGACATCCAGGACCACAAGTTCATCGAGGCCGGCCAGTACAACAACCACCTGTACGGCACCAGCGTCCAGTCGGTCCGGGAGGTGGCCGAGAAGGTGACCTCCGCAGAGCCTGCAGCTCCTCCTGCGTTCATGCTGCGCGTCTGAAACGCCCCTTCCCAACCACAGGAGGGCGCCGCCTGCCTTTTGCCCACCTTCTACCTCTGCTGTTTTTTTTAGGGTAAACACTGTATACTGGACGTGTCGGGCAACGCCATCAAGAGGCTCCAGCTGGCGCTGCTTCACCCCATCGCCATCTTCATCAAGCCCAAGTCTGTGGAGAACATCATGTGAGTTCTACGCTCGCTGCCGTTTGTCCGCGAATGTTTCTTCCTTTGCTTCCCCTGACGGTGGCGCTCTTTCCCCCGCAGGGAGATGAACAAGCGTCTGACGGAGGAGCAGGGCAGGAAAACCTTTGACAGAGCCACCAAGCTGGAGCAGGAGTTCACCGAGCATTTCACAGGTCAGAAGAGGCCGCACGCCACGATCACTGTCTCTCAGCCGCAATGATTAACCCTCAGCATGTTTGGCCACTTGGGGGCGATAGTGATCATTTAGTTTCACCAGTGAAAGTGTCACAACATCCTTGAGTTTAACCTGCCAGTGTGAAAGGAAACATTGTTCCTCTTGCTGAGAGGTGAAGGAGTGTAAAATGGTGCGTTTGTTGCTGTGTGTGTTCTCGTTGATGTGCGTCTCACCCTGCGTGTGTGTGTGTGTGTGTGTGTTTGCAGCCATCGTGCAGGGCGACACTCTGGAGGAGATCTACGACCAGGTGAAGCAGATCATCGAGGAGCAGTCGGGTCCGTTTATCTGGGTTCAGTCCAAGGAGAAGTTATGAAGACCTGCGCTCGTCCTCCTCCTCCCCCCTTCCTCCTTCCCTCCTCCTCCTCCTCCTCTCTTTAGATTCAGTTAGTTTTATTTTGGAAAGCAGAGTCGGCCCCGCCCTGCCGTGGCGCTCGACCTCGGCAGAGCATCGCAGGTGGTGGCGGTGGCGGCTCGGGCAGAGTAAAGCACACAGAGAGACTGATGACCTCACACTGGACGCGGTACAGCTCCTTAATGTTTAAGGGAGGAGAACTTCAGAGAAGAAGACGACGAGAACACGAGAAGTGACGTGAAACGTACGAAGCAGATTCTTTTCTTCTTTTCTTTTCTTTTTTTTTTGTGGGTTCCCTCCCCCTCATTTTTTGTCTTGTAAGGTGAACGGACAGACGGAGTTTCGGTCTCGGGCAGCGTCCGTTCGTCGTGCCGGAGGAAGCGGAGACACAAAAAGCAAAACTTTGCACGTTTGAGCTTTAACAGCATGTCGTTTTATTCCCCGTTTATTTCCCATCAGCCCTTTCACCTCAGCGTCTGATGTCTCAGCTTCTCTTTCAGTTTTTATTGCGCTCAGTTCATATTTTCTCTTTTTTGTACTTGATTCACATTAAGTTTCTTTCTGTTTTGTTTTTGGGTTTTTTTGCTCCTCACTGCTGCCGGGCGTTTGCTGGGACGCCGCAGGGCTCGTGCTCTGCCACTGGGGGGCGCCGTGCTGCCGAATCAGAGAAATGGTTTCAGACATTTCATTAATTTAACATAAAATCAGACGGGTTTATTAAAACTGTTATGAAGTGGTGAGCTTTAGACAAACAATTATCAACCCTTTTTCTTTCATGTATTAATTTGTGATCTAATTTGAGGAGACCCCATTGGCTCCAACTGACTAGAGTTTTTACCAACGGCACCGCCTTTATTCCCCCCCAGTCATTATTTTAATATGACACGAGTTCTTTCAAAAAATCTGACTGTGCAAATGAAATAGTTCTCTTTCACTTGAGTCACTTTTTATTGGAATCAGCAGGTAGAAGTAAATACAAAACATACACTTTATTTTTTACTACTAAATATGACTCCATTGCAACTACTAAACATAGACTAAAGCAGATTACTATAGAAAATATGAATTTATTCCTCCAGTTAAAAAAATTAAACTCCACAAAAATCACTGTGATAGAATTATTTTTTGCAAAATTACCCAGATATAAATATATATTTTTGAATTTTTGTGTCTATATTAGAGGTAATTCCACATTTCTGAAGATAAAAAATTGAAATTAAAATATTTTCATCTGTTGAATGCTTCCAATGTGCAGAATTAAAATCTAATTATAAAATAAACCATTATTTTCAGATTTGCACAAAAATATTTTTAAATGGAATTTATTTTACAATTTTTTTGCCACAAGAAATTAATTTCATGTCAGAATCTTTTTGAAATAAAAGTGTTTTATATCTTATGTGGAAATCTTCGACTTGGATGGTAAAATCTTGTGTAGCGTTGAGGTGTGACGTCATTCCTGATATTGAGCCCGTTTTAAAGTTAGTTTTGCACAGTCAGATTTTTTCTTTCTATCACTTGTTTAAAGTAATCAGCCTCTGACTCCCACGCGAGCTCGAACCCCCGCCAGTCGCCATGCCGACGCCCGGGCAGCATCGTCAGTGTCTTACCACGAAAACGATGTCGATCATGTGATTTGCGAGGACGAGCCTGGAGACGAGCTGCCAGCTCCAGGCGTGTCCGCGATTATTGTACAATGAGATTTTGACAGATATTTAACCCTCGGTAAACTGCCTATTTTGTTATAATAAAAGTCTATATTGAACTTTACTTAAGCACTACTACTACGGGAATTATTTTCTTTGCATTGTTAATCATATGAATAGAAAAAGTATAAAGATATTTGAATATGAATATATATTTTTTTCTTTTTCTTCGATCACCACCTCCTCTGTCTTTTAATTTTCTTTTTTAAGCATAATAAAATCTTAACAACAAAACTGCCTCTTCTGCTTTCATGGTGTTCTGATCATCAGACAGACGTTTCACTGTGAGGGAACTTCAGAGCGCTCAGAAAACAGACGTAAATCCACTGAACGTGAGCGTTTAGTGCATCTCATGCCGGGCTCACATCAGAAGACTCTAGAAAGACTGAGAAAAGACTCTGAAAAGACTATCGGCTCACATCTAACGACAAGTGTTGAGAGTTCAGTTGCAGACGAGCTTGCGACTTGCGATAAAATCAAGCACGTTTACTATCAGAAGCCCAATGACTCCGGAAAGACTGGTACGGAACGCGGTCGCAGACTGCAGATTACCACCTCAAACTTAACGATCGAGATGACCTGAGCGCGCGGCGACTCCACTGCGACTCATAAAGACCATCAGCCGCCAGTCTGCGACTGTGCAAATTGGTAGGTGTGAGCCTGGCATAAAACTATCCAGAACTTAGTGTGTGACCTTTGACCTTTGTTGCATATACTGCATGGAGGTAACAATCATATGTGCATGACTTCAACTGTTGCTGCCAGATCTTATTTGCGATCATGTGCAGCTGCTTCATAATTGGACACTTTCTCAGTTTGCAGGTAAACATTCGTTTTTGCACCGAGTTTCACTCTCAGCTGGCAAAGTTTGACGGTTTTCATTTATCAATGAACTGAATGGGACAGTTTATATAGTTGGTGACAATCAGATTTTATCAGCCAGGATCCCAAATCATGTTTCTGGAAGGACAAAAACTTCGGCAAGGTTCGAAACCGATCTCACAATTTACGAGATGAACTGATGTTTTATCCAGGAACAAAACTGATCAAAACAGAAACATCCACTGTCAGTTTCAGTAACAAGAAATGGAGGTGAAGACGAGGCTTTCAGGCAGCTTTTATTTTGAACTTGTGACAGCAGACAGGTGTGATCCTCCAGGAGTCTGTTCAGTAGATCGGCAACATGACGCAGAGGAATAAATTAAAACCCCAAAAAAACTCATCAGGTAAAAAAACAAACAAAAAAAAATGGCAAAGAAAAAAAAAGCAAAAAAAAACCAAAGCTGGACTTCAGCCTGGACAATAAAATCCAGAACCTTCAACTAAAAACGATAAAAAAGTTAGAAAATGTTAATTTCTGTTTTTGGTTGGGTTTTTCCTCCACTGTGCTTTTGTGTCGCAGCGCTCAAACACACACACACACAAACACACACACGCACACACTCTCACACTCTGTACACTGAACAGGTCAAACTTCTATATTTACACTCGCATTTATATATTCTCCGTCTTCAAATCCACTTTTTGATCATTTAGGGTTAAAAGGGCTACTAAAATTTAAGCCCCGCCTTCCCCCCCTTAGGCCCGTGCAGGACCAATTAGCAGCTGCTGTTCTTGAACTCTCCGTTCTCAGTGATGGACAGTTTGGTGGGGTTGCTGGGCGACAGACCGTTGCGGAGGCTCGGCGTGCTGTAGCGCTCCTTCACCTGCGCCAGCGCCACCATCAGCCGCGAGTTCGCCGCGTCCAGGGAGCCGATCCGCTTCTCCTGATTGGAAGAGACAAAAAAAGGAGGCGGGTCATGAAGTCTGAGTGGCAGCTATGAACACAGAAATAAAAGGACAATTAGACTGTCGGATTAAAACCACTTCCAGGACGTTAACGAACCCAAACAGGAAATAAAACGGGAAACATTTTTGACATCCGAGTAAAAGAGCTCACACAGAAATGTTACTTGTTTCGCAGCAGCAGAAGCTGCAATATTACAATGCGATTATTGTGGCTGAAGTTCAACTCCGAACACAACAAGGTGAGTCGGTTACATTTTTACTGGTATGAAGAGAAGAAATTCCCATTTTTGAGAAATGATGATCATGAAATATATTAATTTGGGAGTACGAACATTGTTTCTACCTGCATGTTGGAGCAGGAGAGGCAAATATTAAAGTATACAACTGTAGAACTGTGTTGGAAATGTGCAACTCATGGTATGATGTGAGAGTTTCTGAAGCGACAAAACCACAATATGTGTGAAAGTGCTTCATATCTCAGCAAGGTAACGTTCTTTAAAGTGACTCTGATCAATTCTCAGTCCAGGACAAAAACCCAAAAGAGCTCCATTGTTTTGTTTGTTGCAATTTCCCGTGAGGTATAAAGTTCAGACAATCGACTCCTCGTAGAGCACGGCGCTGGTACACAGATCAATTCTTCAACACGCCAAGAATCACGTGACAACTGGTGACGACTCGAAACTTTGAGAGGTTCAAAGGGAAATTTGTAAATTGTAAAAAAACAAACACTGAACATCACGTTACTGTTAAAAGAGTCTGCAGATAGCGAATAACAAATGGATTTTTGAAAATCTGATGTTGGTTGGATATTTAAATCGTCGTGATAGAGAGTCGTGGAATACGTTATCAGGAGGACGGTGACGTGGTTTTGACCCGACAGCAGCTCAGAGTGGAAACGTTGGAGGGCAGCAGCCGCAAGTACAAACAAGGCAACGAGAAAACTCAAACCAGCCAAAAGAACCAAAGAAACGAAAAAGTGGAACTGAAGCCTCTGATGTGCAATCAGAGTACCATCGGGAGTGAATCCGAGCCGCCGTCTCCTCTGACCTGAACCGCTGTCTTCTTTTACTTTGAAAGAAAGTGAACAGGAAGCTCTGGTGGTTTAGAGTGGGGGGAGGTGAGGAGGGGGGGTGGAAGGGGGGGGGGGGTGGAGGTCTGCAGCCAAAATGCAAACAAAAACCAGCTCAGAGCGCAAACACGCCAGCACACCTGCAGGTGGCGCTTTAAAGACATAATGGGGTTTGTCCAGCAGAGGGCGCTGCTGGGCGGAAATCGCACTGGACACTTTTCCTTCTTAAAAGGTAAAGGTGGAGAGAAGCAGCAGCTGCTCTGTGATTGGCTGATCAAACAGGTGTGAAGCGTGTTGACGCTTGTCGTTGACAGTAGTTTTTTTCCCAAAAAATAAACAAATAAAATAAAATTAGTTCTTAAACCAGCGTGTGGAGGGGAGGAGGAGGGTGGGCGGGGCTACAATTACTTGCCTGATTCGTTTATTTCACATCCGTTACTGACCTGAAATCAGTGAAGATACCATGAGTAACAGAAGAGCGCCGCCACTGGTAGCAAACCAGAACTGCAGCTGAGTTTGCTCGTCTGACTCCGTTTACTCTCTCGACTCAGATACACTAAAAACGACATAATGTGGAGACCCCCACAGTCCTGCCGTGTGTAGTTTTAGTTTGTGGGCCCTCGGCTGAGGCTTGCAGGCGACACCGTCCGTCTTTACCTGAGCGTCGATGATCTTCTGCTTGGCTTCGATCACCGCCTGCATCTCGGCGTGGTCCCGCTTCAGCTCCTCCTCCACCGCCATCAGCCTGCAAGACACGTCGACAACGGCATCAACCACCCGCACCTCCAGCAGACCCCTCGACAGCATCCACATCAACTTTACGAGGAAAAAACGGATCACTTCCTCGTCTCTGTGCATAAAACTCAATCAGGAACTCTCTTCACAAAACAACAAAAAAACCCCAAAAAGTCTTTTGTATTCAACAGCTTAAACGACAGGAAAAAAGTTCCTGGAGCTGAGAAAAGTCTAAAGTATCGCGTGTGGCTGTGTGAGCTGCGTGAGCTGCGTGCTGGACGCCGACCTGCAGATGATGCTCTTCATCTGGCTGTCCTTCTCCTCCTGCTGCCTCCTCAGGCGCTCCTCGCTGTCCTCCAGACGGTTCTTGTACTCCAGCAGCAGCTTCTGCATCTGCTGCTCCTGAGCCAGCAGCCGCCGCTCGTACTCCTCCAGGCGCCGGCCGGACGTCCGCAGACGCTCCTTCAGCCGCGAGATCTCCATCTCGTACTGTGGACGCATTGATTTCGTCTCAGTCGGACAGACTCGCAGCTCCGATCCCACAATTCGTGTATACAAAATGTTACAAAGTAGCAACGTCTCCTCTGTGCTTGTTCATGCTCCTGTTGGATTGTAAATAAGGTGAAACCTCGTCTGGCTGATTAGATTTAGGTGTTTACAAAACATGATTTTGGTCAAACTGGTGTCTGGCTCCTTTACCTTCTCCGTGTTCCTGCCCTCCTCTCTGCTCCTCTCTCCTCCCTCCTCCTCCTTCTCGTCGTACTGGCCGTTGTTGAGGACCCACGCCGCTGTCCGTTCCACTGGAGACATCGCCACCGCCTCCACCGGCGACGCCACCTGCACACAGACATCATCAGCAAACGAGCTGGAAGAGGCTGACGCGACGTGACGCGTCATGGATTCCTGCAGTACCTGCTGCGGCTGCTTGGCGGCGCTCCTCGGGGGCGGAGCTATGTTCTCCACAGAGCAGGCGGACTGTTGGCGGTTTGCGTTGCTGGCGGTGGACATCGGCTCGGTGTTGGCGCTGCTGCTGCTGCGTAGAGATGCGCTGTGCGGGTGCGAGCGCGGCGTCCTGGCTCCGCCTCCGCCTCTGCTCTGCTGCTCCACCTTGACAATGTGGGCGGTGCCCGCTGTTGTGCTCTGGCGAGGGATGGCGACCGCGGTGGCGGCGCCAGGCGGGAGGTCGGGCGGCAGGTGGCGGCGCGGCGTGGAGCACTCCTCGCTCTGCGTGCTCCTCCTGCTGCCCAGTTCATCCAGGCTGCTGTTGGAGGCCACGCGACCTTTGACCCCCACCTGGCTGCCAAAGTCGTCGGAGTTGCTGTGGCTGTTGTGCGAGCTCTCGGTGCTCAGGTTCTCTGAGCTGGAGTCCTGCCGCAGCGAGTGGGCGGAGCGTGTGGACAGGCTGTGGGCGGGGTTACTCAGGTGGTACACGGGGTTCTGGAAGGACAGCGGCTGCAGGCTGCGCTGCTGGCTGAGCGACGGGTGCAGAGGCCGCCGCACCTGCGGGGCGCTCTGCGGCTGACCGTCTCTGGGCGGCGCTTTGCCCTGATGCGGCGCCGGCTGTGGCGTGAGAGGATTGGAGTGGGCGTAGGTCGCCGGGGGCGGGCCATGTCCGATGGAGGCCTGAGAGCCCACCCTGCTGAGGCGGGGCGGGGCCTCGTGGTGCGGCGGGGGCCCCGCGGGGCCGTGCAAGTTCTGGGCGTCCTGCAGGTCGACCAGAGAGATGCTGCGCCCGTTGGGCAGCAGATTGTCCCGCTCCTCCTGGTCAGAGAAGCTGGTGCGGATGGAGGGATGTTGCTGAGCCAGCAGGGGGCGCTGTCCTCGAGCGAAACCCTCCATCAGGTCACCGACAGGTGACTGCAGGCTGCGAACGTCACTGCGGCTACAAGAGGACACAAGGAATACAAATCAGGTAGTGAAAAAATTTTTTGGGGGGGGGGGGGGAGTAAACAGAAACCAGAGAACTGATCACGCAGTCTCACTGCTTCATTTAATGCTGAAAATACACAGTTAAACCAATTCAAAAAGATCCTTCTTCTCCATTCACAACTGTTAAACATTAACCTTTAAATGCCAAAGACTTGCAGTGAATCTGAACTTGGATTGGATGTGTCTGTCTTCTTCCTCCCACAAAAAAAAAGAAAAAACGTGGTTGGATCGGTCACCTGTCAGCCGGGTCCTCGAAGATTCGCTGTAACCCTGACGACATGCTGCCGCTGATGTTGTGGGCGGAGCTGTGGTCCTGAAAGCGTCGGAGCTGCTGCTGGACAGGTGTGGGAGCGGCCAGACAGCGAGAGATGTCTCCCAGGATCCTCGGCAGCGGGCCCAACTTTGCTACGGTGGCCTGCAGGAACGAATTTTCACCCTGGGATCGCCGTGTTTGTTTGTGTGTTTGCGTTTGTTTGCGTGTGTGTGTGTGCGTGTGTGTGTGCGCCCATGAATGGTTGGAATGAAAGCACCAGGATGCAGTGGTGGTGGACGTGGTGGTAGGGAAGCAAAACCAATATGGTGGCAAACAAAAGGAGGGCAGAAGGAAGAGAGGGGGAGACAAAGGGGGACGTGGAAAAAGGGAGAGGAAGAAAGGAGGAAAAAACATGAGGGAAACTTAATGGAAACCAAAACAACTCAACTGGAACCACATGCTTCTACTGAACAGAACCACATCCGACACAGCAGAGCCATGCAGAGACGGAGCTCCGGCAGATGAGACAGGGTGGGCGCGGCACAACCGGTGGGGGGTGGGGGGTGGGGTGAGGGGGTGGGGGGGTGGGGCATTCAGGCAGGCGAGGGGTGGAGGGTGAGGATGGGTTACGGCCATGCTGTGATGTTCAGCCACGCAGTGTTAATGTGGGTAAAAGGTTAAATGGACTGAGGTGGCCTCAGGATGTCCACCCGGTGTTTACATCACAACACAGCAATTGTTTACTGATCAACAACAACGTAAACAAACTCCAAACACAGGGAAACATCCGAGAGCGAGTTCAAGCGTTTCAGTGGCTCTCAGGGATTCATGTCACACATTTCATTAGTCAGCACTATTCAGTCTTTGTGCTCCTATTAGTGCAACACAAAAGTTGTTGGAGTTCCTGTTCGTCCTTCAGTTTCAGGCCAAAGTTGTGCCACAACAGTTGCACTTCAGACTAATCTTGTATCAGTATAATTTTGTCTGATGGTCTCAGCATGTTTTTTCAGTCCCTTAAGTTTAGCTAGTCTAAACTGTTCATGGCGCCCACTGGTGGCCCGAGGGAGTTATGACAGTGATGTGAAAAATGTAATTTTGTTGATGAAACCAAAGCAAACCAATACAAGAGGGAAGGAACATGGGAACTCTTTCCAATACTGATTTTAATTGGTGAAACAGTGATGGTATTTAACCCAAGTGCCTGCTGGAGGTTTTCCTGCTGATCTTGCAGCAGATCAGTCGCTTTATGACAGCAATATCTCCAAGAAACACGCAGACGCACACATACCTTGTCGAGCTGAGAGACGACCTCCCACAGCAGAGCGTGAAGCACAGAGAGCTCTCGGCCGAGGTCGATGTAGCCCTCGAAGCCCGGCGTGTTGGACAGCGTCTCCGAGTTGGAGATCTCCGACAGGAAGCGCATCATCCCCGCCCACTCGTGCTCCAGGAAGTCGTTCATGAAGGCCATGTACTCCTCCTTGTTTCCAAACCTGCAAAGGCAACACACACAGTGAGACTCTTCAGCGTTTCATCAAGGCTGACGTGGCAGCGGCAGCATGGCGGCCGCTGATCCGCAGCGGCTCACTTTGTGAAGTTGGCGAGGTTCTGGATGACTTTGGCGATGAGCGTGAGCGTCCGAGACGTCCGGTCGTCAGGGTACTCCTGCATCAGGTTGAAGAGCGATGGCGACATGATGGCGGGACAGAGGAAGCGCAGGAAGAGCGACGCGCTAATAAGACGCTTGCTGATGTCCTGCTGGTGGCCGCGGGCGACACACTGCTGCTTCCACGATGCAAACACTTCCTTCAGCTCCCGGGGAAACACGCTGTGGAGACAGGACGCATCCGGCATGTCAGCACTCAGCGAGCGAGGGAGGAAGGATCGAGTTTCTGCCGTCCGAGACGACACACTTATCGACTCCTGAAGCCTTTTAATACGTCTGGACGAAAAAACCTAATGTCATTCACATCAACATGACGGTCATCAGGCGTTTCCTGCCTCTGCTGCGAGACTCAAACCCCATCTGCAAACATGTTTTTCATGTGTGACATAAAAAGCAGAAGAATAAATGAACTTCTTCACTTCTTTTTTTTTTTACAAATATTACACAAAACGTAAACTTGGATGATTTTAAAGGGAACACTCTCGTGTTCGAGTTTCAGACAGTATTTGGATCAACAGCTCGAGTCCCTGTCAAAGAAAATTGATTTCAGTTATCAAGCTGATTGCTAAAATCTTTTAAGTTAACATCATTCTGACTTGAGTTCGTTGTGTAAATAGTATATAGATAATACTGATAATAATGATGCACCACTAGTGGTGTTTCGTGAAAAGATCAATGAAGGAAAACAAAATCACTCATGCAACAAGAATTGGGTCAAAATCTGCTCTGCCAAGCTGTGAAGCGGCACATCAAATACATGCTGTAAAAAAGCCAGAAATCCACCAAACAGCAGGACGGACTGATCCCGGTGCGATTTAACAGATTCTAACTGTTGTACAGCCTTTAAATCTAAAATCCTGTCATATAATCACTCTGGGCAGTGAAGGCGTCCTCTGGATGCTAACTGATTCACTGCTGTGATGCCAATGAAACTCTGCAGCCTGAATATCAGAGTCACTGTCCTGACATGCAGCTGATCTGAATGGGACATCTGCTGGCCGGGACCTGCAGTTCCTCCCTGCAGCAGCAGGGGGCAGAGTCACGCTGAGTGCACAGCTCTACACGGACACAGTAGAGGAGCCAAAAAAGTGATAAAAAAAAAAAGGTAAAATAAAGACAAAGTGAATTTCTCAACTGTATGTTTGGCAACTAAAAATCTGCATGAATGATGATTGGATTTTGATTTGATGGTCAAAATGACAAGAAGAAATGGAGCCATTTTCTGATATCTGATAGCTCAAACTGAGCAGTACATCTGGCTTTCTCTCTGACGTGAGTTTGCTACATCACAGGAGCGGCTGCCGTCCTACCAGTAGGAGTTGATGATTTTGCAGAACGCCAGCTCGCAGCACATCTTCAGGTTGCTCTGGTGCTCGGGCAGATCGCTGCTGGAACACCGGCTGGGATCCACCTCGCAGTTCTCGTCCGACTCGTACAGAGCTTTGATAAATTCACCTGGAAGCGGCAGACGGAGAGTGAGGGCGCGTTCACACCACGACAGTCATGGGAAGTTGTTCATTTTCGTGGAGTCCTGAAAATTCACTTTGGCTGACTTCCACAACACAGAGTGGATCAAATCACCTTGTCAGCATCATGTTGTGACAACAGCTGCTTATTGGGGCGCTACTGCCTGAAACGAGCAACGACCAGGAGAGAAAACCAAGAGAAGAAGGGAATTTTAAGAGGAAAAAAGGAAAAATGCAAAAACCCAGCAGAGGCAGAAACTAGGACATGTTGCCATAGTTACAGAGACGCCAGGTGATATATTTTATGTTGTTTGGTTTGGTCTCTTTGGTCCACTTCCTTCGGTGTGATAAATTGTTCTGGTCCATTTAAAGAGGAACAAACAGCTGTAGTTAGTGGGAATTGGCTCTTTCTGAGTTTCCTCATATCAGTCGAATCCGATTTAAACTTTCAATAAAAGCTTTTATGGTGTCAGTTTTCATGAGAATATAAATAAATTAACGAAAAGCTCCTGACTTTAGAAAAAGTGCAAAAGCTAAAGCTGGAAAATCGAGGTGAAATATTCACGAGTCTATCTTGCTAAATGTCAAAAACGAACTGTTTGTAGCTCAGATATTAGTTTCCTTGTCTGATCATCGGTGTTGTGTTCAATATCAGCAGTGAAACTGGGTTTTTACAGCGTCTGTATCAGTGAAGATTTAATGAGTCTTTGAGCGCTTCCGAACCTCGAAAGGCTGTTTAATGACTGTTTAATGGCTGACACGCTGCACTGAATATTTGATACCAGCCAGCTGAAAACTCATCAGCAGCTCAACAAGAGGAAGCTGCAGTCGCTGAGGAAACCTGCGGAGGACTCGTGACACACACACTCAGCTGGAGCCGATCATCTATTTCCAGATAGGAAGCTAAAAATATAATAACGAGGGTGAGAACATTTGTGTTTTTTTAACTCCTGAAAGTTTTTTTTGCTGCCAAAATTAGTTGTGAAAGGATGAAAGACTGATGTGCTCAGACTCAGCAGGTCTCCAACTTCTTATGTCACGCTGGGCTATTTTTATCTCCTTTAATCTTTTTCTTGCATTGAACCTGTGAGACGTCCCAGAAAAATTTTAACTGAGCAGTCACACAGAGCATGACGATCAAGATGATGCAGCAGGGCGAAGACATTGTGTGCTTCGACATTCATCGACACAACATAATGAAATCTTTTTCAAAGGATATTTCAATTCCGGATGAAGCCAAGCCTGCAAACTCAAAAAAGTCTACTTTGCACATTTGTAAAGACGCTCAAGATGAGGACTGCCGTGAACTTACGGTCAATACATTAACGACCGATCATCTCAAGACTTCACTGAATCCATAAAAAGTTTCCTGGGGGGGGATTTTTTTTCTTGAGCTGAAGCAACAACAGGTCTGTGTGTGTGTGAGTGACTCCAGGCGTGTTCTTCTGCAGTGTGTGACGCTCACCAAGTGCATCATGCAGGTACTTTTGTCCCACCAGCTTCAGATACTCCTCGATGGCCTTCGTGGCCAGTGTGTTCTCCCTGAAGATCAGGACGTCGTGGTCTGCACACCGATCCACCTCCGACATCACCAGGTCTGTCAGGAAGTCCTGAACAAGTCAAAAATGAAGAAGAACCAGCTCAGACAAATGCGAATCCTTTTTTAAGGAGCATTCAGCGTTTCTTTACACTGATCCTTTGGCTATGCTGAGCATACACCTCCTGCTGCCTCACACGGTGCTTGTGGTTCTGACCTTGGCCCTGCCGGTGCTCTGCAGGATATGGACGAGCGCGCAGGCCATCTCCTCCTTGTTCTTGACGCTGATTACCGGCTCCAGCACCGAGCACAGCATGGTGTAGTTGTTTGTGACAAACTCTGCAAACTCCTTGTACTGCTCCATGGGAAGGATGGAGATGGTCTGAAAGCGGGACTTGATGCGGATGGAGGGCCCGCCTCCTTTGGCCTTGCTGGTGGTGGGCGTGCTGACCGGGTACCACTTCTCCACAAACTGTCGGCCCGTCACGCCCGGCACTGGTATGTTGACCAGGCCCACGTAGTTGTTCTTGTCCTTCTTCTTCTTCTTGTCTATGTCGCGGTAGATGTGCACAGTGATGCTGTGTACAGCAGGCAGGCTGGAGAAGTCAAAGTACTCGCCCCAGAAAAGGCTGTCATTGCGGGTCTTGCTGGTGGTTCGGGCGTACAGGACGTCGTCCAGGCACAGCTCGCAGAAATACTTCTTCTTCGGTGGCAGGTCTTTGGCTTCGATGATCCACAGTCGCAGCAGGTTCTCGGCACGCCGACAATTGTCCTGAAAACACGAGCACACTCAGTTTAGGGACACAAAAGCAAATGAAGCTACAGACGAGACAAAGCGACTCAGATGGGTAAGATCTCTGCAGGGGGAGTGCAGATTTTCACGGAGAAGTGGGACAGTATCAGCAGCAGAGTTTTTCAGGATGAAAAATTAAACACTGGCTTGTCCTGAAAACAACAGAGGAGGAAGCGTTGCACCGAGTTAACGAGTACCGCGAATCTGACGCAGCAGCTGTCAGTGATGTCTGACGGGTGAAGATTTTTGCAGCAAATTAGCTTCACCTAAACTGGATCTCATCAAGATAAGGACAACAAACGGTCACTGAATGTCGCCACGCACGGCTTGGGACGCTGCAGATTTGTTGGCATCAGTCGCAGAGATTTAATGAAGGGAGGAAGCTTGTCACACAGCATAAAGTATCTGCGGACAACAGGTAGTCTCGCAAACCACTCAAGCTGATGCCACTGCGGCACAACTCCAGCTACTGATTCAGCTTCTCACCTTGTTGGGCTGTATCGTCCTCCTCAGGTTTTCCATCCACTTGTCTCTCTCTGAGGCCGACGTGCAGCTGAAGCACTTGCTGCCACCCGAGTATGTGACCTGGTGAGAGAGAGATGAAAAAAACGGAAAAAGAGGACAAATACATTAAGGCTCTGTTTCAAAGTATGGCACGTTTGTGATTTATCTCCATCAAAACAAAGCTGAGGTATTTTGTTTATTTTTTCATGTCATTTATACAGACAAATATTTGCAATGATGTGATTTGTTCCACTCAGCCTCTGATTGGCTGCTACTGGCAACTCACTGACTTTAACCGGTTCCCCCTTGAGGACTGATGAACCACTGGGGTAAAACTGGACTATGAGGTTTCAGTGGCCAAATCAGTGAAGGTTTAAGCAAACATAATAATGAATTGTTAGTTAAATATCTGAGCAGGTTGTTTACATTTAGGGTTTTGATTTGCTTCCCTTTTACTATTAGAAATAAAGTGCTAAAAACATTCGGATACAAACAGAATGAAAAAGGAGGAGGAGGAGCAGGAGGAGGAAGAGGATTTGACTCCGGTAAATTTCACGCTCTACTTTCATATCTTTTCATCTGCTGCTCTACTTTTCACAGGCTGCAGTGAAACAGGTTCTGAGTCGGTGTCTGTCACCTCAAAGCAGAACTCCTGTCCCAGGATGCTGCTGTGCAGAGGCTTGATGAACACGTCTTCCTCCATGCTCAGGTCCAGAGCCTCCACCGCACTGCCAGGGCTCAACAGAGACTCATGGGAGCTCGACTCCTTCAGTTTCGGAAGGCCGCGGGATCTGCAGAGGACGAGACAGAAGAGAAAAAATGAGGACAGATTGAGTGAAAGCTGCAGCCAGCGCAACTCAGCAGAGCTCCTGTGGACGTTCTCCGACACAGCAAAACCTCTTCGTCACAGCTGCCAACAGGGAAGCAGGTGAGCAGTAGTACCTACAAAAAACAACCACAGAGCCAGGCGACGGGGGTTCCCCAGAGCATCCCTCCCCGGCTCCCACCGTCCTCCCACCTCGACCCTCCACCAGACAGCAGCACTGGCTGGTGCAGAGGCACTACTTTCTCCGGGTTTTCCTACAGTCCAGCGTACAGTAAACAAAAGTTCTGGGACAACCAATCATTTCAGGCCTGAGGGAGCATTTCCACAGAAACATCTGCCAGGAGAATGGATGCTAGGCAGCAGAGTGTGACGCGGTGTGGAGCAAGGCAGGTGTCTAACTACAGTCATTATCTCAGGAGAGAGCAGCAGCAGGAGGAAGTCCCGATTTTGTTTCACATAAAGTGAAAATACCCAAGTTACATCTTGTCAGAAAAAGTTGAAAGAAGAAAAATGACCCAGCTCATTTTGAAGATGTAAACAAACCGACACTCCCTCCAAGAAAACACCAAATCAAATGTTAAATGATTGAGAACACAACACACACACACACACACACACACACACACACACACACACACACACACACACACACACACACACACACACA
>JASSRZ010000042.1:11656071-11666103 GCA_032164315.1 Malacoctenus gilli
CACACACACACACACACACACACACACACACACACACACACACACACACACACACACACACACACACAGCAATAAATAATCTACTTCCTCTGAGATCAGGTTAATAACAGTGTATTAAACATGCTGTATGTTGACTTTGATAAATGAATGTGGGTTAAACTGTAAGTTTTTTGCCTTGAGGAGAAAAACCGTTTCCTGCAGACTCAACATGACTGACATGCTCAGCTTTTAAATCGGACTGTGAGTAATTTGTCCTCTCTGTGGATGTTACAAAGACCGAATGAGAAGCTGCAGCTTTTCAGATGATCAATATGGATGTGTGAGTCTGTGTGTGTGTGTCACTTGTGCTGTGTGTGTGTACATGAGCATGTAATCCTGCTGCTATGTCAGATGAGTTACGTAAACCAGGATTAGTGCGCTCAGATCAACACTGATGCTGTGACATCAGGCCGGTGTCACTGACTGCAGTAAACACATGAATCAGGCAGATCTAACGTTTAATTAAAACCTTTCACACTGCTGTAAAGTCATTAAGAGCTTGTGTGCACAAAGTGTACAGGAGAAAGTGAAGGGAACAGCCAAGGAGAAAAATCACAGGTCCCAGCAAAGAGAGTTCCTGCTTTTATTCCAATCATACAGATGGAGGCAGACTCATCCCTCAATATGCCAGAAACTGTACGAGAAGCATTCTCTGTGACTACACATGTATTTTGCACAGGGCGAACATGCAAACTCTGCAGAAAAAAACGTCTCCACTTGGGTGCAATCCAAGGACCTCTGAGCAAACCACTATGACACAGCACAGTTCTGTGAAATATCTTTGAATCTTTTTACTGGAGCATGGAGTTTCATCCAGAGGGCTCTGTGGGTGGGTCACAATGCACGATGTGGAAACTGGGGAGGAATAACTTGAGTACACACCTGCTGTTCATCTTCAAGACTTTTCGGAAAAAGAGATTTGTTCAAACTTGCCTGATCATGCGATTTGCAGCCGCAACGCTTCATCAACTAAACACAGCGAGTTTGTGTTTCATGGTAAGTCGTCAGATAGGACGGATTCGATATTATTGTTGAATACGCTCCACATTCACACAGACGTGTAGAGACAGAGTTTCAGGAAGGGCTGGTCTCCCGCATTAGGATGGAAACCCGATCCACTCTCGTGTCAGAGGAAGAGGAGGAAGCACTTACAGTACTGAGCTCTGACCACACAAAAACACGCACACACACACTTTCAAAAGCTAAGGCTAAAACTGTTCAGAGTCACTCAGGCGGGTCATGTGTCCATTACCAATAGAACAGCCTGATTCAGGACAAAATAAACACTTTCCAAGTATCTGTCGGCTCGTTTGTTCTGTTCAGCCCCTGGAGAGTTTGTCGTGATCGCGAGATTCATCAGTCGTTTCTTCCTGGAGAACAACTCTTACTGCTTGTAGCAGCAGAAGCGGAGACTCAGTCATCAGTCCTGACTTCTGCTGCAGCGCTGACTGGACAGATTTTGTTGTATGGGTCAGAGACCACCCCGAATAAATCAGTGGAACAGTTGATAATTGGATCAGTCACCCTCACAAATTTCCTGTGTGCATGTTATAAAAGTCAGTCGCTTGTTTCAAATGTGTAAACTTCTTAAAGAGACTGAAAGCAAGACAGACGTCATGCTAAATAAGACGCATACATGCACAGCCACTAAAATCTGATAATTTACTGAATTCCTATATTCATCCCCCTCATCTATTCATCCATCTTTTAGTCCATTAGTTTCCTTTCCGGAACAACACCAAACAAAAAGCATCAACCAGAGCTGCAGACACAAACAGCAACTCCGACAATTCAAACAACCTCAGGTTAAAGTCAATTTGTGTCGAACACGAAGCAGCTGCACAAAGTAAGCATCTGTTTGCACATAACATCAGAGTTACTGCTCTACTGTCTGAAACCCTGCAGGAGATACTGAACCTGAAGAAGAGAAGGAGCCACAATAAAAGTCTGCCTGTCGGAGTCGCTCCATCACTGCCATCAGAGAGGAAAAGCCCTGAAGCAGTGGCTACACCTTTGTAAAAAAAAAAAAAAAACCCAAAAAAAAACTCAGGCTAAATGAATAAACTGCTGCTAATGACACTGCAGAGGAGTTCACACAGTCACACACAAACACACATAAATTCCCACCTGAATCTCAGAGTTTTAGAGAGTTGAGCGTTTCGAGCTCTGCGGAGGAGAGACGACGAACCGTCCATCAGGAGTTTGAGCTTCGAGCTGACTGAGAGAGAGTCTGTGTGTGTTTGTGTTTATGTGTGTGTGCGTGGAGCATTATCCTCCTGTCCAGCTGGCTGACACTGTCGACTAAAAATCTCTACGCACTCTCTCCCTCTCTCTTTCTCTCTCGATGCATCAGCATGCTCACACAGGGACAGATGCTGTGCAGAGGTGCGTGTCAGGACAATCAAGCCACATGTACATCTGTTCATATGAAACACACACACACACACAGCTGAAAATCTCACGATAAGACATTATGTTGAATTAGGAAATAAAGCATGGGAACAGGCTTTCTCTTAAAAGGAAAAAGAAATTGTTATCTTGCATTTTGAAGACTAACAATGGCAAAAACCCCAAATATCACACTGGCTACAGTCATCTAATATTAAGCTAAGTTTGCTTTGTAGGACTTTGGTCAAACAAAAAATGGATCAGAACTGGTAAATATTTGTTAGCAAATGTGAACAAAAAAAGACTAAGTTTCCAATAATCTGCCAATTTAAACTTCAAAGATAATCAAATGATCACAGCAAAGATTGTGTTCAAATTAGCTACACCCATGCAATGACAACACTGTTTTTAATTCATCAATAAGTTTTCTGATAATGCACCTCACCTGAACTGTGATCTCACTCACTTTTTCCAGGAATGATGTATCTATTTTTTTTTTAATGTGTACGGACATTACACACGACGCTGTAAACATAATCTTTATAAAGCCACAAAACCTCTGCAGAGTGGAGACAGAGTGAGAGAGCAGAGAAGAAAGCAGGCCTGCCAGTAAAACCACCTACAGTCAGTGCTGGGAAGGCCGGGCAGGTTAATGGAAGGAGGAAGAGAAGGAGCACGAGGAGGAGGAAGAACTTACGTTGTCCTCTGAGCACAATGAGCCAAGAGAGAAGCTGAATGTCAGTTTGTTGAAGTTCGGCTTTTTTTGCAGATATGTGACTGACAGACAGACAGACAGGCTGATGTTGGGCTTCTTTATTGGAGGAAACCCAGAGCCACCAGAAGCAGGAAATGAATGTTAATATCAGCAAACTGCCACTGCTGCTTGGAGTCACAACACAAACGGACTCTGCAGCCTTCGTCGCTGTTCAGCGTCCTTCACCTTGAACGGCATGTGAGCCACAGCGGGCTAAAACCACATTCAAATGAGTGACCAATCTTTGGGAAAGGAGATCTCATTTTAATATCAGCTGCACTGCAAATTATCGGGAGCAGAGCACAGTCTGCCAGCAGTCCCTGTAGGCTGTGAGTCGTGGTGACAGAGGCAAGCATCACCTGATCACAGGAATACTGAACAACAAACCGACTCTCAAACAACTTCTAACGTGTCTTGCTGAAGCAACTGAATGCCAGATGTGGACTTTCGTAAGACATCATTTTTTATTCAGTGAGGCTGAAAAGCTCCAAAAAAAACTATACAAAACAAAGAATTGTTTCTGCGACTAGCGGTCACCATTCATCCTATAGCATCGCTACTGTGCACATTTTGACCTCTTTCTTCAATTAAATTAGCCAGATTTACTGTGCTGTTTGGGAAAGTTGAAATGAGAAACAGACTCAGCAGTAAAATGGCCCCAATGTTTATATTTACGGGATTTATTATCGAGTAAAAGGTTGTCGAGGGAGGATGGAGTTGTGTTCACACAGATAAAAGACCAAATGAAAATGTTCAGCAGGTCCTGCAAAGAATTACAAGTTACTTTGTGATGTACGTGCAGGTTTGTTGCACAGGGGCCTGAGTAGAAGTTTATGTTACAACAGGAGGGTCAAATGTTACCTGTCAGCATCAGCAGGCCGGATGGAGGGCAGTCTGAAGCTGGTGTTTCTATCGAGTTTGGTCTGACTCTTTGTCCTCTTGATGGAGCCTTTGAGACGTTTACTGAAGAACCCCTGTGAGAAGATCAAGAGTGAGTCACACTGAATCAACAAAAATCACCAGGTGCAAACTGAAACGAGAGCTGATAAATGTGGGTTAGTGGTCTCTCCTTCAGCTGGAGGAGAGAGGAGGAGGCGAGGTGGAGGTGGGAGGGACCTCCTTGTATCCTTGGAAGTCTGCAGTCAGCCTCCTTGACTATCGTTCAGTCTGATACCGAGGAGAAAATAACTGCTGCACTGAAACCTCAAGCTGACATTGTGTCTCTCTGCAGGCTCACGGATTTTCACATAAAACTGAGGTCGTGTGAAAGGAAACTAATGATGATGAAATACAAGCAATCACAGTCATTGTGGCTCAAGATACCTGCAGTGGCTAGATGGGAGGATACAGAGCGCCTGTGCATGTAGCTTGACAAAAATGAACCATTTCATAGCATGAAAGGACAACACACCCGAAAACTTCAGACTTCATTGACTTCGATAGAGAAGTTTTACACGAATCAGCAGAACTGATGGAAAACAGAGTGGAAGCGCTAAGCAGCATTTCCAACTTTAATTGAACAGAATACATCATGTTGCAGACAACACGAGTTACATCACAGCAACAATGAAGGCCCTGCTGCTTATTAGTGTTAGGCCCAATTTGAAAGCAGCGCAAGCTTCCACCAAAAGGGTGTCAAACCACAGACATCCCAAAATGTTCCAGAAAGCAGTCGTTCTTTTTTTCCCCTCGCAATTCTCACAGTTGTGAAATGTAAAAGTGAAGCTGTGAAGACCATAAGTTTAGTCTGCACCTCAACACCTCCTTCATGTTTCACCACGTTTCAAGCACATCACACCTGATACTGACTTCAGTCTTTGAGTCACATCAGCTGATAATCACATCTTGTGAACAAATACACTCCACTTCCTGCACAGAGCTCATCCTGCAAAGATTCAGTCACATGACTCAGCTGACATCGATCGACCTGATCAAACCCCCTCGGCTCTAGGGTCTCACGTCCTCCGTCGCAACAGAAGCCCCGTGCAGAGTCGTAGAAGTGAGCGTCCTCATTTCCTGAGATATTAATATCCTCAAACGCATCTCCCTCTCCCTTCCCTCCTCACCCTCTTGTCCTCCCCCACAAACTCCCTTCAGGCTCATTGGCTCCCATTAATGCATCAGAATAAAGATCTACCCTGCCAGAGACTCTAACTCCACGGAGAGAGGAACACTCAAAACTTGTCCAAAATATCTCCGCAGGCCTGCTGTCATTAAACCGACAGCTCCGTCGCGCTGCTGAAAAAGGCGATCAGAGCAATCGATCACTCTCATTGGTCTCTGTGGATTCGTGGACAGAACGGTGAGTGATCCAGTTTAGCGTGCAGCAGTGAACACAGGATGGACAACTGGATGGTTTCAAGTTCCGGGCACGTCTTTAACTGAACTCTCAGCATGCCTTCAGGTTGTAAGACATGTTGTGAAGGCATCTGCCAAAAAACTAAAAATACTTTCACTCAGACGACGACGACGCCGACTGTCAACTGTCTGTGAACCTTCAAGAGGAAAAATCTCTGCGCCTTACAGCTCTGTTTCACACCCAAAGGACGACAGCGGAGCCGCTTTTGCAACAAGTCTGATGAAAGAAATGGTTCCTGTAGACCTTTACCAGCAACAAAACAAAAGCATTGAAATGTGAAAATGAAGGAAACATTGGAAAACTCCATTTAGGCTAAAAATTTAATTTACCCTTTTTGTAAGACAGCAAACGAATCCAAACACCTGACTTTGACTTTAGACTCAAGATTTAATCTGAAAAACTCTTTTTAAGACTTGGACTAAAACTTTACAACCTTCTCTCCAACTAACAATTCAAAGATTCATTAAATTCTGTAACGACTCGAGTAGTCACATATATTATTTTGTATCTGAACCAAATGACCTCCTAATAAGAGTTCAGCTGTATGGAGAGCATTGTGATCTGACTCTACATAGATGCTGACGGGTTTTGTTCCTCCCATTCTTTTTAATTCTCATCACATCATCCTCATCAGCTCTGCAACAGCTGCAGCAGATGTTTGACCTCGGAGGGCTGCTAAAGATCCACCTCACACTTCACAGAGAAGCACAGAGTCGTGTTCGGGCTCCTGACAGCTGAAGATGAAATGTTTTTAGATACAGGCTTCGTCTGTCTGTCAGCTAAAAATAGTCGAGCTCAGGCTCCTTTGCTGATGTTGAGACACAGAGGTACTCTGATTACCTGCAGTAATCACTTAGGTACAGTTACACAGCCATCTTCAGAAGATGTGTTAATCAGCTTATGGACATTATGAGTCCTGCTGTTTGTGCTCAGACAGTCCGATGGAGACAGTAACATGACAGGTTAGAAAGACGGAGTGTTCGTTTAACTTCGTTTAAGTCTAATTCAGAGTAAACGCAGTTGGGTCAGTATCAGTAAGTAGATGGTGTCATGTTATATCAACAGGAGAAAAAAAACTGGTTGACGTTTGTGGCATTTCTGAACCACTTTTTCTGCAGAGTTTTAATGTCTCATAAAACATAAACTTTATTCTGACATGACATAAAATCCTAAAGTGGGAGTTGTAGGTGTTGTAGATGTGATTGACCCGTCAATAAGCACAGAGTGAAATTATCTAGACCTTTATCATAGCATTTGCTTTCAGAGATTACACAGCTACATTTCTAGGAACAACAAAACCCTTGTTGGTCACTCACCGGCACTTTGAAAGGAGATGAGTTTGGATTGTCGACAGTGACGCTCTTCTCAGAACCCCCCAGACCAGAAATACTCCTCCTCCTCGGAGATCGCTCCGAAGACACTTCTGCAGAGAGCGAGCGAGAGAGAGAGAGAGCGAGAGAGAGAGAGCGAGAAAGAGAGAGAGAGAGAGAGAGAGAGAGAGAGAGAGAGAGAGAGAGAGAGAGAGAGAGAGAGAGAGAGAGAGAGAGAGAGCAATGAGAGGAGATGGAGAGCGTGTTAAAGCAAATACAGAAACTTTTTCCTGCTCTCTGCCATCACCATCATCAGTACCAGCAGCTTCTGAGCGTTCAGCCTGAGCACAACAATGGAGATCAAGTCATGACATTGAGACATGATGGAGGAGACAGAGGACATCTCACTGGAAGACAGACAATTAGCTGGCTTTATGCTTCTTGCAGCTCCATCCACGATCTATATGGTTTGTTTCCTGTGGTCAGAAATGTACATTAAAGCAACAAATACTTGTTGCACTGAGGTTTGAAAGATAAATTCAACCTGTGACAAATAATTCTAATCTTTATCCAAACTAAACATTCTTTAAAGTAACAGAACCAACCCCCTCGGATTTCAACAACTCACTCGGAAATAAGTGATTCAAATGATATTTTTGCTTTTTGTTTTTTTCTCTCAGGCTAAAATCACAACATCTCGCAAATGAGATTAAAAATCCTCAGCTCGTGTCTCATCTTTGGCATGTTACGGCATCAGGCAGTGCAGCAGCAGCAGCACTCTGCTTAACAAGGCGTGTAAGTCACCTTTGGTCTGCAACCGCACACAGCCTCGTATGAAATAAATACACTCATTAGATAGGAATAAAATCACTTGATGGCAACATTAAGATGTGCCAAGTCTTGAAAAAGGGCCAAATTTGAAACTAACCGCAGGAAACCATCTATTCCGGTGCTTTTTTAAAAAAAATTCAATATGTGTTTTATAGTTAAAATAAAACCAAAAACACACTGAAAACTGAGATGAGAGACACCCAATGATGACCCTCATTGTAAACCTCAGTATTCCTTGCACATATTCTGTTTGGTTTTTTTTCCAAATGAAAAAGATTAATTGAAGCTCCTGACAAAAGACATAGACGTACCTTTTGATTACAAACATATCTGCACAAAGCATATTGATGCTGGAAATGGCTGCACTAAACAAGATCTTGTCCCACAGTTCATTGCTGCCACATTAAACACAAAAACTGCGAAACTCAAAGTGTTTCAGTCTTTGAAGCTCGACATCTCAAGACTGAGTCACATCAGATAGTTAAAAGCTGCATGTTACAGAACATTTCTAGAAACTAAAAATATGTCTGAAATACAATTCCTCAGTTTTTATGCATGAAAAACACGACATTGATTCAGAAGATTACTCGGGTTGAGTGAACCAAAAGACCAACAAAAAGCAAAGAAACTCAAGCATGAGTTTCTTTCTTTGTTGTGCTCCAAAAATACATTTTGGACACTGGAAACACCTTGAAAATCAGGAAATGTAAATCCTCAAGGTGTCTTCTTGAAGAGTTTGTGCAAAGCAGTGAGGAGTCAAAACAACTGAAACATGACTGACTAAACATGAAAGCTGGCGGAGCCTTATCTTCAGTGCTGAGAAACACACCATCCATCAGCCACCCAGTCTCTGGGTCTTTGACTTTAAAGCTCAATTTCCCTCCTCTGCAGTGAACTCAGCAGCCAAGTCATCTGAGGTCACTGCAGTTTGGATCTGAAGCCGAAAGCTGCAAGTGGACTCTAACGTTAAGGAAGAGCATGTGAAAGTCACTTAGCAATAACTCACAGTTAGAACAATGATAAAGCAAGAAAACAGTCTAAACTTTAAGGCTCACACTAAACCTTTGACAAAGTTCAAAATTTGGACTTTAATGCCATCTTTTTTGCTTTGCAAGAGTTTTCGAGTCCTGCAGTAAAAGAATCCAACAGCTGCCTGCGAGCCCTGACTCAGTTTTGCTCCATTCCTTTGATCTAACAGTCCCGAATTCACATTAACGGAGCCAGAAGCATCAGATCAGCAGCATATGGCAATCGAATGATGACATGCCATGACCACAAATGTAGGACCCACCAGCAACAGGACAACATTCAGCAATGCAGCAATGACCGAGCCACAGTGAACGCAACATGCAGCAGCAGTCAGCATTTACCGGCTTCCCCCAAAGAGCCGGATCAAGTTCCAGCTGCAGGAGGATGCTTGCTGCATGCACGCCGCGCCGTTAGGAAGCCAGGGACAAACTTTCATGCATCCTCACTCCCTCTACTTCCTCCCCCCGACACACACCCCTCGGTGATAAAAACAGAGCAGTGATGACGGACGCGGCAATCACCACTCCTCTTTTTCTTTTTGCCGCCGATACAAAGTTGAGGAAACATGCGGCAGGCAGCCAAGTATGACGGGTCGGTCACATGACGTAGAAAGAAACATACAGAGCCAGAGAGAGGTAGAGAGAGAGGGAGATGGTACCTCTATCGCAGCTGTTCCCCATCATCTGAGGAGAGGACACACACAGAGTCAGACGGGATTGGCCGAAGCAGCCGCCACCTGCCAGCCAATGAGGTTAGGCAGCAAACGTCCGTCTTCGTCCCATGAACATCTTCCCCCTCAACCTCCTCCTCCTCCTCCTCCTCCTGCTCTCGCTAACCTACCTCTCCCTCCTCAGCACTGCATCCTCCTCCTTCACGGTCCCTCCTCTCCCATCTTTAGCTCCCTCTGCTCAGCAGTAATTCTAACCCCTCACTCTCTCTGAGCACTGAGATTTTACCGCATTTATTCAATCAATCCCTACAAACTGCACTGTGCCTCTATCCTCCGTGTCTTCCCTTTCTCTGCAGACCCTCCTCTCACTCCTCTCTCCTCTCCCCTCTCTCTCTCTCTGTCTCTCTCTCGCTCTCTCTCTCTCTCTCTCTGCAGCAGCTGAGTTGTAGCCGCTTTTACTCCCTCTCTTCTTCTTCCTCCAGAGCTTCATTTATCTCAGCACATGGTGGATAATTACTAAATAAGTTTCCCTTCAGCCGACTGATGTGGGACACAACTCAAGGGGTTTTAACTATTAACTGTGTGTGTGTGTGTGTGTGTGTGTGTGTGTGTGTGTGTGTGTGTGTGTGTGTGTGTGTGTGTGTGTGTGTGT
>JASSRZ010000042.1:11667178-11682120 GCA_032164315.1 Malacoctenus gilli
TGTGTGTGTGTGTGTGTGTGTGTGTGTGTGTGTGTGTGTGTGTGTGTGTGTGTGTGTGTGTGTGTGTGTGTTTTCAAACAGCATACTACTGACGCACCAGGAAAGCAAAAAAAATGACAGAACTATTCTTCAACTATAATCCCATTCAAACACACTCTGTCGATCATCTGAGACCTGTTACAGTGTCATATAGTGCATCTTTGTATCCAAACATTTGAACTCCTTCAGACTTTTGAACAACTTTTTGGTGTGGTGCAAGAATGTCCAGTCTCAATGAAGTAACTGTAGTTGAGATTTGAAATTGGAAAGATTTTTTTTTTTAAAGTTTCAGAGCAACCTAGCAGCACATGATGATGAGGCGAATGATATTAGAAGAGGACCCAACCGCAAGAACAATTTGTGTACAGTTCAATTAGTACGTTGTTCATTTAGTGCTCCTCATACGAGAGGCTTGCATCTGGAGGATGACAGTGTCTATTCAAAATGGAACCATTGTTTGAAACAACCCTTTTGTGCATGATCCAACAATGTCATCAAGTATGCACAGAGACCCTCATCTGTGGCTGACGGATAATGAGCAAACCTGAAAACTTAGTTAGAAAAATTTTTTTTGGTGCTCAAACTAGAAAGAACCTAAATGAATTTGATTGTTCAGAAGTCTGTTCAGACTAATCCAATGTCTACAGCAGGTCAGTTAAAATAGTAGCCATTAATCGTTTCTTCTCAATCAATCAGTGAGTCCTTTTTAGGCCACACAGGGAATCAAACCAACAACCATCTGCTCTGTGATCATCAGTCTGCTCAGGCTTTTAACCCTCCTCCTCCTCCTCCTCCTCCTCTTCTGACTGCTGCTAACGAGGTATTGATCAGAGGAGGTTTGGCTCAATCAATGGCTTCGGTGTATCCACCAGAGTCTCAACTGACAGAGACGCTGTGACCTTCACAGACACGGTCACAGTCAAACTGAAGATCAGGGGACATTTCAGTCCAAATGCTGTTAGTTATACAGAAATACCAAAATCCTAACCAAAGCTTCATTTATGAATTTCCAAACTAGCTAAATAGTAGTCAGTTGGGAGAATCCTCTACCGAGTATTTCTGCTGTGCCTTTGTACATCACAGCCTGAACTAAACACACACTGTCTATGGACTGCATTTCACCAGTGAGGGGAAATTGTTCAAAAGGGATTCAGCATTTTAGTTCTCCGTCCGGGAGCTGAGCCATGTTTGTAGCCCCCTGCAGCAGCCACGAGGACTTCTGGGTGAAAACGACTCGTGTGTCGATTTGTAGTTATCGAGCTTCCCGGAAACACTCGTGGGAAAACGCTGCTAAAAATAAGCCAGTGAGGCTGAGCTCAGAGACGGGCTGAGAGGATGTTATCAGGTGTCGCAGAAACTCATCCATCAGCTAGCCTGTCAGGTTCCTGAGGCTGAACGGCCTTTAAGACACAGAAAAATCATGTAATTTAAAGATTTAAAAAATGGCTGTCACTAAAAGACTTCCCAAACAGAGCAGATGAGTTTAGGGTTTTTTTGGCCAATGCCAATGCGACTGTTTACTTTGACTTTCATAATCACATCAGAGACTGAAAAATCCCTGAGCTGCAGTCAAACAGCTGTCTGCTTACATCTGGCTCGTTGCTTGTTAAACAGCTGGAAAATCTTTTTTTCAGGGAAAACTTCTTGCCAAATATTTTTGACAGTAGTTGCAACAGTGCTAGCATCTATAGTTTAATACTTATTATCTCCAAGTGATGAAAAAATAACTCACAAATATAAATAATAGTGTTATTTTTCGCATATTTTCAGTCTTACAACAAAATCTATCTTCTTCTCAGCAGCCTTACTCCTCAAGTCTTGTCCACAACACAGCACTGGCTGACTGGTCCTGACCTTTGACCCCAAGTGTGGGTGGAGTCCCTTTAAAGCTCAGTGTGCCTGAAAGCAGCACGCTGCCACGGGTGGCTGAGAGTGAATGAATGGGAACATGTGATGTCATCAGGCAGCAACGGGAGGAATGCTGGGTATGTCGGTTGGCCACCGGTGTTGAACTCGGGTTCATTGATTCAGGAGCTGACACACCTGATGTGCACAATACTGTCTGCTACTCAATAAAAGCTTTGTGTCTGCTGGGAGGGCGGGGCTTCAAATCCCCGACAGCGCGACATCATCTGACAGTGAAACTATTTGGATAACTGATTAGTCACTTTTCTGTTTTTGACAGTGTCCACCTCTAAAGTAGGAGACAACAGGGAGACACAGAAGCACCATTGCTAGAACTTAATGCACGTGCTCATTGGGTTATTGACACTAATTAGGTTTACTTCACAGACTGTTGGAGAAGCTATAAACAATGTAGCAGAAATTCGGGAGGGGCAAAATGCAAAGTACCATGGGTCAGAAGTTTCCCTGGCTTGGTTCAGAGCACTTGTTTTGAGTGATGCTGTGTAAAAGATGGCGAAGACACACAGTTTCTGAAATGCTTGAAGAGGAAACTACTGAGCCTTTCGCTGATGAGGGAAGGAAAGTGAAAAAACTACAGTACTTCTCAAGAGACAGAAAAAACAGGACTTGATACCAATACCCTTGATGGGATGTGTAAATGATGAGCCCGGCACAAGGGACTCGCGGATACACTAGCATCCTACAAGGTTGCAGTAGGTTTAATGTTGCTTTTAATGAATACTGTAATGTCCCTTTTCTATTTTCTGAGATGTATAAATCAGCTGGATATTTCCTCTCGAACACATCTCATGATTGCCCAAAATATGTCAATCAGCCTTTTTTATTTTAAGTTCACTGCAGCCTAATTTGAATAACAGACGAATGCTGGTGCTCTTTTTGTTGTCGTCCAATCCCGGCAGATGCACGGATCAGCTTTCACAAAAAATATTCAGAGAATTTCTCTTCGCATAATGAAACCAGTTGAGTTTGCCGAGCCTCATCGGGCCTGCGTGTGTCGGTCGCCTCCTCTCACATCGCTTCACATTCCTCGGCATTCATTAGGAGCGCGACTGGGATCCACTTACACAAAACTGGGAACCAGTTCACTGAAGAGGAGAAATGTGGATGCCAGGAAGGAGTGAATGCATATTGCTCAATGGTTTTTGAAAAACATTTATAGTTGTGAGCTACTTTTTAGTAAAAGTCCAAGTGTTTCTATCAGTCAAAGCCTTTTAGCTTTGAACACAAAAACGCAACAATGACTGCAGAAAGGCATGAGACCCTGACGGATGTACTCCATGGTCAGTCTGTCATCCAGCTGCTGAACGATTCAGTTCAACGTGTTGCAACAAGGACACAGCTCTCATTAGGCGTCGCCGCCTCCGATGCACACAGCGAGGACTCACATTTACAACCTCGATTAGACGGAACGAGAGACGCCCGAGGAGACGAGCACTCTCTGCACGAGCATCAGGTCGCAGTTTAAAGCTGCACAGACTCACAGAGCCATGAATCACCACTGAGCGTTTACTGGAAGACTTCGAGAAGGTCAAAATTTAATAAAACTGAAATGTGCTTAAAACTGGAGCAGTGAAACGAAGAGGCTGACACTGCAGAAAACCTGTATTTGCAGTGCAGTTTCACACATGGACTGTTTTAATCTCTCCAGATATTCTTTTGAAATAGGTAAAATGCAGAAATGGTCAAAGGAAGGCAGTGTGTATTTAGGGTCCGATGACAAAGTCAATGCAGCCACAAATTTTGAAAGGTCAACAAAAAAAAGCTACACAAGTGAATTTCTTTAAAAGTTTTGTGCATAAACAAATACGATAATGGCATCATGTTCAGCACAGCAGCATGTGTGTGACAATGTAGAGGACGGTTAGGTCCACAAATGGTAATTCCGGCCATCACATTATATTCTTGCATATAAAGTTGTTGAATTTCTGTTTGTTATTCATTTGACTGGTTCCAAGACTCAGAAAAGGCATCTCCACTGTTCAATGAGATGATTACAACTGTCCTTCCCTTTGCAAAACACCTTTACTTCAAACTCCCCCTGTCAGTCTTTCACCCACAAGTAACAACATCATTGATTCATAATCGTTCCTACTTTTACAGTGGAACAATAAAAAAAACCCACTGCCTAATAAAGAGAGGGAAAAAAGAGATACAGGCATTGTAGGAGCTCCAATTTATGTCCCGAGCATCTTTAGACGGTATTGTAATCTTGAGAAAATTTGGGACACAATGATCTAATTATAGCTGAACCTGAGACAGCTGGAGTGTTGAGATTTAGGCTAACTGTCGCAGAATCCGTTAAGAATGAGGAGCAGTCAAGTGCATGGAGCTGGAAGAAATGCGATTCATAGGCAAGCTTGTGGACGGACACCAGAGAACAGACAAACCAAGAAAAAAAAGTCCTTCACATCTGAGAGTGGATGACAACACTGAGCCACAACTTTTCTTAACAGGTTTTGGCTTTGCAATCACATCGTGTCACCTTGCTGAGACGTCTTCCTCACAGACACTGACTCGGGGAACAGGCCACACATCGGCAAAGAAGGCGAGGCTTATTTGACTGTTGTTTGTCAGGCTTTATGAATTAAGTCATTCATTTCGGCAAAGTAATTGGCTGACAGGCGAGTACATGTCAGTTATTGTTTGCACAGACAAAACATAACCCTGACCTGAACTTTTTTAGCATGGATACACATCAATAATATCAGCGTAATTAGCTTATGAAGCGAGGGTGAACATTCACGGAATGTATTAGAACATAAACGGGAGAAAACTTTGAACATGGGAAATGTGAAAATGTGATCATTGTAATTGTTTATTAGGTTTATACATTTGTGTGAGTGACACACTTACTGTTATTATGGAGACAATGATAAACTCGCAATTATTGCAGCAAAAAGACAAACAATTTGCCTAAATTTGAGGACCAAATCACAATGTTTAAGTCCAGAAAACATTTCTTAGCCTCCCCTTGTGACATCATTCATGTCACTCTTGTAGAGTCACTCTGAAAAACAACTGTTTGCTTTGCCATACAAGGCACACTGTTCTTGTAAGTCCTGTCCTTCGACACATACTTGCCCTCGAACGTTCATTTATCATTCATTCATTCCTCATCTTCGTCCACCGAACAGAGCTGCAGTAGCCAGCAGAGGTCTCTAATGAAACTCCAGGCTCAAGCAGGTGCACCAGGGCTACACTGCTCCATATCCATGCAAAGGATTGGGGGGGGGGGGGCAGTAACGACATATTGCTCTTGTAACATCCCCAGGTAGCCTGCCTCAAAGCTGTCTTGCAAAGAGGGGCTTACGTTCACAGCCACACTGACGAAGATGTTATCGTTGTGAAAAATAAACAAAAGCTCACCTCAGCCTTTCCTTTCTACTTTACCTTTGCCGCAATGAAAACAACTTTACTTCTTTCACTTTTGTGTGAATTTATCTTTCAACTAATTTCAGACCAACTGCTCTGACTTCCATTAGAGTGACCCATGAGTCCTTTGCATACATTTCACATGTAAACTGCACATAAGCTGCTGCTCTGATGTGATCATCCCGCTTCGCTTTTTGTACCGATCGACAACTTTACTCATTGTGAAATTGTCGGACTGTCTGGTTTTAGTCGGACAACGTAAGAGAAGTCCATTGTTTTTCCTCGGCTCGCTTGGCAGCGTCTGACTGGAGCTGTGGGCTTCTGTTTGCAAGTGGACACTCCGCGCAAACTTCACGCGTGTCTCGCGACCGAGTGGTGCCGCGGAGAGCGAACAGCCGAGCGGGCAGCAGCCTGGCGTCCTGTCGGTGAGAGGGGCTCCGGGGGTCTGTTCGGTCGGAAAGTGTCAAAGGAAAGAGACTCACCAAGAAAGTCCATCAGAAACACGTTCACTCATGTCCTCCGTGGGCTAACACTCAACCAGTGTGCGCAGTTTCACTCCATCAACACACACAGAAGCACACACACGCACACGCTTGCCAGACCTTCAAAATAAAAGGTCCTGCACGCAGCTGAAAAAGCTACTCCTGATATTTAAACATCATTGAGCTTCTTGACTGGAAAATAAACCAAACGTTTTCACACTAATGTAACACTTGAAGACTTGAGCCCAAATATAGTCTTGTGTGTGCTTTGAAGACGAGCAAATAACTACTGATCTGTATTTTACTGGATTTCTAAAGGCAACTAGGAAAGTTACAGAATCTGAATCCAAGGTAAATTGTAAAGGAAAGGTTTAATTCCCTTAAGTTATTTGATGGAAGCATTCAACATGCAGTGTTCTGATTAAATTTTAAAGTTAAAACTTTGATACACCTTTGAGGATAACTTATTTGTCAAATATCTTTTTTTTCTATATAAGCTTATTCACATTGCTGTTTGTTTTTTTTTTTTATAGCGATAGGATTTACATTTTTACAAGCTCAGTGCTTTTCACCGTTTTATTATGAAATCTGATCATGTAGCGCTTCGGGGCTTTTAGTATGAAATCAAATCTGTTGCAGGATGTGTGGTTTTATTGTGGCGGGCTGACAGGTGGTGGAGGGCAGACAGGAATGCTGCAGGTCCACAGATGAAGTCGGTCTGAAATAACAACTGAGGACAAGCGACAAAAAAAATAACCGAAAAAAGTGGACACTGAATTGTTTTAAATCAGTTACATATAAAATACTTAGAACGAGATTTTTTCTCTTTTGCTTGACATGAGTTTACACGAGTTTATATAAAAGAAAATCACAAGAAGCAATAAAAGGAAACTGCCTCAAAGCTTCAGCAGGGTCACGACCTGCACTCTGACAGAGTCTCCCACAGGTGAGACTGAGGCCAAGACGAGGCGTCACACTGGTTTGGCCTCCGGCTGCATTCACACGCAGATCACTTTCTCACAATCAGAGCCCTCATCTGCTGACATCAGGAGGTCGAGCTATTGCCTCAACAGAAGCAGAGTGTAGAGGGGGAGATGAAGAGGAGGTAGGAGGTAGGAGGAAGAGAAGGAGAAGGAGGATGCTGAGCTGCAGCCGTCTCGGAGGTGAGACAGTTAATGAGCAGTCAGCCGGTCGGTCAGTCAGTGAACACTGTAATTAGACTGAACTGACAACACTGGACAAAAATAACCTCTGCTACCGTCGTTGCTGCTGCTGCTCGCGTTCACCCCAGACAACAAACGAAGTGCAGGCAGAGCAACAATGAGAAGGAAAGGAAGACAATAACCAAGTTCACTTTGTACGTCCTCTAAATAGTTTTCGTACACATCATGTCAGTCTGAACTTTTAAATGTTTCAGGAGTTACATTAGCATTGTAAAATCGCCAACGTCGGTTCAGAATAACCCTGTAAACACCAATGAAATCAGGACTTCAACTATATTGGAACCAGAAACCTTTCAGCTGTTTAGATACAACATAAATTAGATGTGAATAGCGATCACCTCAAGAGTTGTTTAAACCAATACTTGTACTAAAATTCAACTTGAGACTTGCAATGAGAAGGGATGTATCAAAACCCTGAAAGTCACACAAGGAGTGTCAGTCCGTATTAAACTGCCTAAATCCAACAAGACATCCATGTTGTGTCACTCCCCATTTAGATATCGTCTAAACGCAGTTCACAACACAATAAAAAGGTTGATAATAATCCAACAGAAAGAATATTAAAACTTGTCAAACAAGTAGTAAACCATGGAGAGATTCGGTGTCAACTCAACCACAAGAACAAAAAAATTCCCAAGTTCACACAGTGAGAATAAAGTGCAATTCAACTGCTAGACACTGTGTATGAAAATCTCAAACACTGTCAATAGCAATATACTCAACTTCTGCAATATATAGTGAGCTAAAATATCAAAACACAGAATAGATCCAGTACTAAAGCCAGACTATATACACAGTTAGATCCACCCACACAGTTTGCCTCAATCCCAATTTAAATCCAGTATAATCACAGTATGAACCCAGTTTAAACTGGTTGTTGGAGACCTGTTTGTGTGGGCAGACTGGGCAGATTAACATATAAATAACCTCCTCCCCCCTCGGCCTGTGGGTGGCGGGTGAGGAGGGGGATTAAGGGGGTCAGTGAATGAATGAGCTTCTCTGTGGCTGAATGAGCCGCACGGTTTTCTATCAGTCCTCTATAACTGATCAATAACCTTATCACTGGGACTCAGGTCCGACTCAGAGCCTTTGAGCTTCTCAGTGTCATCGTGCCTCCTCAAAAGACTCCTCCGGTTGCAGAGGCCGCCTCAGTCATGTAAAACCAGGTCTGGACCCCTGCAGCTGAGGGTGGGAATCCCCTGAGTCCCGGCGTCCCACAGGGGGCAGCGAGGTCAGTGCAGCTCCTTCAGATGGACGGACGGACACTGGACGCTTTGTCCTCAGACATTCCCCGGTCAGAGGCTACGTTCCCACACAGAGCTGCAAAATTACAGGCTGCACCCGAACACCTCATTACAAGAGGCTGGGAAAACATCCACCTGAACGGGCAGCTCTGACTGACTGCTGTTTGAAATAAGAAGCAGGAGGAGACATCTGATTCTCCAGCAAACTCTGAGGAAACATTTTGTATGAAGAGAAGAGTACTGATAATTTTGTCCGACTGGACACTCTGTCTCCAGAGCTCTTTGAGGGCACCCACGCACAAGCCATCCATCAAACACGAATACAGACAAAAGTGCTAACAGCGTGCACAGTTCAGACAACAAACACCAACAAATCCCAAACAAGAAACAAAGTTGATTAAGTGGAAAAGTGACATAAAAGGAAAATAAAGACCTTCCTTGTGAACCTTTTCTTGGTCATAAAATGCAAATAGAAATAAAATTCAAAAAACTGAATTGTACATTAAAAAGATTAAATTCTTGAAACAAATTCAATTAGAAAATAAATGTATAATCTTTTCTACGTGGAAAACTCAAACTAAAACCAAGTATTTTCAATATCTAAATTTCAATATCTAAAAAGCGTCCACAGACAGAAAATCGTCAGAAGCAACCACTGCCGGTTCTGCGCCGGTTAGGACTCTGATCTGATGCTCCGAGAAAAACTCATTCAACCTTTAATTCCAGGAAAACGAGCGCATCTGTTAAATCCCCAGGAAACACTCCCTTTGCCGGGCATTCAGCTCTCCGTAACTCCAGGATTTTCCAGCAGTTGAAACATGGCTTTAATCTTTCACATTTCAGCTGAGCACACAGTCATGTTTCTGTTTCTGTCAGGACTCTCACAGGCAAAAAATCCTCCCCTGAAACTTTCAACCACAACCCCGCCCCAGCTCTGACCTTTACATGATATAACAAATCCACTTTGGAAATTCAATAAGATTCATTTCAGAAACAAAGCAGGTCAATAGTTTGACTTGAAAGATAAAATCAAACTAACATAATGTAATATTTTATTATCAGAAAAAACCCAAAACAATGATCCCATTTATTCATATGGCAGAACAAAAATATAAAAAAACCATATATTCATAACCTTGATAAACATCAAAAGAACAGAAAATAAAGCCTAAAAGAAAGTAAAGTTCTGTGGTGAAAACTCACAGAACTTTTTCTTTCATTTAAAGTGAAAACTTTGTTACTCAGTTTTATCCATTAGTGTCCTCACAAAGATAGAAACATCCAGAGCTGCAGCCCTATGACACAATTACAAATAACTCTTCCAATGTTGTCAATATTATCTCATCCGTCCTTTTATCTCTGCTGTAATCCAGATACTGACAACTGGGTTTGGCAGCACAGACACACAAACACGCAGGTAATCCACAGGCCGATCCGGCCGAGTCACAGTTTCAGCGTCATTGCGAAAAGAGACGTTACTCAGCTCCGATATCCACATCCTGGATTCACAGTTGGAACAACATGCTGGACAAACAACAGTGTTGTCATGGTGAGAGCTGTTGAGCACGCCCTCTTTGCTTTCCTTACCAAGTACTGCAGCGCCCTCTGCTGCCTGGAACTCAGGGAACTGTCCGTCAGACGGGACGCTAACAGTCCTGCGGAGGCTTCGACCCTTTTGAGAGTCAGTGGGGCTCTCCTGAGCTTCACCTGCAGCCTGAGGAGTAACAACAACAGGAAGGGGTTATTGGGATCTCTTTGAGGCTTTAAATCTGATGTAAAAAATAAATAAATAAATAAATAAATAAAAAATGCAAAGGTCGAACCTCATCATCCTTATTGAGCAGAATGAGCTGGCTGTCAGTCAGGATACAGAACTTCCTCTCCCAGGCGCCGCTGTCTGTGTACGGGCTCTGACCGCATGAGAACCGGTGAGCAGGAGGACCTTTAATATCTGAGAGCAGAAAACACAATACATCAGAGAAATTACTCAAGGAATTAATCATAAAAGCAAAGAAAGATTTTGTCGCATGAAAAACACATTACAAAAGAAACTGTTGTTCCTTTTTTTTTTTTTTGCAGTTGGACTCCAAAATGTTTTTACAGTTTTTCCCATGAAGGAAAGCGGAGGCTTTCTTGCTCGGAAGTCGGCCACTAAACACTAAAGAGCGACATTCCTTAGTCCAAATATGGACAACAGTCAGCCAACTTTTCAAGTTTCAAAATAGTTCAGTGGGTCTATTTAGGAAGCAGTAATATAAACCTGATGCTTGGTAAACAACCGCAAAGCAGAATGTATTTTGTCGTTCACCACTTGTGTCAATTCACTCCAGTTTACTTTAAGTTTCACACAAATAATTTATGTAACCAAGTAGCAAAAAGGAGTGTGGGACATCTACCAAAAAGGTCTGAATGACATTGCATCTTGTCATCACTGAGAATAATTCTGACAACCAAAACATTCAAATTATGTATGATTTTAAAAAAATTGTAAGAGTAGGGAAAACAAAACCAAGAGTAAAGAAGCTTTGCAATATGTTGTCCTCCTGCAACCTCATGGTAAAACCATCCAATCACAAACAAGATTCACAAGCCTGTCACACATTTCACTCAAACACACAGATGTCACGGGGAAAATAGGTAAAGGAACTCACGAATTGCACATTATTTGGCAATTTTACAGTCACAGAAAAAATCCCTCGTTTCAGGTTGGATCCCTTTATTGAACTTCATTTCTGACAACAAGTTCCTCTCGGGATCGCAAGCAAAAGCTGTTTTTTCACAAAATAAAAAAAACATGTTAAAAGAGGAATATGATGAACAGCTGATGCCTCTTTGCAGCTCAGTCAGGTAAAGATTCAGATGGAAGCTCAGCTTGACTTGCAATCGACAGTCAGCTGACCATCCTCAGACAGGAATCATGGGACAGTGGGTCGGCACTGGGCTCAGGATTAGTCACATGCTGCCTGCAGAGCTCAGGCGGGACTGCAGAGGGAGCCGTGAACTTAACCTCCATGTGATGGAAGAGAAAAAAAGAGAAGCAGGAGGAGAGAAGAGGAGAGGAAGAAGAGGAGGAGGATTAAAAATGAAAGCGATGTCTGATCTCAGCTGACACTGTCAAACAGACACAGCAGAGGTCAGAGATCATGTCGCTGCGTGTGAGAGGGGAAGTCCTCCCACTGAGCCGAGCTGCTCCGAATCTATGGCAGATTAAAGACGGAGGTCATCGTGTGCAGCAGGTTTATCTTTTCATTTCAGTGTCTGTTAAGAAGCCAAAAATCTGTTTTGATGAGGGGCTCCAGATCAAATCTTTAGCAGGAGGGATGAATAATTACTGAGCAGATTTTAGCCTGCTGTGTTCAGCTGCACACTTTATCCCAACTGCCTCACTCGGCCACTTTTTCTGGACGCTCCAGATTTTTTTTTTCAACAAATCCCAATAAAGACCTATTTGCTTGAGTGATACCGACTTAAGATTCTTTTCTCAACTTAGAAATACTTAGTGTTTGCTGCAGCAACATTTCATGCACATTTTCTAAAGAATGGTGAGGTTTACCTACTGCACAGACTTGCCAGTTTGAAAAAACAGCACAAACGTCCTTTTAAAAGGTTACACACTGCCTCACAGAGAGTCGCCTGTGTGTGTGTGTGTCTCCCTCTGTGAGTCACACAATTCATCAGTGTTAAACGCTGAGAAAAGGCTGCGTCTGTTTGTGTGTCCACGTCTTGTCGGGTAAACAGACGGTGCTTTCACTGTGCCTCATTGTGCTCGGACTATTCAGCGTTTGTCTGGCCGGGTAAACACTTCACACACTCAAGTATACACACACACAATGAGTCTAATTGAATATGATGGACATTTGATTGCAGTTTGTTTTTTGTAGCTGAACAACCCTGACAGACTGGTTTTAAGAAAGGAGACACATGTTGAGTGATTACATCATTAATATTATTATCAAACAATTATGATATTTACAGATGAATATGAAGTGAGTCTCGCCCCTACCTTGGTGCACAAGATTATGATTCGTTTCAACATTTTATATTTTAAGAATATTGTCAGAATTTTGTTAGGATTGTAGGCTCTATTTTTAAAACAAAAATTTAAAATATTGTTTGGTTGCAAAAATAACAATTTCAATGCTGAAATGTTTCTGAATTCTGTCATTTAACCAAAGCTGTGACTAACAAGAATCCAGCTAATGAGACCAACTGTATAATCACTCAAGGACAAAAATACCGAGCTAAAAAAGTCACACGCTGTGCACCCTGTCTATTTATTTATTTCTGTTTAAATGCAACACCTAAAAAATACAGATTAAAAGGAGTGTTTTTAACAATCAAACATTTAAGATGAATTCTCTGTTTGGGCAAAGTTGACAATAAACCTTTCGTTAATGGGTTTTTTTTTGGTGGAGTCTTTTTTAACCTACATTCAGACAAATCCAACTGTCCCTAAAAAACAAGCAACACTGTGTCAGTTACCAACTTGTGCACCTTTGTGATTGTGTAACGATTCACAAAGAGCTGCCATTAAATGTTCGACTTTGCTCTTCATGTTTATGGTTTGCTTTACAGAGGCTGCAAAAAACAGGAAGCATTGAATACACCCTTCATCTTCCTGATGATAAATTTACCTTACAATGAAAATAGAATGAGGAAATCTGCACAGAAGATTGAGTAAAAAAGGTGAGAAATACAGCAGAAACAAAAGGACAACCAAGAAAATAGTGAAGCAGTCCAAAAGCCCCAGAGCGTTGGAAAATATCTTTTAGCATATTGCACAAATTGATAAACTGAGTGTTTGAAGCAATCATCCAATAAAGGAACTGAAGTAATAAGAGCACACAGCTGAAGTTACAATGAAGCTGCGGGAAATCTACGATCAGGATGCATTGGGATGAAGAGAAAATGGAAGAAAGCTGTTCAGACGTTCCTATTATGTGAAGTTCCATTTCTGGCCTACAAACATCGCTGGAGTCTGGTTTGATCGCAGCAGCGGCTTGATGAACGAGGGCCACGTGAGGCGAGCGCAGCAGAGCTGAGGAAGGACATGGCGTTTGTGCAGAAAGCAGCTGAGCTTCTACGTTTCCAGCAGCCTATTTCTGGCTGCATACTAAATCATCCACGTCAAAGCCCGGGCCCAGAAGAACCCCCCGAGAGACGGGGAGAGAGTCGCACCTGCTCCTGTTCAGAGCTGCTGAGTGAAAGAGCATTGGACAAACAAGAAGAAAAGAAGACTAATTGGATGGTTTTTTTGTTCTGTCTCAGCGCACCACGGAGGGACTCCAGCTCAGCTAATTAGCGGATCCCTGGTTTGTTCCTGCCGATGAGACATGTGGTGCCTCCCGGAGCAGAACTGAGACGGGACAGCAGGCTGAGAAGCACGCCACTGGCTGCTGGCCTTACATAACTCCTCGTACCTGCCTGAACTGCTTTCCTGCTTATGCCCGCCGTCACGCAACCCCCTCCACAGTGCAAGAACACAGCTATGAGAACAGCAGTAGCAGAAAATATCATGATGACCGATTATGAGAGTTCAAAGGGAAGAAAATAAAGCAAAATAATCCTGACTTCAAGCTTCAAGAGTTTCATTACAACAAATTACACCAACCCAACTGAAAGGAAGTTGTCAGTTCTTATCGGTCCCTGAGTTATGGTGTAGTCATGCCAAATTTCTCCATTTGACTGAGATGACCATATATGAACTCAGAAGTTTACTCTTTCGGGGGTTCATATTCTGGCACTCACTTAGGCATAGCTCCACCTTCAACATGCTCCAGTGAGCTTCAAGAACGACTGCAGTCTCCTATTTTTGAAATGTGCTGCAGTTTTATTGTTTGTATTAGTTCAAAGTGAGGCGGCGGCCGACAGGAAGTCCTCGCAACCGCCTCCCTGCCTGCAGAGATTAAGCTTCTATATTTGTCTGGGGCACTGGAAGATCCAGGCCTGGTGAAAGGTCAGCGCGCCAGAAAAAAAGATGGAGCGGAGCGTAACGTCACCCACGCGTGAAAACAATTTTTCGGCAGGATGGCATTCAAGATGCATTGTGATTGTAAGGTGACTCTAAACAGCTGCTTCAGACAAAGTGCTTTTTAATTAGAGAGCAACAGAAACACAACTGGTATAATACATTATGTGATTATTACCAGTTCCTTTGATTTGCTGCTGCTATAAACAGTCAGTGTGATGAACTCATTGAGTCTTTGTGAAAACAAAACCATAAAAAAGCTGAATGAGTTCAAGTTGAAACAAACTTTGGTCGAGGTGACGCTTCTCCAGAACCTCGCCTACTTGAAACTGTTTCCCAACAAAGTCCTGATAAACCTGCTGATAGGAGAGACTCCAGCATCCAAAGCGACATTGATAGCGTGGGTGGACATACCCTAATAGTGTTGTGTCTGGTTTGAAATGACAATGAATACTGAGTTGGGTTGATATCAACTAAACATGAGAGTCTGGCTTTATAACTGCTCAGGTGGTCAAACTTGATGAGTCCTTAAAAAAACTGCAGAATCGCCCACAAGCAAAACAATGCACCTGCAGGCAACGATGCTCATAAGTTAGAACCGAGAAGCGACTCTCTGCGTGCGTGCGTGCGTGCGTGCGTGCGTGCGTGCGTGCGTGCGTGCGTGCGTGCGTGCGTGCGTGCGTGCGTG
>JASSRZ010000042.1:11683177-11702448 GCA_032164315.1 Malacoctenus gilli
ACACACACACACACACACACACACACACACACACACACACACACACACACACACACACACACACACACTTACACGCAGTGTAACTCCATTCCATGCTCATCATGCTTTTAAAGCTCTACATGCTCTCAGTGTTCACGCTGCTGTTTATGTTTACATAAACTATTTTAGGGTTTCACACTCAGATGTTTAGATCAGTGGAGGTTTCCTCTCACAGACTGATGGAGTGGTGACTTCTGCTGACAGCCTGACCTGCACACTTCAACATTACCTCGCAGATTGTTAGACATGAGTATAACTATGGATTCAATTGTGACAGAAGACACTTGCGAATGTTATCCATCAATAAACATTTGTTGAATTGTGTGGTTTTTTTCAGCCCTAAATATACAAAGGAAAATAAACACACCAGTCTGATGAGACCGGGAACTGACTGAGTGCTTCCTTACTAATGTAAGAGATGGCTGTCACGGGCAAAAGGAGGAGCTGGTAAACCACAAAGCCTGTAAAGTTTAAGAATTGTCAACCAATTCCTCAAATGACTTTTTTTCTCATTGTGACTCTTGTTTGTCAACTTGTGTTTGGAGAAATTTCACGAGAGTGTTTCACTTCTCATAACCATCATTCAATAAATTTCTAGCTGGGACACATGAGCTCTGGTACTTTTTATATTCACAGCAACACAGATGGTGAAAATGACATCAGAAAAAAAGTGAAAAGAATGTGGAAAACAGCCTGATGTGCACTGGCATGCCAAATTACATCAATATGAAGAAACGTTAATGTCGCGTAATCATATTTACTTTAGGTAATGACAGATTCATGTAGAGGCAATTTTTTTTGCTGCAGCTGTGAGACAGAGATCCATTGTGAACAACATATAAGATTTCACTCAATTACAATGCAGCTGAGTTCCACCTCAAGTAAACTTGTTAATTGTGCTCCACGTCCCATTTAGCACGAAACTCACGAAGTGAAAAACCTGCCAAGATGACCGGGAAACCCCTGTGGATCCCGAAGGGTTAAACCCCGACAGGTTCTCAGAGGGATAAAGTCCACATACGCACACCAACACACATCCTCACAAACACGCACACACACCCTCACACATGCACTCACACAAACAGAGGCTGCTTTGTCTGTCGACCTGTATATTCCCCTCTGCTCTGGGAGCCATAGCAACCCGTAAACACAGCAGCCTTCCTCCAATCATAGCGCGGGACCGTCACATCACTGCTTTATCAAGATGGGACCATTCAACAGGAAGACAGAGGGGTAGAGGGAGTGGGGGGTGAAACCATGGAGAGAACAGAGAGGGGTGTGTCAGCAAGACTGACCCAGGCTACAGAATACACACACGCAGACACACAAAAACACAAAGCAGCAGAAGGTGCAGCTCTGAACTGAGTTTCTGTCTCAGACATCAACAGGAACTCCTGAGTAAACTCACATGAGCCAAAGCAAAACAGAGGAGTGATAAATAATAAAAACTGGAAGGACTATTCTATTGTCATCATTATGATAAATCACATCAGCTGCATACCTTTCTTCTCTGGTCCTCCCTTATGAAATCTGTTCTATACAGTCATATTAGTTTCTTTTTTAATTTGAACAGTTCCTTCTGCTCAACAGTCACAATTTGAGCATTGATTTAAAGAAATCGTGTACCTCCGACTATAAATGGCTTTTCAAATCCAAGTTGATGTCACATTGATTAAAATAGGAAGACTATGAACAATATATCAAAATAAAAAAAACACTTAGAAAGTGGTGGGGCAATTTATTTTGAAATTAAAAAGAATAATAATATCAAGGGTCTTCTTAGGTGTTTGTATAACTTTGTCAAACCACTTTTCAGTGGTTGTAACAAGAGAAGAAACAAGGTGGTATTCAATAAAAATGTGTGAGGGCAGAGGAATGAACAAGTTTCACTCTTCTATGTCAAAGTTTGAACCCATTTTCAACACAGAATCCTTTTTTTTTTTTTTTTTTAAATAAGGATCGAGAACCTTTACACTTACTTAAATGCGGCTCAGTGTAAGGTGTGACATATGAAGCCTAAAAATAAAATGACAATCGTCTTTCCTGACACCTTTTGAATCCAGAGGACCATCGTGCGCTCTGGCTGAGGTGTGAAACGCGCTGAGGGGCCACTTTTGTGGATGGGAAGAAATTACAGCAATTAACAGATCGGACTCCAACAGAGAAATTGTGTTTGTATCGAGCTGTGAAAGACAAGGCAAGAAAGGGGGAAAAAAGCTGAGAAGAGCTGAGCTTCTGTTTAGCTCCCACTGCGAGGACCTCTGCTGGGAAACGGTCTGTCAGCGCCATCATTATCTCATCTGTTTCATGTGTTAAACGCCGTCTGTTAGGAGCCGTCATATCTGTTGAGTCCAACACCGCTGTAGGACTCAACTGTCATTAGGTTTTCACACATAGTTTAGGTGTGCTGTAAGAGTTGTACATGCTGCTACGATTTCAGAAAATTAAAGAAAAACAGGGACTGATTCAAAAACAACAGTAAAACATGGAATACTTTAGCTAGAAGGTTGACAAAAATGTATCTTTCCATATGATTTGTAGTGTTTTCACAGCATCTGGCCCTCTTGAGCAAGAAACAATGGTACTCAATACTAGCAGGTGAATCTCAGCCAAATCTATATGGAGTAATTCTTCTAGCTTTTCATTCACAGGTGGAAGATTTGACTTGATTGTTGTAAATTGTAAATGTAAGTTAATCAAACTGAAAATTTAGAACTCAGAGAGAAAAACATGCGAATGAACCCTTATTAGGTATTGTGCTTCACGTCTCAATGTAAGACACTGACTAATCTTATGTGTCTACAGTGACTAACACAATATTCACTCCTCTCAAATTTGGCTTCAGACTGTGAAAAATGTTTCCACACATCCTGTTTTTTTTACTGCTCATTCTTGTGCAACTGGGAAAAGAGGCTGCAAAATAAAAGGCTCCCAAATAAAGAATCCAGCAAGGGGGAGCCGAGCGCATTAGCTGCTGCTGCTGCTGCTGCTTTCCGGGTTGTTAAACATTGAAAATGTGACGTATGAAGCGCGATCTCCAACTGCAGGTCCTAGCTGAGAATAAATCAGTGTCGGCAGGCGAATCTCTTCCTGCAGCAGCTGATTGTGAGCGAAGGCTGCAGCTCTGCTCTGATAAGCAGCGAGGCTCTCCGGAGAGGACAGCGACAGCACTCAGCTCAACCACACAGAAACGTCAACACTATTCTGGTAAAAGCTCTGCACGCCACTTAAAGGGACACTTTGGGACAGATTTCACTGCACTGGAGGTCATTTTTATGACATTTTGGCTCAGGGGGAGTTAAAGGTGAATTGTTTATCAATGGGACAGGACTACCTGGTTGAACACTGCAGATACCAACCACTGCAGATGGAGGAAAACCCCCAAAAGAGCAAAACCTGTTCTAAAATTTACTCAAATCCTTGTGCTTTTCCAACTTTTCCACTTGCAACACATCAACTTTATTCCATGCAATGTCAGCATGATTCCCCACAACTTTTTGATTTTGGACAAACTATGTTCTTGACTAACAAAAGATTAGGCAGCTTACCATTACTGTACTCCATTGAGATTTATCAAGCGTTGTCTGATATCTCACTGTAAGAATCAGCTGAACATTTGTGGATGAATCAGACTTGTTCTTCCAGATAAAACTGAGCACATAAACAAAGTTTTATTGTTATGACTACCGTAAACAAGATTATCACCTCTTTCATGTGTCGCCGTGCAGCCTTTATGTTTCATCTTGGCATCACAGTTGATATCTTTGAAATAAAAGACGAGATAAAGGTGTGAACTTGAGAACCTACAGAAGAATCATTGTGTGAATTATTCTTAATCTCAGGAATTTTATCATCTATGTTCAGCCTGAGTTGAGGGTTTTTCTGCCATGGCGCCTCTTTGTTACTTGGCCTGAAGCGATGGCGACTCTTTAATATTTAAACGCGCTGACTTCAGCAGGACTCTCCTGCATTTGCATCTACAAGGCAGATTCTCTCACTTGAGTGTCAATCAAAGCGGCGGCTGGCACGAAGGGGGTCGGTCTCAGGGGTCAAAGGTGAACAGTGGTGTCACCTCCTATCAGGCTGATGGGAGCAGCAGAGACGGTGCTTGGAAAGACTTGTATATGTCGAAGGGTTGTCGTTTTCAACCAAAAGAACAACGCAAGAGGAATGTTCCAACAACAGGAGCAGGAGAGATGGCAGCAAAGACCATGACTGGTCACATCAGGAAAAGAACAACTCGAACAGCCGATATCGATAAAGATGCTCTGGTTGTTTAGTGTCCTGGTAAATTTATTTATTGGCCGATCCTAGGAAAAGGGGAGGACTCAAAGAGTCTCAGTTCACTTCGACTGCTTCATTTACTGCGTGAGAAGCAAGTCGATTATCACGGACCGACCAGAGCAAGAATTGCTTTTTTTGTATGTTGTTTTTCAGTTTTTTCCGGCGGATCAGGGTTTTTCTTCTTCCATTTGCTCTTTTCTGGCAACAGGCAATACAATGAGCGATTGCTGTAACCAAGACCACATAGCATCCTGGTGTAAAAGCACTGTTATTCTCTGAAGAGAAAGGAATTCAATATTAAATGCTATATTCTGAGCAACATCCAGACTAATGTAAATACAATAATACATGTCAACATCAGGGGTTGCCTTTATGGTAGAACTGCTGCACATAAAGCCATATTAAAAACTAACAAGGAACCAGCAAGCTTCAATCTAAATAAATGACAGAATTTCCTGGAAAGGTTAAAAATGAATGGCAACATTTTTTTTGAATCCAATGAAGTGAGAAAGTCAACTGACAGCAGGAGTCTCCTTTTTTCCTGCCACTGCTCTCAAAGGCTCAGGCGTCCTTTTGTTACTGTGAGGTGTCTATTGTGAAGGGGACATTTTACATACAAAAAGGAGTCACTCACACACTTGTGTCTTCAAGTATTGTGAGAGTTACTACACTTACAGTTGAATTCAAATCAAATCAAATGAAGTGTGAAAAATGCCTGTTCATCCGTTCATCTGAAAGTCCCTTATGCAACATGAGGTAAAGGAGAAAAATTGTGTTGCGGTCAGGATACAAAAAACCTATCAGTGGTTTTTTGTCTTCTGTTGTACTAACAGCTTTGAGATCAAAGGTGGAACAAGGTAACTAAGACTGATCAGTAAGTCTGTGTTCTTGTAGAATTTATTAGCCTTTATGCTGGTGTAACAAACCCAAGTAATTTGTGATCAATATGGGAAAACCTTCACAGTTCAGCGCAAATATGATTCCTGACACGAGGCTGAAACAATTGGCAAAAAGGTTAACATTGGAGGTTTTCAGTCAGTTTGACTTCAGATTCAAAACACCAAAGCAATTGTAAATTTTGACCATGTCTTGTTTTTAACACATCAAAAAACAAGAAGCTCTGTCCGATTCATCAAAAATGTTGTATTTGTTTGACAAGCGCACACACAAACACACAACTCTGATTTACAGCCTTTCTGTGAGGACGCCGCGAGCCACAACATCACATATTCAAACACACACTCGTGTGTGTGCGTGTTTTTAGGGAAATGAGAGCACTGTGGTTTTTAATACCCAGCATGCTTTGGGCTTGCTGGAAACTTTCACACTATGTCTCTGTTTACACCACTTTCTGTTCATGCCGACGCACATTTACTACCAACCTCACACTGGGTACAAGAACTGCACTGTGTGCTACATGAACCGCTGACTCAATACGCACTCAGAAAGCTGACATACCTATTTACATTCATCACCTCGTTTGTTGAAAAAAAGTTTTATAACTCTAATTTGTGGCTTCTTCTGCTACTTAAGTGAACTACGAGGCGTCATCGTCAAACCGTTCAGTTTCAAAAAGTTCCAGAATCTTTGGCAATTCTTTAGTTTGACTGGAAATTCTGTGTATTTTCACACACAGATATATTGCTCAAAAACATCATGAGCATTTGTGAACAAAGCCATTTTTCCCAGCTGGTGTTTTGGATAGGATAGGATAGGATAGGATAGGCGTTTTCAAACTGTTTTTGATCATCACGTAATACATTTTTATTCTTCACACCCTCTGCTGTGTAGACAGCAGTAGTCTGTTTTCCTCCCAGCCTGATCGTGCTCTGATCTTCCTGTGGGCCTGTAATCCCTCGTACAACAAGCAGAACCTCACCTCTCTTCACATGATAACTAAAATGTCCAAGCCCTCAAAAATGACCACATTCCTCCCAAACCAGTGGCTCAGAGGGACTAAATCAAATCTTTTTCCACATCCTTGATCACAGGAGAGATGCTCCTTTTAAATGTACAGTGGGGCTCAATGCTCCAGTGACTGTGGCAAGATGAGGCCACTCAGAGGAGACAAACAGCAGCCATCCTCACCACTGGATGATAGATGACTTACGAGCTGGATGTACTACAGAGGCATATGCATCAGAGTGATTGAGCACAGAGGGAAGTGAACACTACAGTTCAAAAGGAGACAGCATGAAGCCACTGAGGAGGAAGTTCACAAGACTCATGCAAAATGATCTGTATCTGATACTCTCAAGCAAAATGGATTACCACCACTTTCCTGCAGTTACGATCAATACGGACAGCTTGCAAGTAAACGCCACTATCACAGGAAATTCTAGATGTGAAACCAGCAGGATCAGACAGCAATGGCAGTAATTTTCCAGACAGTGCTTCTTGCAATAAGCTCCCTGAAAAATGTACAGTCTCTAATGCGTCTGCACATGAAATATTAACACTGCCTTCCAGTCTGCAAAACATGCACCGTCAGAAAATATGCTGGTAGCATGACTTATTTGAAAGGGCAGCCTGAGCGCTGGCAGATAAACAGCAACCTGGGAGGTGATTCAGGCAGGGAATGTTCTCTCTGTGCTGAAATGGACATCTGAAATGGACCAATGTTTGTTTTTAGAGCAGATTCAAGTTAACTGAATGTAGAGTTCAGAGATGGACAGTTCACTATGTTGGTGAAGTTGGTTTCAGATTGACTTTTCCCTTAGACATTGGTCATGGACTGGTTTCAAGACTTTTCGGGATGATTTGTACCTCACCCTAACTAAAGTAAAGTATTATGGCTCTTAGCAACACATGCATATCTTTTCCTTGATTCATTTTAATAGGCAAGTACCAATTATATCTAGTTGTAAAGGGAGAAGCACAGATGTATTACAGTTGATAATAAATCAACGCAAGAATACAAAGTGGTAGATTTAAACTCTTTTTAAGCTGTGATTGCAACAGCCTGATTACATAGAATAACATGGACAGAAAACATGAAGGCATTCTATTTTCAGCACACACACAGTGTCCACGTGTTTGCCGATCCACGGGTATATTCTGCGCAGTCATAAATTTTAGACTTCAAACAGAGTTCAACACAAATATTTCCATCGGACAGACACAGAAACTACAAAGCAAACTTCCTTTATGAGGGAAATTTCCATCTTCAGAAACTGACTGGCAACCTTTATCTGCACATGTTGGAGGGGGAATTCTGATTCAATGTTTCAATGAAAGAAGTATAATCTCACCAGTTATCTATCTTTGTGAAGAGAACACGTACAATTTTTAAAATCTGAGTAGAACTGCATTAGCTGACTCAAACCAAAAGGATATAATGGTTAATCCATATGTTCAAATTACTTGTTTAATCACTCAATACTCTGTCCTTACTTGGTCACAGTTAGAGGGTCTGTGCTCCAGGTAAATGTTGGCTCATGAATGTTTGATTTATAACTCTGCTGTACTTCTGTTGTGAGCTCTGAAGGAAATGGGGTCTATTCTTTGCTAGAAAATAAAACAGATTTTAAACAGAGTGCTCAGTTTGTGAAACTGATGGCACTTCATACAGTTCTGCATCAAAGCACTCATTCATTACCTCCTGGCTCAAAATATTTCATCTGAACATCATGTGACGTTGGAGTGGAAAATGCAATTAGCATAACTTAACCTTCAAGCAGGCTGCTTGACTGAGCGTTACGTACTTCGAGTGAATGCAAATGTTTTGTGAGGCTGCTGCCGGCTGATTTCAGCTTTCAATCAGCAGCAACAGCAGGAGGAGGAAAAAGAGGAAGGCACCTCCTTGCAGTCTAACTGGGGACCTGCCAGCTTTTATTCCAACAGATAAGTTTTCAGAGCAAAGTACAACCGTCAGGAGCTACTGGAGAAGACCGCTCAACTCATTTAACCCTCGAAGTTTACAATATACTCATATTTCCCATTACAGTCTCAAAATTATACTTAAAGGTGAGTGGAGTTGGAAAGCATATCAGTCTTATGGTAGGTACATTTTCTGCAGTCTTCTTGATATGAGGTAAGAATGCCCTTTTCCACTGACTGAAAAATGAAAGTAGGCTACACAACAAATCTGTTTGTGGTAAATATACATAGTGTGACTAAGCTGGTTCAGATTTTATTTTGAGGCCCTACTACCGCAACCTGGCAGGCCAGATGGTTTACATTCATAGCTCCATCTTGGTCTACTCCATTGAAAACCATTTGCAAAGAGGCAGGCACGCTGACATGGCATGGCTTCGACCAATCGGATCTAAGAAGCATATGACAGATTTGCAAAGCATTGGAGAGAAAACATGACAGCTGCAACAAGGCAAAATAAGACATGTCGACTCACGACTTTTGCCATTTATGTATGGTGAATTTATGCCTAAAGGACCTTCGTGAACAGCTTGACTTGATTTGGTTCAAGGCAGTTGAAGGAAGAAAGCAGAACTGAACTCAATTGCAGTTTCAACAGACTTTGCTGACGCCATTGTTTAAAAACAGAGACAGCTTTCTGCTCTCGTCATATGATGCATAACACCCAGCACCCACTTCCTGGGACAATTGACAGGTACTTAAGGAGGTCTTTTTTGACCGTGTGAAATGGCTGTGAATACGCTGTGAGTACAAAATGGAGCCAGAGAGCATTAGAATCTTGCCTTCTCGCTTGATTTTGCAATCTTGTAGGATCCAGCTTGCTCGCAAGGCAACTACAGCCCGTCTGAATAAAAAACAAAAGTCATTCCATTGAGCACTAGCAAAAGCAGCTTATTTAACAGGGCGCAATACTTTGAAGGAAGTAATGGATCTGAGATAAACTGTCCTACCAGTCTCTCCTCCAGCTTCTGTTACATCCCCCAGGACTCGACTGATTCTTCGAGACAGTGAGCTGATGAAGCTGCTGATAGAAGATGCTCTCTGCTCAGCATCCGATCCCACTTTGCGGAGCGCTCTGTTCTCAAGTCTGCCACTGTCAACTCCAGGTTCAGAGAGGGATCTGAGGTAGGGGAAAATTGTGCGCAGGGAATGAGGCCTTTCCTGGTCCGCATCGTGGGACTGGTCTCGACTCCCGAGTTTTGGGTTTTTGAGGGTACTGAACCTCTGTGAGCCAAGCAGCCGCAGGGGAGAAGGCTCAGAAGAGTTCCACTTGTACCTGTCCAATGTGGTACTGTGGCAGTTCTTCCTGTAATGGTGCCAGCGGTACGAGGTCCGGTGGGGACCCTGGACAGGGGCCTTAAACCCCTCAAGGACTGCTGCACTCCCACTCATGGTCCAGCAGGCACAGGCTTCCTCCAGGCAGCAGCAGTGAGCAGATGGAGGCCTCGAAAAAGGCCGACGCAGCTGGTTTGCCGGCAGCTGTGCTCCCACGCGAACATACTTTTAAAGAAGGTTTTAGAAGGTCGGAGTCCGATGGTCGAGGAGTCGTTGTGTTGTCGTCATTCGGACAAGAAGGTACAGCTCAGTTCAACGGGTTGGTGAGGTTCGTCCAAGGAGGAAGTTTGGTAGTCTAAGCCCAGCCAATCAGAGTTCAGCTTTCAGAAAACCAGCAGACTGTGGTTTCCCGTATGAACGGACTGGAAAGTGAAACTGCAGGCAGCCTCATACATCAGTCATCCTGTTTTCTGCAGTGTGCTTCCTGTTTAAGTTTTTAATAAAAAATTACCGAACTGAGATAAGAAGCCAAATGCTGAAACCTCAAAATTCATCCTAAAACATAGTTCATCACAAAGGCTTAATACATGACACTGCTGTTATTCTGAAGAAAGTCAGTAATGAGAAATTATTTGATAGGAATTTCTACCCTTTTTCGATGTGAAACACAACGAAGATTGTTATGTGACGAACACAAAAGGTTGTTGTAAGGGTGTGAAAATGTACCGCAAACCATGAATCAGCTGACACGTTTTTGAAAACTGAAAAAAACTTGTTTGCTCAAAGACTGTCTACCACTTCCTTTTGGTCGTGCTTGTGGCCTCCATCGAGTCATTGAGTTTAAGTGAAATGACAAAGTAAAAAGTTTGTACAAATGGTCTATTTTGGGAGTTGAAAGGGTTAATCCCATCAGGCTTCCACCCAAGTTAGGATCTCATAAATATGCATAATCACTGAAGAATGCCCCCCTCCTCTTCACCATGCAGGGCCTGAGGCCTCCCTGCTCAGACAGGAAACAGGAGCGACATCCTGCCGAGACAGGGGTCTGCTGAGAAAACTCATCCTCTGAGAGAAACAAAGGACACTCCATTGATCATTTCACTGATGGAAAAGCTTTGCAGGAGTGGCAAATGAAGGAAGTAGGATGCAAAACTTCTAACAGGATTCCCTCTGCTTGTTGTTACATATGAAAACAAGAGGGCTTTTTGTTTACCTTTGGTCTCACTGAAGGTGAATTTCTGAAATGTGAACTGTGACACCAGGTAACCTCTGCAAATACTTGAGACGTTAGAGATCCTCATGTCACTGTGCAGAGTGTTTCAAGGTTCATTTGCTGTGAGGGATGTAACTGTGACACCGTCCACGCCATGCTTCTCTGTTGAATAAAACATTAAATGTCAGAAACAAGCTGGAAAGTGGAGACTCATTCTGTCTGAAGCAGCAAATCTCCAAGTGAACCTTCTTCCTGTCAAGGCCTTAAAAGGCACACTGCCCTGAGTGACCCACATATCAGCATTTATTGGATAATGAAGCGGCTGGTGTCCCGGACAACGCCACATGTAGGTCAGAGTTAAGACCTGAAGAGGCTAAGCTGAAAAGGAGTTTTGATGGAGCCAAGGACTCACTGAGCTGGCAGAAACCCAGAAAGTTTGAGGACTCTCAGCAGCAAGAGATATCAAGAGGTCTACGATCAACCCTTCCCCTCTGGAAGATAAAGAACAATCCAAAACAAGCAAGCAACAGGTTTTAAAGAGTAAATGTTTTCCAACAAACTCAAATGTGAACCCTAACCTAAAGTTGATAAAATCTACAATTAAATAGTTCAATTGGTAAAGTGTTAGACTGAATGTCAAGTTGTCCCTGGTTCAATTTCAACCTATGCCAAGCTCTTTAAAGAGCAAATACTTTTCAAACTCAACCCAATCCTAACCCTAACCAAAACTTCATGAAAACCAGAACCCCAACCTCAGTGTTTCATTTTGCATCTTCTCAACAAAAACTGTGGTGTGTTTTTGCACTGGCATTAACCTGCAGATTGAAAAAAAAACTTTAAGTTTCATTCTTTCAAAAACTCAGGGAATGTTACGGAGAAAAAAAGACAGTCTAGCGATACTGTTGGTGCAGATGCCACTCTGTCCCCCTTGTCATCTTCATCCTGCCGGACACCAGGAGAGGAACTAGTGTCAACAGCCTCCAACTAAAAATAACTAGTCGCTATAAAGAGACCAATAAATCACAGGCTCAATGCCAGCACAAGGAATCATGATTAAATCTCCCAGAAAACTCACAATGAAGGCTGATGGCTGAGGCCACTCTGAGGACGGACGACGATTTCAAGAAGAAACAAGACGTTCAAACTCAAGTTCAAGATCTCAAAACTGTACAACAAAAACTGGAGAAAACACCAATGCACAGGGGAATATGCAAAGTAAACGCAGAGAGACCCACCCACGGACAGACCACTCTCTCACTGTGAGGAAAGAGTGTGAACCACTTCACCCCCATGTAGCAACAGCAGAAATGATGGGCTGCAAACTTAGTACAAAAGTGTCTATGAATGTGTTTATCCCACGTAGCAGTTAGATCTCTGTCTCAAAGTGTCACAAATCACCCAGACAGATGCAGCGTTTAAGACAACAGTCGACAACCATCTAATCCAATTTACACTCACAACTCACTCTTTAATCTGCAGTCAACAGTGACACAGTGATCCACTTCTGGTCTGTAGTTACAGCTTCCAAAGCACCAGTGGGTAAACTGATTACACACAAGTGATTGCATGAACTTGAAACCTGACATGTCAGTCAAACAAGGAAACTTCAAGCAACTGGTCGCCCCCACAGAACAGGAGAAATGGTTGAGTTTTTCTAAATATGCCATACATCGATTGTCTAACTGGTTGAAATACAGGTGAATCATAGACCTACACGACCTGACCTGTTAAAGGCTGAACTGAGACATCAGACTGAAAAACCAGACAAACAATTCAAAACCATACAAGTTTTGTATCATTTTCTGTCTGTTTTGTGTCTCTGTCTTAATGTTCTGCACTTATTTTTGCGTCTACAATGCTGTATGTCTTGTTTTTCATGCTATTTTCAAAAGTATTTTGTCATTGTGGTATAAACTTCAGTCATTCAACGTCAAATATGATGCTCAATTTTAACAATCTTAGTGTCTGAAGATCTCTTTTAAAGCCCTCATCCTGTGTTTTTCCACTCGGTGTCCTGAAATAGACCACAGCTTATTTTGGTCCAAACGAGCTGGACACTTGTTTTGTTTCAGAAGGGAAATCCTGTCTCAACGCCCCCCCCCCATCCTGATAACAACCAGGCCTGGAAGGAACTTTCCATTTCCTCCACTGATCAGCTTCTATTGTGCCCAAGACCACCACACATACCTGAATCCACTCACCCAACAACAGACTGACTGAAGGCCACAAACTCTCAGCAAATCAAAATGTGTGAATCATTGAAAGAGTGATTTTACTAATCTCTTTCCAACAGAGAGCATGTGTGTGACATGTCAAGCAATGGGCCAACGCATTCAGATAACGTGACTTGAAGCACTCAAATACTTAAGTACTGTTAGACAAATTCCTTTTTTGATGTGCAGCCTCAGAGAGGCCATTCATCAAACATCCCACTCCCCCGGCTGTGGTCCAATCCTGGGGCAGGGCACCCTGCTCCTGTAGGAATCTCAGGTGTGAATTGGCCTGCAAACAACAAACTCCCACAATCCCCATCCAATATGGTTTCTGAGAATCTCAGCAGGCGACAGCATATCTGGCCACCATCAAGTACATCATGTAAAAACCGCCTGGCTGGTGAGCAGAGCAGATGGAGGGAAACCGTCCTGCCTCGTCCACTGACCCTTCAGAGGGAGTCTGGACCTTCAGCCACATTGAAACATTTTACACAGAAGCACATTGTGGCTGACAGAAGCTATTACTGAAATTTCTTCTCCTCTATTCTTGAGACAAATATGAAACAGCTCCCATTTTGCATCATGTTCTAACAGAAAAACAATGACTGGTTGCTGGCTGCTTCTTACAATCATTACCAGTCACGATAGACAGATAATCTGGTGCAAAATGAAATTATATAGCATATGTTCTCATGTTGTTTTGATCTGACTTAACTTCTGAATAATGACCGCACCCATCCGGTCAGAGTGGGTGAGTGAGAGGGGGAAAAAAGGATAAAACTGGTGTTAAAGCGCCTGGTTGCAGTCAGTCAGCTTTAATAGGCTTATATACAGCAGCCTTTCTCTGGATAATGCACTTTGTCAATGCTTTCAATGAGCCGACACAGAGGCGGATTAAACAACGGCCTTGCTTTGTGCAGCACCTTAAAGTTAATTAGGGAAGGAGGAAAGGATCAGAAAAAATTGAATTTCATCAACAATTGATTGTGGATGAATATGACTCCGTGACAAATTTAATGATCATGCAAACTGTGGCACATTAAAGGTGTCCAACGTTAATCCTGCTACTGTCATATGGTGCATTTCTGTTGCTAAATTTGGTCAATTCCAATATGACGACATTATAACATGGTAAGAAAAAAAATCCTAATTAATGCGTTTGCAAAAAAAAGACTGATATGTATTCATTTTGATCACAATATTTAGCCAACCAAATCATTCTCCAAACTTTCTCTTTTCTCGCTCAAGGTGTAATGACTCTATTCTGCAACTGAATGCAGGAAAATGAGCGAAAAGTGAAAATGATGAGGTCATGTTTTAGTAAATGAAGCAGCATCATCGGCTGACCTCACTCACTATGACTTCAACACCTAAACATCTCCGTGTTCACGACACAGTCCACCACTCATTTGTACATTTTTCCTCCACAAGGTCAGCGAACGTGGAGGTAGCAACAGCAACCATTGTTAAATCCATCCAAGGTATGTGAGCCATTGTGGATGGCAGCAAGGACCTGATGCCAGAGCCGGAGTCCTACTGCGTGAGATCACCAGCACAAACCGGCTGCTGACATCACGCCCTGCCAAGACCAGGGGGTGGGAGGGGGGAAGGGGGGGGGGTGGGGGAGTGGAAGCAGAGCAAACATCCTGATACACAGTTCTGCTTCCACAGAAACCAGCACTGCAGCAAGCGCACATGGGAACGACAACCGCTGCGCGTTCAAAACTACGATGGTGAACTTCTCTGTAGTTTGGTTTTCAGCAAATGGTTCTGAAAATGACGTGTGCAGTGAAAGTAAGCGCCTTAACCTACAAAAATAGGTGAGAGATGAAAATCTATTGGATGCTTTAAGGAATTCAGACTTTGATAGAGCTTACGTAGATCTGAGCTACTTTGTTCAGAATAATGGATTGTAAAGTAATAGGATTTCAAGTGTTTTAATTGGTATAATAAACCTTTTTTAAAGAGGAAATCTTCTTTATTTCTGCACTTTGAGAGAGTTAGTTTTCAAATGTAAATGTCAAAATATTGATTTATCCAAACTCATTTGGATCATCATTTAACAAGTCATTATGTGACTTTTTTTAACTTATGGGTTTATAACACAGTTAATATAGAAACTGGTATTGGACAACAGGAACTGAAATTTCTGGAGAACTAAAAACATTTCATCGTATCTTGGCTTTACTTTCAAGAAACATTTTAAGGTGCTGATGACTAATTCCAATGGATAAAAGGCGACATCATTCTTACGACAGTCAAGTGTCAAGGAACATTTCTGGGAATTCTAAAATACTGAAACCGCATCTCTAGCCAAGTGACACATGAGGCTTCGTTAAGGGGACACACCACCGAACACATCATCGGAAACCTTTTTTTTTCTTGAAAGAAATTAACTGGAACTAAAGTCCAAATAGAGGAACATGATCCGCAACAGCTGCAACACAAGTGGCCTTCAATGTGGAAGTCACCAGAGGAAAACTGAGTCATGGAGTGGGTCATTCCTTCAGTCACTGCGTCATATTCGGATGACTCCTGTCTGACACGAGTCTGAACATCCACATTGTGGTCAGCACGAGTCAGAACATGTTCGGTGACCCCTTCAACCTTTTATCTCGTCTTGACAACTATTTTCCTTCCTTCATGTTGGTAATAAAAAAGGGTGGCTGCTATTTTTATTGTGTTTTATCAGGTGAAAATTATAAACCACTCAAAGGATTGCTACACGCAAAACTTACTTCTTTTTTGTCAGGGGACAAACCATCAAGTCTGTGCTTTGACTGTTTCCACACCACTATTTTAAACTTTCACTACAATGCTACACCTGAGTGTCAACAGTTCTGGAAATTGTAATTACCTCTGTAATATGTGGCTTGTATAACAAATACGCAGACAAATTATATGGAAGTGTCAACACTTTTTACAGCTTGGTCTGTGGGCAGAGAGCGGTTTATTTGGGGATATCCAACCATGACGATAACTATTTAAAACTTTTAGAGAAGCAGAGGATTTTCGGGGTCACTGCTGCCCCGTCTAGAGTGGGGGACACCCTGCGCATCACTGCTTGTGCTGCGGGGCTGACCTTTGACCTGAGGGGAGCCGGGGTGAATACTGAAGGAATCTGCAGCCTGGATGAGCTGCCGTCTGACAGCAGCAGCAGCAGCAGCAGCATCAGTCCCACTGAGCTCCATCAGTCAGGGGCTCCAGCCTCTTTGCGGTGCTGCCCACCCTGACCTCGGCCCAATCTGTTACCTGGCTCCCCCTGCCCACGCTCCCTGCTGAAACCTTCTAAGCACACCTGTCCCCTCTTGTCTTTTGCTTACCGTAAACACGGAGCCAACCCTGCTGTTGGGACATTGTGTCCACCAAGATCCGGTCCACCATGGGATCCAGGAGGCTCAGTCCGCCGTGAAGAGACTCCACGTCGCCTGCCAACGAGTCTGTCTCCATGTCCAACCTGGGGGGGAAACTTGTTCCCAATAAACGAAATCCTCAAGAAGAACTTGATATCCAGGGAGTTATGAGACTGTTCAAACAATGAGACTGTTAAAAGTCGCTGTATATTCCGTCCGGAGAGTTTTTTCGCTTTGACCGCGCAGGCGCACCGAGCTAGCCGTTAGCTGCAGCGGCAGCAGCCGGCGGCGGTCCGGCAGCCCGGCTCGCTCTCCCTCATTGTTCCGCTCTCCCAGGTTAGCTTCAGCGGGCTTTAAACTTCCATCAAACTGTGGTCCAGGTGATGTGTTGAGTCCTTTCTCCTCGCTATTCACACAAAGTTCACACAAAACCTGCTGTTAGAGTCAGCGTGTGCCGCGGGAAAGTGACTGGAGTCATGCGGCGGTTGGTCCGTCTCCTGCGGGCTGCCCCTCTCTGCCGCTGCCGCTGCTCGCAGTCCACTCCACGGAGCCACCGGGAGCGAGCCTGACCGGGCGCGCTCCTGCGTGACAGCCCCAGCGGGAGCGCGCAGTGATGTCGGAGTTTTGGAGGCATGCCAGCGGTTCTCAAAACAGTAGATACAGTATAACAGTCTGTTGTCTGTAAATTATTTCAACGCACTCAACTAACAAAACAATGAAGTTTGAAGTATTATTTTTTTTATTGATGGCAGGACTCTTTTCTAAATAATACAACGAAATCAAGCCAAGGTGTCTGCTTGATTTTATTAGAAATCAAATAAACTTTTTCGAAGTAGAAAATAGATTTGATATTGAATTCCTGGTCTTTCCTCAGGTCGACCTGGGGGTCTGTCACTACCTGCGCTGGTGGGATGGAACCATATGTTGTTGTCGGGTGCCCTCTGCTGGCTTGATTTTGAACTTGAATATCACCAATGAAATAAAATCAAGTCACCGGATTTCGCTCACTTTTTAGGCTGTAGTATTCTTAGAACACATTTCAAAACTAGTAAAAAGAAACAAAACATTGAAAAAAAATCATCACGTATTTATTTGTGAGTCATGACATGGGGAAATATATTAAAAAATGCATAACATACCGACATATACGATAAAGAGCAGCTACGTCGTTCCGAGTAAAACGGTTTCACAAAAATTAACAATGTGGCAACTTACGAAACTTATCCGAGCACAGTACAGACCTGCTATGGGTGTCTTTAAATCAGGTTTGCAGCTGTCAGCCAGCAGTCCCCGCTGACTGTCGAGCTCCTCCTCCTACTGGACGATAGTTTGTTCAAACACTGAGAATAGTTCAACAGCTTGAGCCGTCAGATGTTGACTGGTGAAGTTTCTCAGATAACGGGAGGAGAACATTGTTTCTGCGGACCCGACACGGCCGTCAACCGAGTACGCGCTCTCCGAAAGGCGAACCTAAACATCCACGGGGGCTCTTCTTTATTAGACGAAACGCTTAAGTGATTTTATTTTTTTTCTTCACTTGCTTTAAATCCCTTCTTTCAATACCCCAACTAAAGGTACTGGTGGTTCAATTAAATTGTTTTTTCAACTGATTATAATATTCACCCACAGGTGACGGAAGCAGTGTGGACACATTGGAGCAGCGTCCGATCCGAATACAAGCTGATGTAAACTGCTGGGTTCAATTTGTCGTGTGAGTAAATCAGTTTGACAAACCAGACTGAGTCCACTTCATTCTGCTTATGGATAATCGAGTTAATTTTTACAGTTGCATTTAGATCAAAAAGGAGACGTACTAACTTGCTCAAAAAGTCTGAAAAACAGAAGTTTGGTGTCTATGAAATGTGATGGTGAAATTATCGTTGGTTTAAACTGCAGTTCACATCTTTACCGCCAGATGTCGCGGTGCGGTTTGACGCTCAAGTGTTGGTCAAGGTGCTCAAGGTGTACGGCATAAAGGTGACTGTTTTGTTCCAATGGCCAATTAAGAAATTATGAGCCTGATAGTTTTTTTTCGGACAACATAGATGACAGTTAAAAAGAAAGACATTTTCAAATTCCTCCATTCATCAACATTAATGTAACAATTGATCTTACCGTCTGTGGCATATTGGATGTTGCGCCATAAAGGTAGGCTATTTCACGAGTTCTCAAAAGCCATCTGATCTTTACTGGCAGTGATCGACAAACATGCCACCGCCTGCAATCTTACAACCATGGTGTGTCTCAACCGAAATAAAGACTGGATGAACTTGTTAAAGCCACGTACATGACATTCCTTCTGAGGAAGGCTGAGCCACCTTGAATGTAAGTACGTCTCATTTACAGTTTACATGGATCTGAGAATTCAGGAACATTTTGAATTTGTTTAAAACAGCTTTTGTTGCAGTGATTTCTTATGTTGTTTAGTGAATATAGCTCGTGGACTGATGGTTCAACCTTTATTGGTTGTGAGGTGTTTTGGCTGCTGACAGTTGGTGAGTTTCTTGAGGAGTTCCCTCCCTTATCTTTGGAATGACTCTCGGCGGGCGATTGTTTGTCTTCACAGAAACAAAGATGCATATTTTTGTCAACACACTGACGGGTAAAACCATTACCCTTGAGGTGGAGCCCAGCGAAACTATTGGGAATGCCAAAGGCAGAATCCAAGAGAAAGAAGGTATTCATAGAGAAGACAAAATACTTTCCTTTTGTCTGAGTTGAAACTTTGCTGTGATAAATATGCTTTTTAGATACATTTTTTTTCCATTCTGATCTGTTTAAGGGTTTATGATACTCTTTCTATTGTCACAGCTATTGATGGGCAGCTTCAAATGAAATGAGAAAAGTTTCAGGGCACAAGTAGAAGCAGAGGGTGTTTTTTCCATTACCTTTTCCATTAACCCCATAATAGCTTTTTTCCTAATGAAGTTTTTTTTTTTAAATTAAAAAATGCCTTATTTCTTTTCAACATTAAAGAAAGAAATACAGTCATTTGCTGATGAAAGGTTTGACTTACCT
>JASSRZ010000042.1:11713679-11755273 GCA_032164315.1 Malacoctenus gilli
TGTGTGTGTGTGTGTGTGTGTGTGTGTGTGTGTGTGTGTGTGTGTGTGTGTGTGTGTGTGTGTGTGTGTCTTTCGTGGCTGTTTATGGTCTATCTAAATGTCTTCTTGCATATCCTTGTAGATGTGCGTCTCTGTTTCTTCATATTATGTTAAAAGAAGACATCTGACAGCTTTCACAAATTATTTCTTACATGTGATTAAAGGGGTAAAAGCAAGAAATGTCAGAAAGTGGGGCAGACTGCTGCTGCTGCTACACCCGGCAGATCTTCCTGGTTTTGGCCAGTCACCGTGCATTTCTATCTGACCCCATTTGCACATTTGCACAACACAAACCCATCGATGCCGTCTGTCTGCATTTGTCATTCAGGATTTTAGGGGAGCGAGTCAAAAATGCACATGAACATTTTATGCACAGTTTAAATCTTGATGTGAACATTTCAGTGTTATGATAACTCGCGCTATAATTCTCCCACTCATCTCAAAGTAATCCCCCCCCCACCATGTCAGACGATCTGCTACTTAGCTGACTGTTAGAGGAAGCCAAGGTGAAGGCAGGCTTTTTCGAGCTGCAGCTGAAACTGTGACAGAATTGCTTCGACTGGCAGACAAGTAAAGCCAAATACTGTACACACAACGAGGGCTAAAACAATCTGAAGACAAAGAAGCATGAGAGACGAGTGGCCACCAAACAAAACCACATGTGAGGTTGTTGCAGTTAATTACTGCAATGAAAAGATACAAAGAAGACAAAGGGACGCATAAAAAGTATTCGAAGCGACTGGACATTTTAGCATCGATATTCTCAGAATAGTTGGAGGGAAATTTTCCGTTGATTGACTGCGTGATGGATCGAGCGTGTGTGAGCTGCGGCACCGACTCTCTGTGACACTGCCTCGTTCCTGCCAGGCTCTGACCTCTATGCCGACCCCCCCCGGAAAACTGGCACCCACCTGAACAGCACAGAGAGCTCGACAAACAAGATCAACTGGAAATCCAACAGGCAAACAGACAGACAGACGACGAGCTGACTGCCTGCGTTTCACGTCCTTGCGCGTGTGGTTATTTGACTCAAAATGTGAGGTCTGAAACCAGAGTGGAGACGGAATTTGAGGTCCAGGAAGAAATGTCCGGAAAATGTTTTATGCGCTGATCTGCTTTTTGAGAGGTTGAGAGTCTCTTTTAGGCCGGTGAGGCAAGCAGAAATGGTTCGGTTTGAAGTGTGTTTGTATGTGAGCCGGTGCATTTCCCCTGGATGGTGTGAACATGATGAGCGAGAGTGTATAAACGGGTGTTTTTGTTGGATTCCTTGAACTTGTCAGCAGTCCTGTTTGTTTACTTGACCTTCATCCTCAGCAGATGGATGTGGTCGCTCTACTTAGCAGAGGTCTCCATAGGCACAGCGACAATAAAGCCTGGCGAGATTAGACGGAGGTTTGACATGAACCCCACTAACTCCTCCCACGGCCTTCAACACCCACAATCTGCCACTCTCACATCTGATCCGTCTGAAGCTTTCACACACGTTAAACTTTACAAGGCTGACAACTTAATTAATGCAGTCCAGTTTTTTTTCAATGAGGAATAAGAAAGAGAGTTATATGTAACAGTAGAGTCTGAGACTTCCTACTGTCAAATGAACTGCACAATAAAGAGTCGACGATGCCCTAATTTAACTTTCTTTGTTGGAAGCCTCGACACAGCTCCAGATGTGCTGCACAGGCAGCATCGGCACCGGCTGGATGAGTGAGGACCGACAGGTTTCCAACCTGGTCGACTGTTTTCGAAGGTGAAGCTAATTTCAGCTCCTGAAACTATATTCAGCTTTGCCGGCGTGCACCAAAGGCTCCTGAGGAGGTTTTGTCAGGCCAAGGTCACGCGTAAATTAACATGTGACATGTAGGACACTGCTCCAGGCTCAGTGGAAAGACACACTTGTTCCATCTCTATCTAATCAAGCTTGTCTCATTGGTCAAGATGAACTCGAATAGAGTTTGAATATATCCATCATAACTTCGAAAGTTCTGAGTAGAATCAAATGAGACTTCATAGGAAGGGAGGTATGAGGTCATCGGTTAACTGATTCAGTGTTTTTAGGGTGATCTGGAAGAATAACTCAAATGTGACTTGGCAGAGGAAAACTTTACTGTTTACAGTTTCTATCACTGTCATTCCAGTTTTGTCTGGTGACCCCAAAAACACTGCGCACTGCCCTGGTTGTAGCTCTGCAGCGGGCCGATGACCTGCCCTGGCCTTTGGTCCTGAGCTGACTGGGACAGGATCCAGCCCTCCGTGACCCTGGCCTGGATAAAGATGGGATGGACGGAAGGATGGATGGATGGAGGGCATGCGGTAAAATGCCCTTACCTTTCTCTGTGGTGAGGAAACATCTTAGAAGAAGACGGAGACTTCTCTTCTGTCCCCCCCAAAAAAGGAGTGAGCATTAAAGCAGGACTTCCAATTTCCAACGGGAAAGGAGTAAAACTCGCGCGAATTGATGCATCAGAAACACAAAGACGCACTCACCCCATTTCGGTGAAATATTGTAGAGTATTTAGGAGCTCTGGAACTGGAGCTGTCTCACTCACTCACAGGCTATATTCCCTCCGGGGAAAAGAGGTTTCACTCCGAGGCGCTTCACGCCGCCCGCTGCAGTCCGCCCGGAGCGGCACCACCGACCGGAGCGCGCTGACGCGCTCTGCGCCGCCCGGCGGAGTCACAACCCGTGGGGGGAGGAGGCTCAGGAGGAGGACGAGGAGGGGGCAGCGCTGCGGACGCTGATCCCTGAAGTGACCGAGTCCACCTGTCACCGGCCGGAGGCGGGGAAACAAAGACGCGAGCGCTCCCTGTGCTGCAGCCGCTCTCCGCTCGGCGCTCCTCTCCGGGGCTGCGATGCTCATGCAGCCGGCAGTAGAGTACCACCTGCTGGCTCCGCGGGTTGCAGACACCCGCTCCAGCTGCGTGTGGCGAGTGGCGAGTGGCGATGGTGAGGCTGGGAAAGTGTGTCAGTCCGCCTCCAATGGTGCGTGTACACCGCAACGTGAAGTTACACGTCTGCCAGCTTGAAGACTTTCCCGAAGGAGAAGTCATGACCCAAAAAGACTTAAAGTGTCCTTCCACAACCCGTCCTGGACCTTACGGCTGGAAGCTGAGTCACTCAGCTGGATGGCCACATCTGTCCCAACACCCTCTACAACAGCAATACAGAGGACTTACACTCCAGAAAAAAGGCACTGGGATCAATGATGAAGGAGCAAAACAAACCAAACTTTATTACTTCCAGATTAGAGGAGAGTTTTCATAAGCAGAGCTTCTAACTACCAACTTCTGTTAGTGGAAAGCAAAAAAACCCCTAAAAGGCTGCAGAAAAACGTCTTCATTTTTTACTGTTCTGACACAAAACTAAAATCACAGCAGACACACAGAGGAGGAAGATTCCATCAAGTCAGAAACATGCAGAAATTATAGGATGTGCGCTGTCAGTATTATCTCACTCCCAAGGATTTAATAGTGTTACTTTGAATCTCCAAAAAGGAACTTTGTGCAGGATTTAGATGCCTCGACAGTGATTGACCTCCTTTCCATACACAAGATTTACAATATGTTCACAATAAAATCCTTTTTTGGACTATTCCAGAATATCCAATAAATTTGCGCTTAACCCCAATACAAACAGGCTCGTCGTCAGCATATGCTGTCAGACAGTCTTGTCTTGATGAAGCTCACTCATCTGCTGACACCTGTTTCTGTAGTAGCATATTGGCACCCTGTGCCTCCAGTAGCACTCGTTTTTTTCAAGCATCGTTTGTCAGTCTGAAACCGAATGATTTCTGACAGTCCCAAAGAGCTCAGATGAGACTCTGGCCTTGGTGCAGGTGGTGACTGTCTGCCTCACTGGAGGCTCCACTGAAGCCTTTTACATGTCCGGCATCATTTCCCACATTTCAAACTAACTTTTACAGACGTTACAAAAAGTTTGTCAGCAGGCCGATGCGACTGTATAACAAGGTCGAAAAAAGTTAATCTAACATATTTGGAAAGGACAACGTAACCATGGAGATTGTTTTCAATGCTCTCAGCGAACTAATAGTTGACTTCATTTCCAATTCAAACTGGCCTCTACTAGGTGTGGCCTTGGTGGGTTCACTGGTTGGTTTAAGTCAAGTTGAGATTTCCAGAAGTGGATTAATCAACATTACAGCAGGTGTATTTTGGGCTCAAGACAAGCATGAAACTTGCCAGTTCAATATTTTGGGTAAAAAAACTGAACAATAGCTCACAAGAATTGAATCCGTGTGGTTGAAACTTTTGTTTCAGATCTGTAAAACAAAAGCAATGATAACTATCCGAAGAAGCTTCACAGGAGAAGTGAGTTTGTTGAGGGCATGTTAAGCAAACTCCACGGCCACTCGACTCATGCAAAAAGGAAAACACACACACACACACACACACACACACAACACTCGGGACGAAAGGTGCAGACATCAACACCAACATCCTGGATATGACTGCACTACAACTCTGACGGATGACTACTTTTTCTAGGAGTTGAAAACGACAAAGAACAAAAACTCCAGGAAGAAAACGAGGGGATGTTCTAAAACTGAAGATCTTCCTACATCAAGTTAGATTTGTCCATCACTCGTCGCAAATTTTGAGATCTTTCTCAGCCTGATCGCACACACACAGCAAGTGACTTCACAAATGTGTTTCAACATGCTTCACCACAGTCCAGCGAGGTGAAAGTGAAGTTTGTCTTCGACGTGTTTGTTCTCAGTTGGGCCTCAGAAGTTTCCATCATCCACCTGAGGGAGTACTCGATTACTCCAACACAGGCATGAAAACGCATCGCTGTGCCAAACTGCACAGAGATAATCTCACAGTCTGCGCTGACGTGTGACTTCATGGCGGCGGTCTCTGCAAAGTTCGGCGCTCCTCATGTGGATTATGAGACGCTTTTAGCCGAAGGTGCTAGAGGTGAATCGTGTCCGCCTGCTTTAGTGGCTTCGGGGTGAGCGGAAAAAAGAATGACAGCTTGGTTCACGTATAAGCTGGTTATGGTGCTTCCACTCATTCTTTTGCACCGACAAAAACACACGGAAGAACTCAAAAAAACAAACAAAAACAAACTTGCCTCGCAATGCAGATCTTTGGAGACAAAGATGTTTTTTTAAGAGCCAATTCCACCACTTCTTCTTTGCGGACCACCTGAAGAAAGACCCGCCTTGAAAGACGGCCTACGACACCAGCTTACGTCACTGAACGCTCGGATGGAAAACAGCTTTTTTTGCCAAAAAACTTTCCAACTCAAAGCTGAAAAGTTGATGCGAGGGAGCCATGACGGTTCGGAGCGCACTCTTTGAGGCACAGGATCACGAGCGCCTCGGAGGTCACTTGAAATGCGAAATACTTCTCCTGGATGTCCAGATGTCATCAAATGTGCAGCCTCGTTTCAAGCCTTGAGTTTAAAAAAGTTGCCGCATCGACCGTCTCAAGAGTCGCGTCTCCGTATTTTCACCCTTCTCTCTCCAAGTCACGGAGGACGTCCTGTTGAGTTAGCTTGGAGGGCTTTTTTGTGTGAGACACGTCTTCTCCGTCATTCTCAGCTTTAGGAGCAAGACTCCCGACAATGCAGCCTGCAGATCCCCGAGGGTTCGGGGGCACACGTGGGGACAAGATGACGCCGTCGCCCTCCCCCTCCCTCGCCCTCCTCCCTACCGCACGGCTCAGACCCTTCTCCCTCCTCGACCTGCCGAAGGTCTCGCCTCTCCAACTGCGCCGCTGCGAGGACGGCAGCCTTCTCCTTTGTGTGAGCAGCGGTGCCCCCTCGCTCTCTCTCTCTTCTCCACCAGCCTCCCACTCTGTCCGTCTTGCCCTCTTCCTGTCCAGCTCTACTCCCACTTTTGCTCTCACTCTTGTGATTGGTTGGTTTCTCACGGTCTCTCTTCTGTTACTTTCACACAGTGGTGCTTCGGTTGTAGCAGTGGAAAACGGGTATCCATGTTTGTTCTTTTTTGTTATTACCCAGATTAAGATCACAATGAACTAAGCTTCACACAGGCCCAGCTCTGGTTCAGCAACCTGCAAGACACACACAGATGGAGACTGATGTTCTCTCTCCTGATCAGAAGCAAGATATTAAATGTGAGAACAGTTTGTGGAACTGCTGCTTTACTTTTCGTGAGTCATCTCAGCCCACAGTGGAATTTCTTACAGTCTAGTACTGGGACAGTCCAGTCACACCGTGTTGGTAGGCCCGCTCCCCCTGGTAGGTGGAGTCCTGGGACAAAGCCACATCGATCTGGGACTTGAACTCGTCTCCAAGGTAACTGTCCTATAACGGGACAAACAAGAGAAGAGCGAAACAGAACAGTCAACAGTTCAACTTTTTCCGGGCGAGAGAGAAACGTGCCCCCCCCCTGCCTCTGTGCATATAGAGGAAACCTGGACCAACCTCTGGAACAACAAGCCTGTGTGAAAGTTTCATAACTTGAGATTCTTATTTATCACATTATACATTCAGGGAGATGCCAGACTGGCTCTGAGGCCAAACCGCCAACAACTGAAAAACTACTTTTCGACGCAAAACAGATAAATTGTTCTTTAACTGAACAGTTCGATCATTCGAAAGTTTCACTCTGTCACAATTTGTTTAAGTTGTTGCACGTTGAGGACATTTATGAGTATAATAAAAAGAACTTGTGTTTTTAACGATTGTCCATTCCAGGACATTTGAATTTGTTTTACAAGTTTCCCAGTAAAAATCTTGTCGAAAGTCATGTTCTTCTTCACATGTGGCCGAATTTGGGCCCTGAGAGCTACTTGAGAAACAATACAAGCAGAGTTCTCCATGTCGTTCAGCGATGAACTCCTGGACGGAACCAACCTGGGAGAGTTCGGGCTGCGAGAGGCCCGGCTGGCTCATCTGCGAGGGCTGGCTCATGTTGATGTAGCCCTGCGTCAGAGGCCCTTGGGAGAATGGCTGCGAGCCCTGGTCCTGGCTGGCCTGGCTGCCCGTCATGTGGCCACGGTCCACTCCGTTCCCGCCTCCATGGTTTCCCATGTTGCTGCGGTTTCTTTGCCGGCCGCCTCGGGTGCTGCCGCCCCCTCCGCTGCCGGACTTGCCTTTCATTCCTCCACCACGGCCTGAGAAGTAGAAGAACACACGTCAGTGAACTGCCACCAAAAAAGGGAACCAAAAAAAAACCCCAAACTCGAATAAGGTGGCCTTCTTACCTGCAGAAGGGCCGTTAACCTGCCCCAAGTACCCAGGTGGAGGTATGGGGGGCATCACCAGGTTGAAGGGGATGGGGATATTCATGGCTGACATTGGACTGGGACCGGTTCCAATCATACCAATCTGATCGTGGGTCTGGAAATACATGTTGGACGTTCGTCCTGCATTCACAAAGGAGAGAAAGATCTTGAGTAAAAAGTCACACGTAAAACATGGACTTGTATGCGTCTCCTGGACAGAACAGCTCACCGTTGCTGCTGCGATCGTAAACAGACCCGGGAATGAGAGCCTCCCTGGCGTCATACATCGCTGTGCTCATGAAGCGACCACCCTGGAAGAAAAGGAGAGTCACATCATGGTCTCGGAGCTGCAGGGGCGGGGGGGCGTTTATTTAGGCTTTTGCATTGATGCATTACAAATTCTGTTTGATTTCTTCCATCAGAGTGTACGAGCTAAACTGAACCCACGTCTTGACTGTTTGACAGTCACAGTTATTGATGAAAAACAGGATTCTAGTGTTTTCAAGGGAACTTTGCAGACAGACTGAACTCACAGGGTTGATGGTGTTGACCAGCTTGCGAGGCTTGCTGAATTGCATGAGGCTCTCCCTCAGGTTGTTCAGAGGACCTTCCACCAGGACCTTCTGTTCCTTGTAGTAATTGAGCAGATGGTTCCACAGCGGCTGCTTGGACAGCGCTTTGGGATTTCCCACAATAATCACGCCGTATCTACGCGATCAAAACATGGAGGGTTAGGAGAGATGACTTCAGGATTCAAAGTTACTGTGTAGAAATCCAGAACAGTCAAGGGACCAAACTGTTTGGACGTCTGCGTTTTGGTTTCTTACCTGGCTCTGGTCAGAGCCACGTTCAGACGTCGGGGATCATTCAGGAAGCCGATCCCCTGGTGCTCATTGGCCCTCACACAGGACAGGATGATGAAGTCTTTCTCTCGGCCTTGGAAAGCATCCACACTGGCTATTTCCACCTCCTGCATAAGTTACGCACACATATTTGCATTCAAACACCAAGGAATGCCAGACCGCCAGGACAACAACTCCAACTCTCACAAGTTTCAGTTTGGTTCATTGTGACGATTCATCTCAAATAGAAGCGAGAAGTTGAGCCATATTGAGAAGTGTGTCTAACATGCAAATGTTTCTTCACTGTTTTCACTTAAAGTTCACTGAAAGTTAAGAAACAGAGCGACATGCACCTGGTAGAGCTTCGTGTGGAGAGATCCACTGAACTGCATATACTGGACCAGGTAGGACCTCTGGCCCTCATACGGGGTGATGATGCCGATCTGGTCGGGTTTAGCTCCAGCCTTCAGCAGCCTCGTGGTTATCTTCTCCACATTGGCCGCCTCAGTCCTGCATGAACACAGAGAGAAAGTAAAAAGATGTGATACCTCTTTAAAAAAAAAGAAGCCGCAAACGTTGTACTCTGAAAACAGCCTTTTGTAAGAGCAGAATAATCATCAGGAAAATACGTTTCCAAAACCCTCCATCACTGTCGCTTGCCTAACTGTAGCCATTTATGCAGACTCTCTGAAGTGATCTTGATAAATTGCTCTACAACAGTGAAATGTTTATTTTCCAGCAAAAGATAAATGTTCCATTGGCATAATGTCATAAATGGATTTAAACCTGTTGAGATAAGATGTTCCAGAACTGGCAATTTCCTCTTGGCCTTGGGTGACGTAGAAAAACATCGGCTTGTCGGGCTGCGGCCACTGGAAGTCGAAGCCTTTTTTCACCCGGTCAGCTGTGGAAGAAAGACACGAGTGAGGATCGCTGTGCAGTTAAACATGGGGGAGTAGTTTGATCTGCACTATTGCTGACAAGACGAGCTGCGCCGTATTTGTAAATTCGTGGATAAAAACCTTAGAGTCACAGAATTTTGGCTCTCAAACGGTCAGACCAATTCTCCCTACTGTTCCAAATACTACAAATACACACTGACAGAAACCGTTTTCCCTGCACTGCAGCTCTGTGTAATAACTTTGAGTCTCAGCAAAATGTTTAACAACATCACGACACATAAAACCTGGAAAACAATGAAAGAGAATTTTTTCAGAAAGCTCTAACTGAATAAAAATCCTATTGAGATGATTTAGAGGAAATAACTTCTTTGTCCATGTTTCTTTCAGTCTCACCGGCAGTGACTCCGTTCTGCAGAGAGCCCTCGTAGAAGATGTTGGAGGGGAAAGCGCTGAGAGCTGGATGCATGCGGTACTGGACCTGCAGACGGATTGGCCGGATCCCTAAAACCACCAGACGCTCGAACAGAGACTGGGACAGACCAGCTTTGGCCGCCTTTTTGCACATCACCACTGGTCCCAGCTGGCAGTGATCGCCCACCAGGATCAACTGGAGGAAAGATGAAGCAGATGGTCCTAAATTGATGAAGACTTCATTATTTAATGAGCTATACAAACACACAGTAATTAAACCAATGATTCGACCATATCTCCACCACTTTGGCTCCTACCTGCTTGGCCCCCAGAACAACGGGCACCATGCACTCGGGTTCGGTGGCCTGCGTGCTCTCATCAATCAAGATGGATCTGAACTGCATCTTGGCCAGACGAGGGTCTCCTGCGCCGACACAGGTGCAGCAGATCACATCAGCATTCTAGGAAGGACGAGAGAGATCAAAATGGCTTTTCAGCTCTTTGTGCTGAAGACTTTCTTTCATTTTATTACATTATCTCTTCGCTGAACGCCCAAATAAAATCAAACGCTTTCACCGATCATACCATCAGCAGCTCTCTTTCAGCAGTGCGCCTCAGAGCTCGGTAGCGCTTTTCATCCGAGGACGACAGCTCTCCGGTCTCATCCTTCAGCTGCTGGAGCTTCTGAAGCTCTGGCATACTGCAGGTTAGAAACAAAGCAATGCAAGATCAGCCTCAGGTTGTTTCCAAAATCAGGTTTGATTGTCAACACCCAAAGTCCCACAAACAAAACACGTTGAACACGCATGGTAATGGCAGACGGGTTTCGCGTTACCTATCCATGTTGCGGGTCTGATTGTGCAGAGCCAGGAAGGAGACTGGGGAGTCGATGGCCTCTCTGCTCTTTGCGCACAGTCGCACCACTTTGAGGCCCGTCTGGTGGATCTTTTCAGTCAGCTGATCCACGGCAATGTTGCTCGGAGCACAAACCAGCACTGGCCTGCAGCGAGAGACAATCCTCAGTTCACTCTTTGAGATAACAGAACCACACCACTACATATGAACCCGGAATGATGTCTTTGAATCCTGAACAGTGAGTGCTCGTTCAAACGAAGAGCGATTTAACAGTGGTTACCAAGCAGAGCACAGGTTTCTCACCCGTTTCCCTGCCGAGCCAGGTGGTAAACAATAGTAGCAGAGGTGACCGTCTTCCCCGTGCCAGGAGGACCCTGGATCAAACTGAGGGGGCGCTGCAGCACCGTCTTCACAGCATACACCTGCGTTTCAACCAAATACTTCCAAGTGAGTAGATACAGAAGAAGGCTGAAGAAATCCAAAGCAGATCAAGAAACCAGACTTTTATTTTCTTTACTCGCACTGACCTGTGAGTGGTTCAGGTCGGGCAAGCCTTGAGCAGTGAAGCGTTTGGGCAGCTGGCACTTGATGACCACGTCCTCCACCTCATGTCCCAGCAGTTTGTGGTAAATATAGCCAGACACTGACGTCTCATCCACAGCGAATGTCTTTAGGGCGCTTTGCATCCTGGATGACGACAACACAGGGAAGACAAACACGAGACAGAACTTCTTCATGTTAAAAGTGCTCTTGAAATGCCAGGCTTTCAGAACATCAGCGGACTTTTGCTGAATACCTGTCGAAGGAAGTAGATTTCCACACAAAGTCAACCTGAAAGTTGTGAGGGATCTCAACTGGAGCCCCCGCGCTGCTCCTGAGCTCTATGGCAATCTCATCACCATAGTCTGGGACAGCGGGTCAAGGAAACAACAATAGCCTTCAGGATGCTGTTCTTACACAGACAGACACCACGGTAGCTGGTTAGACGTCTGAAAGGGGGTCAGTTTAACACGGTAAGGCAGATTTTTCCTGCTGCTTTGTCTTACAATCCAGAAACACATCAGTAAAGTTATTTGATGTGTTTGATCCAACAACAGCACTGATGTGGAAAAGTGTGAAAATGGCCTAATTTTTGGTTACTTTGATGTTGTTTGCCAAAACGGCCACTAGGTGCTCCTAATGATTGTAACAGACATAAAACAGACAGTTCACGTGAGTAGACTGTGCCCTCATGAGGATACTGTCAGGGACTTTGATGACATGTCCAATGCCTTTCCAAGGAGGAGCCAGATCTCCTTTGTATCGCAGGCAAATTTCATCTCCTTGCATCAGCCGCATATCTACAAGAGAGCGAATAATAAAAACACATGTAACACACAACAAACATTTAAATATGCATTAACAATATAAACAAATATGAAAAGTACCTGAGTCTGTTTTGGGAAGGGTGAAATATGCAATCCTTTTCTTATTCAGGCCCAAGTCCCATCTCACCGTGATGTTGTCTTGTGTCTGTTGCCAAGTAACGACAGAATGAAGCGTCAAGAATCGGTGAAGTTATTGCGAGCTTAGAAACTTTTCCGATAACAAGCACCTAATTTCATCTTCCGAACAAATAAAACACAACATAATAATGTTGACTTAGCTGAATCATTCAACTACTTCTTTTCAATATTAATCAAGGAGCTGATGAATACAAGACTGACAAGTTCTCATGCCGTAGCTTTTCCTCTACCTGGGACTCTTTGAGTTTCTTGTCGTAGTCGGCCTCCAGCTTCACGAGAGGCCCGAAGATGTTCTGATACTGGTAGGCATCCTCGTAGCGCAGCAGCACGTGCTGTGGCTCCTCGTCGACTCCTGGCTTCTCAAGGTCCTCTAAGGTGGCGGTAGGGTTTTCCTGTCAGGACGCAAAAAAAGGGTTGGGGCCTCTCAATTGTGTGTCCGGGATAGAAATATAAAGATAGAAGTGCTTGCAGGTCATGCTTAGAACAAAAACAATTACTTTTTCATGTTTTTTTGCTCTCTAAATATGTGTACACATCTAATCAGAATTAACTTTGGTTTAGGTGCATGGTGCTGGTCAGTCTGCAGGTACCTTCCACAGCTCCTCCAGCTTGTTGATCTGCTGGGCCGTGATCTGCCGTGCTCGGAGCTGCTCCTGCTCTGAGGGGATTTTAACCAGCCAAGAGAGGAAGCAGCGGTCCTGGATGAGCGGCTGCCACTGTGAGCTGTCCCAGTTGATGTCCTTCAGGCTGCTTTGGCTCGCGCATGGTTGCCTGTATAAGAGCAGTGCAAAAATATTTATTGTTTCTGGAAAATTCAGTAGACTCTTTGATCATTTGGGAGGTCCGAGTGCTTCGTCAGCAGAAATGGCTTCACCTGCACAAAAGCACCACAACCGAATCCGCCTTTGCGGGAATGAAGCCGAGCAAAAAGACGTTGCGGCAACCACAGTTGTAGCACTCCAGAACCGTTTCTCCCAGAGGGCCGTCTTTATGCAGGGTCACCTCCTTGGACTTCGCTCTCACCAGGTGGTTCACGATGTGGCTACAAGAGAAGAGAATGACAACGATCCCTTCACTTGAAAACAAATCTTACTCTCCTGAGTGCACTGAAGCTGAACTCTGCACAGTCTTGCGTGTTGCCAATTTTACGCTGGAAAAATTGGCCGACTCAAAATAATGAATCAAAAAACATTGCTAAAATCACTTGAACAAGGTTTATTTTTGTTTGAAAAACTCTTTCAGTGATTTTCTGTTTTTTTTAACATAAGACGACATAATAAAAATTATTGGAAATGGCCAATAATTAAGCAACAGCTTCACATGACACTGTCAAACGATCCTTTCATCCTCTATCCAGGCAGATCATGTAACTTACCTTCCAGATGTGTTCCCGCGACCATTGCAGAACCACTTCTTGCTGGTGTTGCAGTAAACCACACAGGCAGGATCGTGAATGCCACAGTAACTAATGATAAAAAAGAGAAATAGCAAAAGATCATGAGAAAAATACTGTTATATGCCAGAATATGTTGTGGTCTAATACAAAAAAAACAAAGACAATCAAATTTCTTATGTAATAAGACTATAAAGTAGGGTGTATTACAAACAACCGCTGTCAATAACTACAAACTGAAAAGTCAAGAGATAAAAAACCAACGCTAACTAATAATGGTCAAACAAAGCCACTGATATGATGTCAGACCACAGTAATTTGATATATTTTTGTCCTTTTACCTGCAAGCATGCACCGGGAGATCCTTAGTGTAGTATGTGTCCTCCTCATCCTCCTCAAAGTTCAGCTCTGCCAACAGCTGACTGGCTTTGACCACGGGGTCGTCTCCATTCTGCAGCACACCATCAGGACCGTTCACCTGAGTGGGCACACGAGAGGCCGTGAGGACCAGAGTTTGGTTCAATGAGACGATTGCATCAATTGTGTATGGGGGAGCTGGGACTGATAACACCTCACAAAAAGCATTGGACAGAAGTCTGTTGCAGGAATAACACAATAAACACAGAATCACATTCACACCAATATGGAAAGTTTAGTGTCAACAACTGTATTCTGTCTGCATTTTTTGGGCTGTTGGGGGACACATGCACGTGCAGGAGGAACACGCAAACTCTGAAATGTTGAACCTAGAAATGAACCCCTGACCCTTTTGCTATGAGCCAAATATACGAGCCCCTACATCATCAATTATGGTGTAATAAATTGATAATAAATGTGCAACAATCTCTCCAAAAATCCATATCTAGATTTACAGCTTAAGGACAACTAATCATTGGGACTGGACATTGCAATTTATGTTATTGTTTCTTCAAATTACAGAGAGCTACTGCAACATGTTACTGTGGTCTACTGGCAGTATTTATACTCCTGTGTTGTTCTTGCTGTCAGTTGGGAGTAATAACCTGTTGGGGGAATTACTGGTTGCTCTGTTATGCGATAAAATCTACACTATTCAATGAAAAAAAGCAGTAAAAAAATTCTAAACATGCCAGCATGCTAACTGTAATAGCAGCGGGCTAACTGTAAAAGCTGGTTAGCTCTGTGTGCTAGCCAATTAGCGGGGATAACAGCATGGTAACAGACGTAAGGCGTCATCGTGCTAGCTGATGTTGTTAGCTCGCGGTAGCCAATTCACGTTTGAGACAACACGGCGGGACCTGCGCATCGTGACGCCAGCACACGGCCGGCGAGCGGGCGGACGCACCTGGCCGTCCAGCTGGCTCTGGGTCTGGCCTTGAGTCTGCGTCTGGCTGGGCAGCGTGAAGTCGGTGAAGTCGTACTCGGAGCCCTGGGTGTCCGCTCCCAGCAGCTCGGCTTCCTCGGTGTCCAGGAACGTTAGAGTCTGCGAGCTCGGCCCGTACGCCTCCACACTCATGTTTGCCTCTGGTTGTCGGCGCTGCTTCAGCCCGTTACCGCAGTAATCCTCCAACTGTTGCTATTCCAGGAGACACCGGATCACAGCGACGGGATAACGATGAGGGAAAAATGACCAAACACTGATGGTAGCAGGGAGACAGATAGAGGGAGCCTCGGCTGCGGCCGCGTTCCATTTGTCTTGGTCTCCTCTGCTCCCTCACTAGCGCCCCGCTCCTGTAGGAGTCACCGAAGGGAGCGGGAGAAGGGAAGGAGACAAGGAGACACAAGTGGACAGAACAGGAACAATTTTACGGCTTAGGTGGTCACAAAAGTCCTCTTTATTAAAAACTCACAAGTTTATCATGCAAAAAAACCCTTCAAAAGGATTAATCAAAAAGGGCTTTTTTAAAAATCTAATCTCTAATCATGAACAGGGCTATAAAAGAGCCTCCTGACTCCCACTGAAAGGCCCACAGAAAAAACAAACAGGTATACAATGATGATCTAGAAGCCTGATTTTCTAATGTTATCTGGGAAGAAAAAAGCATTTCCATATCAGCTTGAAGTTTTCTCTCACGTGTGATCTGTGAGTAGAGTACATTTCTAAAATGTTTACTTAGGCATCAGGATCCTCCTTCTCTCTCAGGTCAAAACGAGTTCAGCAGGTCTGACCATCATGTGCTACACCCAGTATTACCACAGACGCATAGTCCACAAGCAGTTTCTGTGTCTCGGGACTGATTCCAAATCACCCCCTCGATTACACAGGGAAAAGTTTTAAGCGTTTGTCTTGAGAAAAATCATCTTTGTCGTCAATGAAAGATTGGAGGAAAATGTATAATTCTGCCACCGTTAAGCGGGGGGATCTCTGTCAGACGTTACATGCGGAGGTGAACCGAGGTCAGCACGAGGAGGCAGGTCAACCTGCATAGCAAACTAACAATGAAGGAATTGTTCAGAGAATAAAGTTGACAGTATAAATTGATCTCGCACTCTTTACAGGAGACAGTCAAGGTACAGAGGTGTTTTTAGGAATGCGTGAGGAGAAAGGAAGGCCATTCATACACGATGAGACATATGAAGCCAAGCCTTCGTGAAGCACTTTAATCAAGCAGTGATAACAGCTTCTCCTGTCGCAAAGCTTCAGTTCACATTGGACAAACACATCGATTTCACGTTTCTTTACAGTGATTGTAGGTGCAATATTTTCCCTGAGATATACAAGTCTGTACATTTTCATTGGGTTCCTATGATTTTAAGCTTATCACATTTTTTCCGGTGCAAATCCAAGCAAAACACAAAGGAATGGTTTCAAAGACATGTTAGTGGGAGAGCCGCTGCGCCGCCGGAGCTGACTGAGAAAGGAACATAGGCGGCAAAGAAACAGTGTTGCTCATCACAGGTCAGACACAAGACAATAAGGAATAACGTAACACGAACACCAACATGTTGTGTTGACATTAAGTATCGTGGAAGATCTAAGGCAGACGTAACAAAGATTCAATCATTCCACTCATTCATGTATATTAGTAACACGCAAGCACTCACACATGCACACGCGCACACACACACACACACACTCTAAGGCTCACACTTGGACCCACAGACCACATTAACCATACTGTTGCTGTTGTCCCACCTTTGAGGTGTTTGACAAGTCAAAACTTCAAGCTGGTATTTTCGGCAGCAAATAATATTCCGGATTATCAAGAGCTGCTACAAGATCCCAATCAGAGGTTCCTTATCTTTTCAAGACACAGCATTGGATCGGAGAGTATTCATTACTGTGTCTAGAAAGGGACACTTTGGACAAAAAAACATTAAAAGAGAATATAATGCAGGTATGCATATATCATGCAGATATCTACTCGGGGGCAGAACCAGAAAAACAAACTAAAACTTTTAAATTTGAAGAGTGAATTTGTTTTAAAAAGGTGCAGTCGATTTAAATCTGATGCAGGGAACTGATGCAGGAAAAGTTAGAACTTGTTGCTACAAAGGGATGGACAAATTGTTTGACTGCATCATATACAACAGCTCACGTTTTGGCTTTTTTCTTGGAATAAATGTGAGGTTGAATAAACCATCAGAAGCTCTTGGGTCACTTTGTTCACTCTCAGGCTGCGGGTCGGTCATCAGTGGTCACGCTGCTGTCAGTGTTGGTGATTGCAGTGCGCCTCGTCTTCATGCTCCCCCTCAGAGAGAGCCCCCCCCAGCAGTTTCAGCATCTCCTGTATGACAGCCTGGAGGCCTCGGCCCAGCTCCTGACTGCTGTACGGTTTACCCAGCGGGGGCACGTGGACGAAGGCGGAGCGGCCCTGCCCCAGGAAGAGGGAGGTGTAGTAGGTGTAGTCACACAGGTACCTGACACAAAGCAGAGAGAGGACGCCTGGTCATGCAAGTTCAATACTATCGTGTTAATACTGACAGTAACTTGATCAGTCATCATTGAAGTGAACACCTGGTACGTTTGTTTTTCAAGCATGTCACACACGGTGGGGGACTTCCTGATGTACTGACCTCCCGGCATCCTTGGACACAGATGCAGTGATGCCCATGTTGGACTCGTTGACTCTCTCACAGATCGTGTCCATGTCAAGGACTGATTTGATGCAATCGGGGCCGTTCTCCATGCAGCACCGAGAGGCCGGGCAGAAGCTGCAATTGTCCAGACGTTTGTAGCCCTTGTTGTGGCCGCACTGCTCCAGCGTCAGTGTGGTGGCGAGGCCCGAAACACCGACGTGGACCACCAGCTGAACACGGGAGCAATCCAGAATGACAAAACGTAAAATTAAACTAATTAAAACTAGCACTGATTTGCTTGCACATCGGTGTGTCTTTCCAGGAGCACCTGTGGCTGCTGTTGCTTCCACAGAGACGGCAGCAGGTCCTGGACGGCCTGGTATTCAACAGGCACCTCGCACACGTAGAGATCGACGCCTTCACCGAGTCCTAATCGCTCCAGTTCCTGTGAGCACACAGAGCATCCACCCCTCTGTTAGCTGCCCTTCTGGGTCCAGAAAAGCATCGAGAGAGCCTAGAAAACCCATCACAAAGGTGGTCTTTGTTTACCTGCACGGCCACCCAGCTGGAGTTTACTGTATGCTCACCAAAGGGTTCGAACCCTGCAGAAAAAGAGAGGGTTGGACATCAGCAGTGATAAAGCCGCGAGCCACTGATGGTGCTTATCTCTCACGGATAGCTGAGTGATGGGACAGTATGTAAAATCAGGCTCTTCATTCTCAGTCTAAAGGTTACATCGAGTTAAACATTAATTTTCAATGCACAGATTGGACACAGTGTGGGTCTTTTTTCTTAAACCTGCAGACAATCACTTTCTCTTTGACACAAGTCTCTCTTCCTGCGGAGTCGTAAGTTTTTCCGTCCGGACTTTTTGTTCAGTCGGAGGATTTAAACATCCAGGCTGAGTCAGACGTAAACAAACACACTGAGGAAGGTTCAACAGCTGTGCAGTGACAGAACACGCACGCTCGCCCACAGTCCTCCGGCCAATTAAATCCTCTCACCTGTCACCACCACTTTCCTCTTATTGGCCATTATCCTCCGTTGGAATGACTGGAATTGTTACGGATGAATATTACGGGGATCCGATTTCCCTGCACAAGGACCCCGGGATTGTCTGCGCTGGCTGCCGTCTTCTTCTGCTGCACAGCGGAAAGGAAAAGCCACACCGACGGCAGATAGACCACACTGCCCCCTGCTGTTGGGACATCTCACAGTCCAACACAGAAATAAATAAATAAAGAATGGACAAACAAGTCCCCCCCCCCTGTGTTTTAAGGAAATAAATCTCGGCATAAGAATTGATGATTGCAATTTGATGTATTTCTGTTGAAATTAAAAGGGAGTTTCAAGCCACAAGTATAATGAGAATGAGCCGCAAGCTTCTGAATGGTTTGCTTTCAGGTTAAAGAGGAAGATACGAGAGTGAAAACAAGTTTTCCTTGTCAAGTCGGAGTTGACAAAACTGTTTGTGGGGACTCTTTTGAAAACCAGACCAGCCACTCCAGTGTGGCTGCTCTGGGTTCGTACTGGGAGCTCCTACGTGTGAATGTATGTGAGGACGTGAGTGTGACACAGGGCGTTCCTGAAAGTGCCCAGCGAGCCTCTCCCACGGGAGCAACAATTGAAGCGTCCGTCTCAGTCCGAGGGAAGGGACACACTGTTTCTCATATGACCCCCACCACACCTGAGTTCACAGGAAGAGCCTCTTTTCTCAGTTTGCTGTTGTGAAAGTCCCACAGTTCACCTAACATGGCCCGACAGGAACGGCTCTTCTGGTGTGTGTTTAGTGCTGCAGTCCACACCCTGGTTTGTGAAATGACTCACACAATCTGGACGCTGCATCTTATGCGACGGACACAGTGAAGAAAATATAGGCTGCAAATTTCTGCTCCCAGAAAAACCTTTCTTTATGGGAAGAACAGTGTCGTTCGTCTGAAGCAGGAGCTTGTGGACCACCGCCGATTTCTTCATTCGAACACATCACAGTCACAACACGTACACACACACACACAACACCCTCACCAACCACCTACACAACCTGCACTGCAGTCGCTCAGAGCCCCTCCTCCTCCCCCCAGTCCTCCTCCTCCTCCAACCCATTCACCTTTCTTTCTCTATCTCGCCTGCGTCACTGTCTGTGTCAGTGTTGCCATGGAAACTAATGATGCCCTCTGCTGCGTGGTGCTGATGCAGACGGTCTGCTGACGTCTTTGCCGTGGATGGGCGGAATAACAATGTTATAATGTCGGCGTCTTCACAGCAGCAGGCTCCATAATATTCTGTCTGCTTTTTGTGCACTCTCTATTCTGTTCTTTGCTAAACTGATTCATGCAGTCTTTTCACAATTCTGTGGCACTATTTTCTTGAAAGCAACCGAGTGTAAGTGCATTAAATGTCACAGTTTACTGCCATTATGACTGAAAAGCTGCATTCATTTGTGGAACACATTGAGAGGCTCCAGGCGTCTCAGCACCCGCAAGCCATTAAAAACAAGCAAAACACTGCTTGTTTGTGTTTCAGCAGCCACCGATGCAGATGTCACAGCAAGAAAACCTCCACAGGCTGCTGCTGATCGACTGACTTCTTCCTTCTGCTCTCACTTTGCTTCTCTATTGTGTTTAGTTCCCAGTTCAACCAAGAACACTTCTGAACATGTTTTCGTGTCAATACTGAGTGCACAGACTCTGAAAGATGAGCATTTTCTAAAGTATTTTATCATGCAAATATGAGAATTTGCTTTGACAGAAGACTCAGACATGTGACAACAATGATTTCAATGAATTTCAATGAATTTTCAACAAATATAAATTTATTTTGAATTGTGACCTTGTGGATGTGGATGTTTTAACTCGTTTTGTCAGTGTAAATGTAGCCTGTTATGTCTTTTCAGGTTCGGCGGTTGATTTTAGAGCTGCTGTAACAGTGTGAGCTCAAACCTTAAAACTGATAACAAATGTATTTCTATTCTATTCTATTCTATTCTATTCTATTCTATTCTATTCTATTCGTACCTGCTTGAGCCTGTCTTGGAGGAACATTTTGTGTAGAGCCTGTTCCCCTGCGCTCCCTCTCCTTGGCCTTCGCTTCTTACACCTTCCCCGCCCAGTCTCCGCTCACTTTTGGCGACCCTGAGCTTTTTTATGCTATGACATCAAACCACAATGCATTGCACTGTTTGTAGTTTACCTACAGTCTCCATGGCAATAAAGACCGGCTCTGCCCCTTATTCAAATCAAACCGGAAACCAACGTCATTTTGGGCCAATCTCCGCGCTCTGGAGTGACATAATGGAATTTTTAGGGCTAGAAAGCGAGCGAGGTCTGGCGCTGCGCATAGCAGTCGTGCCATCGGGAAAAGACAATATCGCGGGCGCGCTGGAGAGACGCACCAGAGCCCCTCCGGCACAAGCGACCCGGCAGACGATTGATCAAGTGATTGATAGGGCGGACAGAGGGCGGAATAGGGGAAGCGGATCACAATAGAAAGTCGGGATCAGATGATTTCCTCATATCTGGGAGCGACTGCCGAGCGATCCTTAATGCGTAACGAGCCACACTCCCTCTTATGAGGGTGTAGAATGGAAACAAGCCTCTACCCGAGCACCGTGGTGAATACTCCGAGGGTCTCCGGCATCTACTCGCACAGCACGATGATGAAGAAAGACATTAATCTGAACCTGGAAGAGCAGAACTCCGAGCTGAAGCCAAACCCGCTGCGGGACACGGACGGACTCCTCAACTCCCCAGACTTGGGACTCCTCAAACTCACCTCTCCGGATCTGGAGCGCCTCATTATCCAGTCGAACGGGCTGGTCACCACCGCCAACTCCACTTCCCAGTTCCTCTACCCGAAGTCGGCCAGCGACGAGCAGGAGTTCGCCGAGGGCTTCGTCAAGGCGCTCGAGGACCTCCACAAGCAGAACCAGCTGAGCGAGGCCGGCTGCGTCTCCGTGGACAGGCTCGAGCTGCTCGGATCGGCCAACGCGGCCGCGTCCGGCGGGCTCCAGGCGTCGGATCTGCCCGTCTACACCACCCTGAACGGCTACGCCGCCAGCCCCCTCGGAGCCACCACCATCAACTACTCCACGGACACCATCCCCTTCCCTCCGCCTCCGTCTCATCTGAGCAGCGCGCAGCAACAGGCGGCCGCGGCGGCCGCGCTGTCGCGGCTCCAGGCGGTCGGCGCGGTGAAAGACGAGCCTCAGACGGTCCCAGACATGCAGAGCTTCGGGGACAGCCCCCCGCTGTCCCCCATTGACATGGACAACCAGGAGCGCATCAAGGCGGAGAGGAAGAAGCTGCGGAACCGGATAGCCGCCTCCAAGTGCCGCAAGAGAAAGCTGGAGAGGATCTCCCGGCTGGAGGACAAGGTCAAGTCCCTGAAGACGCAGAACACCGAGCTGGCGTCCACAGCCAGCGTCCTCAGGGAGCAAGTGGCTCAGCTCAAGCAGAAGGTGATGAACCATGTCAGCAGCGGCTGTCAGCTCATACCGAACCAGGTCCAAGCTTACTAGCGCCGCGGAGACACTCGGTGCTCCTCCTCATCGTTTCTCACAGCTTTAAATATGCTCCGAGGACCCAGGCTCGCATTGTAGGGGGGGACATTTGCCTTCTGTAACCAAAAGACCCCATCAGAGACTGAACGTGGGGTCCCCGTGGTGAGCGCACCCTGCACACGAGAGAGGCCTCACTGTGGACTGCCATGCAGGACAGGCCAGCTGCCAAACAACTGGAAGACGAACCGTCTGGAGCTGCAAGTCTCGCAGGGTTTTGCATCAGTCTGTTGCCCCCCTCAGCTTTGGGGGGGCAACAGGGGGAGAAGCCATGTAGCAAAGTGCTGCCCACTGGACTGCTGCAGGGGAGCATTTATTTGTACGTAAGCTGGACAATCTCGACAAGGGTGCAACCAAACACCTGGGTGTCACCAAGTGCGGTCATCCACTGTGTAATATAATGCCTTACTTGTTTACAAGCACTTAGCAATGACAAACGTATCTATTTTATTTACTGAAACATTTCTTATTTTACATATGGTCTTATTTCTTTGTAAACGAACACTGCATGTGACGTCGCTTTTGTGTACAGTAACCATTGTTATTCTCCATCCTGGTGGCTGCCGTGTAGTTGTTCGGTCGCCAAACTGTCATGAATGTATGTGCTGAACATACGTATGTATCCTTGTGTAATGAACCGGTCTCTGACAGACATTTATTAAATTCACTACATTACTAAAGGTGGCGTGTCGTCGTCTCAGTGCAACACTTCACCCACACGGTGGGTGTTTGTGTTAAGAGCAGTGGAGAAGCTGAACCAAACCATAGATGGTCAAACAACTCAAAAGGCACAAAACGGGGTATTTATATTGGGGGATTGTGCCCCCTGGTGGGCACAATCACAAGCCGCATGCGAGCCCAGACGTTGCATTCACACGAAAACTCCAGCTTTGACAAATTGTTTATTGACTCCTCAGTTTTTAGCAAACCTGGTATTACAGAGTTACAGCACAATTCACACAACTAATGCCTGACGGGCAGAAGGTTCATTTTTACGGGGGTTATTTATGGCGGGCAGGAAGGAAGTAGAGAAGGAGGAGGAGGAGGAGGAGGAGACGCGCTGTGTGTGTTCCCAAGTCATCGGCAAGTTTACAGCTGTAGCAAAACACAATAAAGTAAGAAAAAAATAATCCAAAAACAAGTAAAACATCAACCAATGTGGTAACAATCACTTTTTAATGAATTGTTCAGTGTATTCAGTTTACTTTCCAAAACTCTCTTCCTTTTGGAAGCCGAGTAAAAAACAAACACTACCGAGCTTCACAGCTCAAATCTAACAAGCTTTGTTTTTTGGTTTTAACCGAATGAAACGGAATTTCTATTAAGATTCCCCATACAAACTGTACATTAATACACACACTTGTGTTAGCAACATTCAACATAAGCTGCTGATGTTTCAGTGTGGTGAAAATGAGCTAAAACAGTCTGCTTTTCTACTAAAAAGTCCTTAAAAGTTACAGGATTGATATCAAAAGACAGACAGAAGTCCCACCGAAGCCACGAGGACTTGAGACGAGGTTCTTACACTGGAATGTTTCATTTTTCCTCACGAGGAAGCGTTGTAAAACGTAAACACACACATTATTGGTTTTAAAGCTTGGGACGGTTAAAGCAAATACTACTGAACATCTCTTTAAAAAGTCGAGTGCAGAAAACGCGATGCAAGACCTAGAAAGAACCCTACTTTAAATATAAATTAAGTTATAAATAATACAAAATAAATAATTCAGGTGGCAAGACTATTTTTCGCATGCCTCGGCGCAACGGTGAACGCAAGACTTAGAAACGGGCACCGAAAACACGAGCAGACATGTCTCACCTTTGCAACCAGAAAGAGAGGAAAAAACCAGAAGACTCACACTTTGACATTTAACATGCTTAAAAACCATTTCGGCCCAAACAAACCCAGGAAAAAAAAAGAAAGAAAAAGGAAGATGAAAACATCATTTAGGATGATGTCTGGACATAAGTGCTGCACTGACTCGCACTTTTCTTGTTGAGGGAACATCGTAAGTACAAAGCAGCGAGGCTGCAGGCTCAGCATCCGATTCTGAGTCTCTGACAGAGGAGACCAGCAGCAGCTCCCACTAATGACCAACTGGTCTCTTGGAATGGACAGGTAGCAAATCCAATATCCCAAATCTTTGCTTTAATTTTACATTTTAATTCTATATAAATACTTTTTAAAATGCACATCTATTGCCTTTAAACATTTGTACAAGATGCATGTATTGAACGAGATCACACAACTGTGTGGTTTGCCTTGAAAAAAATGATGATATGATGATAGAGTATCAAAAAACAAAGAAAGAGGTTTTCCAAATGTAGTGGTCCCAACGGTCAAACCAAGCAGCTCACAATGCCGTAGAAACGATCGAGACGGAAAGACCAAGAAAATATTAAGTAGTTGCAGATTTAACACGCAACACTGGATATCTGGTGACCTGATATGCATGAAATTTGCTTTTGTTGAATTTAAAAGGGGCAAAACTCTAAAAAGGAGGTTTCACAGGCCTAAACCACATCTGACCAACTCTGAACTGACCGACTGACCATTAGAAAAAAATAAAGACATCACTTCTATCCACGGCAACACAGAAATTTCCAGCATAATTTCAAAGTAAAACGATTGCAATTACTCGGTCTCCATGTAGTGTCGAGGGGGACTGGAGGTTGTGGTGGGGGGGCGCTCCTCCACAACTTCCCTGCGTTCAGCCCAACAACACACACGTCGATAAGGAACGGGCCGGTGGCCGACGGCAGCCTCCACCGGCCTCTAAATATCAGATTACAGTACAGTGGAAGTTAGTCTGTGAATGTGTGCAGCCTGACAAAGGACAGCCTGGACCCATGTTAGTGCTCTGCACCCCTCTGATTACATCAGCACCATCACACAGTCCTTGGATCACTAAAATGAACCGATGACGGGACGTGTGGACATACGCCACATCGTTGATGAGAATCAGCTCGGATGGACGGCGTTGGCAGAGGGACGGAGAATTTAAGCAGCCTATGTGAGTATGTGTGTGTGTTTGGAGTTGAAAGGGTGTGAGAGGAAAACGAAAGAGTGTTTACAAGCTGAAAAAAGAAGGTGTGAGGCTTTCGGGGTGGCAGAGTGTGTGTCGGTCTGTGTGGGCGTTCAGCAAGCACAGTCCTGGTGGGACCTCTGAGGCTGCTCGGTGAGCTGTGGCCCCTGTTTGGCCCCTGTGAGGGTCGGGTCGTTGTTGTCCAGGCTCTCGGTCATCCTCTCGCAGATGATGTCCACCAGCCGCTCGAACGTCTGCTTCACGTTGATGTTGTCTTTGGCGCTCGCCTCAAAGTACTCGAAGCCTGCCGGAGACAGATGCGAGCTGCGGTTACACTCACCGTTTCAGCCGCCAGGCTTATTCTCTTAATCCCTTTATCTCAGGTAGGTGAACTGGTGAATGAGACTGAGCATGTAACGCAAGTCAAGACTGTTGGAGCAGTGAAAGGAGCTGCAAGAGTGAAGTCTAGGAACCATTTCACTTTGTGTCTTTTTTCACCGTTGTTAGCTCTTTGGGCTCCTCAAAAATCACCTTCGCAAAGCAGCTTCACAGATTCACACTGTTGTTCCCGACTGATGTTATTCACAAAATGCACTCACAGGTAAACCCTTCATTGTTCTGATTCTTTGTCACACTTTCTTTTGAAATGAATCTGTTCAAATTCAAGTAAGAATCCCTCTGATCCACAGAGACCAAGGTTCACAGAGGATGCCATCATTCGGAAGTAGCTTCATCTAACTTGTGCTACTCTATTTGGGAACACAAGTGTTGCTCCATTTCTTCACGAGTAGAAACGTCACATACGCAGCCCGTTAGGACACGCATTAGCATGGCTTGTTGACACACCTTTGATGTGGAGTAATTACTTACAACATCAGCATAAACAAAGAAAAATGTCGCATCATGAAACACATAGGCCTCATCCTGACATAGTCCCACAGCAAGAGTAATGACCAAAAACAGGGACGGATAAGATGCTTCATTACAAAACAGGAAGCTTAAAAAGAATTCAGATTGAAAGAACATCGGAGTGTCCTACAAATGTTAAAGGGGGATAATCACTTCGAGTGGGACAACAACAGAAACACAGTATCCACGTTAGACTCTGACCAGCTGACTCACCCAGCTGTTCCGACAGCTGTCGGCCTCTCTCCGCAGCCACCACTCGCTCGTCTTCCATATCGCACTTGTTGCCCACCAGGAGGACCTGAGCGTTGTCCCACGAGTACGTCTTGATCTGGGTCGACCTGCACAGGGAAACAGTGACACAGATGGACTGAAACTCACAAGATTCCTCCAGGGTTAAGCTGCAAAAGCAGCTTTCATGATGAGGAAAACAAGCAGCACTTTTCTTAGCTTTTTGAATGGCATTTTTATTTATTTTTTTTATAATTGACTTATGACTCAAAAGCCTGAAAAAACATGAGCAAGAGTAAAACAAGAAATGAATAGAAATCAAACCATCTGCTGTAATCATGTATTGTGATGCAACTCTGTTTACGCACTCGCACACATCAGTGTTATTACCATTTGTACCAAGTGACCTAGTCTTTTTTCTGTGACTAGATATTAGCTCCTTGTTTGGTTTCATTGGACTTAGAATCCTTGAATTCAGAGTTTCAGGTGAAAATCAAATCTTACAGGACGCAGGATGAAACACTGAAAAAGTCACATCGCTCGGCCGCCCCTCACCAGTCTTGCACAGCGTTGAAGGACTCCTCGTTGGTGATGTCGTACATGAGGATGAAGCCCATGGCTCCCCTGTAGTATGCTGTAGTGATTGTCCTGTAACGTTCCTGACCAGCAGTGTCCTGCATGAGCACAAAGAAGCAGATTTACTTCGATCTCGGATGCTGTTGATGCATGACAAGGTAGACTGGACACAACAGACCAGTTGAGCAGCTGCCAATAATTGGGGGTAGATGAGGCAGTCTGTGGAAGTCTGAGAGGAAGGCATTGAAACCAGCGCTGACAAGTTCACCTTTAAACTCAGTGGCTCCACCCCAGCATTTAAAAACACAGGCTTGGCCCACGTTATGTCCACAATGTTTCTTGCTTCTAGTTTGGAACTATGACTCGACTATGTTCACTTCCTCACCCAAATCTGCAGCTTTATCCTCTTGTCATTCCTGTAGATGGTCTTGACCTTAAAGTCGATGCCCACTGTGCTCACAAAGGCCGGTGTGAAGGAGTCGTCTGCGTAGCGGAAAAGGAAGGAGGTTTTTCCCACACTGCTGTTGCCGATGATGAGGATTTTAAACATGTAATCAAAATTCTGGTCCGAAGACTCCTTCTGTCCGTACGTGGCATTTGCAGACGCCATCTGTACAAGGAGAGAGCACAATGGTCAGAGAAAGAGGCAACACTTGAGGATACAACACACTTCAACAAGCACAATACATATTATAACACCCAACAGCATCGACAGAAGTTAGACATGGATCTTGGATCAAGGCTTTTGTACTGAAAATGATTGTAGGGTTGCAAGCGTTACACAGTAGAAAGAGAAACTGAAGTTGCATTAATAACCAGGGATGCAGAACCACTAAATCTTCAAAGTGGTTCCAGGTATTTTACTGGTTCCGGTTCCGATCTCAACCCTAGTGGTTCCACCGGTTCTGGATCCCTGGTCACCATGCCGGCTGGCCCCGCGCCACTGCTTCATTATAGCCTGCCAGGCTAGACAAGTCTATCATAGAGTCACATCAGCCCCATTCCCCCTGGTCTTCTCACAACCTCTCGAACGGGGTGTGTATCACCGCCCAGTGCTCAACAGGTGCCACGAAAAAACTTTGACTGGTGCCACTTCCACCTGTCAGTCGTGATTTAATCATGTCAGCTGGTCAGTGTGCAAGTGAGATGGGCTTGAAACCCTTAAAATCCTTTCCATTAGGTCTCAATGCCTTCTCAAGGGAATAAAAGGTGATCTGAACAAGCCTGTGTCGCCTGCACAAACCAATACCGCCTCCTCAACCTGAGCGCCTCTGTAGCATGTCAGTGCTGCCGGTCGGGTGAGGAATGCACGTCTCCACACATGCTCCAGTTAAGAGGACGGAAGTACCAGGGCTTAGCAGGCTAAGCATCAGCTAAACTGACTATCCTCTGCCGACCAGGCAGGGCAGGAACCTCCGAGGAGCGCCGCGGCGACCAGCCAATTACGCACGACCATATGGTTGGCCAGAATGTACTCGTAGGCCAATGTGGATGAATGGCAGACAATAAATGTTACTTTTATGTGGATATCACCACGATTATAACTAAAAGTGGTCCGATCCAGAGCACAAATCCGCCACGGAGCCTCGCATAATGGTGAACACGCCCGAAACTGACGGGCTGGTTCAGGTTAGCAGGAGGCAAACCGGACAAATACAAGACGAGCGTTTATTTAGGCGACACCTCTCACCTAAATGAACGAGTAAAAAACGCACGTATGGAGTGGAAAATGATGAAGATGAAATAATCTCTTCTTTTACAAGTCCGACATTTGCTCTAGAATCATTACCTTTTATTGCTAACACAGAAAGTGACCGTTACCAGTATTTTAATTTGTCAGGATCCGCTAGCTAAGCATCCCTTCTGCTAGTATGTCAAATGAAGGTTACTCTTGCTTATTTGCTCCTTAATTTCCACTCTAAATCGACCCTCTCATAACGGAAAAACAGCCCGCATGCTACCTTCTTCTGCCGTAACACCCAGAACGGCCCCGCAATGAGGCGTAACGGCTGGCTTTACCGTGAAATGTGCGTTTTTTCCTCAGCTTCACAGCGGTGGCGGCGGCTAGCTCGGAGCCCAGCTTTGCACCTGCACAAGCTCCTGTGTGTTTTGATTGGCAGCCCCGGCAGCGAGTGTAAGGATGACTGGCAGGGCGGCGGACCAATCAGAGAAGAAATCTACCGCGACAGACCACGCCCACTCTCCCACTGAGGCTCCCATAGTCTTTTCCTAGTTATTTGCGAAAAATGCACTAACACTTTAAACAATTAAACGTTTTGATTTTTTAAAACTATATTGTCGTTGTAAAAACAGTCGTTGGCGTTTCTTTGTATCTTAATCTGGAAATACCATCCATAGTCGGTACATTTGCGACTAAAATATCAATTGACAAAAGAATGAAAACTGTCAAAAGGCTTGTTTTTGTTGAACTACTTTCACGAGAACAAAGATCCAGACGTGAAAGAGTGAGGAATTTTTTCCTTTATTGGCAAGGCATACAGTTCTAGTTGGAGAGAGGGCAAACACACCCACAGTTAAACAGCAGAGTTCAGATTGTCAAAGCTGCAGCGTCTCAGTTCATCACCCATTTTCATAAAATCTCTAAGAACAGAAATACTGGTGGAGGACGACTTTTGAGGCTGTGCGACTAAGTTACCTTCACTATGAATCAAAAAAGTGATGGATCAGCACACAAACGACAAGATCCTTCATGAAGTGGCAACAGAGGAAGACAGGTGAAGACAGAAGTTTCAGAAAACCCAAACGGAAATCTGTCAATCATCAATTTTTTTCAGCATTAAAAAAAAAACAATGAAAGTCAGTATTTTGCTTCTGTATTATGTTATGATCAGACATATAGAGGGAAACAAAGTGGTGTAAGTGGTGAAATCTGTCCTGTGTGACTTCCCACAGATGAACCTACACATAAGTACTAAACCTCCAACTAAAAAAGAAGTCTACGTTTTTGTTTCAGTTGCTTCTGACAGATAATATAGAAATAATAAATAAGTTGTACATAGAGTTCTGTGAGGAAAATGTACAAAATCAAACGAGTGACACGCAGAAAGACAGACTTTGCATGTTGTGCTGGTTAAGATGTTAAATAGTCCTTAGTGTTCAAGGCATCCTCGAATGTTGGTCTGTCTGATGCTGTTAACGACTAGAGAAAGGATTGCACATAATTGACTCCAGCATGTCGGTGAACACATCTGTGACCTGGAAAAAAAAATCCCAAGTTTGAAAATAAGGCTTTGAAAAAAACCCTTCTTTCTTTCAACTCATTCACGTACACACATGAAAAAAAAACAACCCCAAACTTTGTTTTACAGACACAGAAGAAAAAGTTTCTCCACAGGCAAATGTTTTTAGGTGCGTCAGACACTCTTCATATTGTTTGAATCCTGCAGCCAATGTCGTGGCTTTCAACAAAACAAATTTTTGTACAGTCAGTTATCAAAAGAATAACAACAACAACAAAAACAAAACTTCAGTCCCTCCAAACGTCCAACTTTGTGGAGCTGTAATGGTCCAGCCCAAGCAACTGAATTCATTCACCAAGCCATTAATGAACAGAAAAATAACAGCCACTAAACAGTCATGTTGTACATCCTCAGCTGAACTGGAAGTGCAGAACTGTTGTAAAAGTACCGTACAAAGTGCTTTGGTTGTCTTTTTTTTTTTTTTTTTTACATTTATCCTAAGCAAATACTTCAAAAAAAGTTAACACAGTCATTCACCCACACAAAACACACACCGCTGTTTTAAGACAATATCAGTTTCAGTTACTGTGTGAACAGGAGGGGGGAAAAGGAGCAGAGACATTAAGGTCAGATTGGCACACAGGGTGCTACAATCAACCAACTTTATCAGTCACTGATGGAAAGTAGCCAGTGGCAAAATGGAAATTACAGTACGGGTTGTGTCATGCTTGCTTGGCACTTGTTTTGTCATTGACTATGTCCCTGTGAAGAGCGAAATATTGATCAATGGGAGGGGAAAAAGGGGAAATTTCTGGCACACGATTCTGTCTCCTGGTAACCGCTGGGGTTTTTAAAGTTACAACCACACGAACATACTTCATGTCCGCGTCACTCTGGAAGTAGACGCTAGCCGGTGAAACACTTTGTGTTTTAAAGACAATGGATTTGAAAGGATATTTCAACGCATTAGTGGCCGTGTGGTAGCGCTTAGTTTTTGCATGATGTTAACACTTGTCAGTGTTTTTCAGTCAACAGCCTCCATTGTGTTCATGTTTTGGCTCGAGCCCTTAAAACCCGCGGTGCGGACCAGCTGCGAACAAAACTGCCCAGTGCCAAACTCAAAGGCAAACGGATCAAATAGGTGCCAAAATATCAATTAATGCAAAAAAAAGTGTCACTATAATAACAAAAAGTAAAGAAACTAAAAAAAAGAGAGAACAAAATGTGCAACAAAACCAGAACAGAATGTGCCATTCTGTGAATTCCTGCTGTTAAATACGTTTTCAAAGTGTATTTTTTCCGAACACGTTCAGCGTTCGACTCAGTACCCAGGCCTTCAGTTCCACTTGTGGACACTGGGAGGCGCCATACCCACAGCTTGCATTGCATATAATTCCTACACTGCCGTTCACTTTACTGACCAGTTTTGTTGCTGTCAATATTGCGGTTTGAGTTTAAAATAAAAAACAAAACAAAAACAAACAAATTGGAAATATCTGAAACATGTGAAAACACAAGAAGAATATGTAGTGTCAGCTCAGTCTCTGGCGCTGTGTTCTTCCGCGACTGAAACTACCTGTCTGAAGACGGATCGGCTGTCAGGAGCGCTGCCGCGGGTGTTCAACAGCGATCGAGTCACTTCGAAAACTTGCTACAATTAAAGTTTTCCCGCATGAAATTGTGCATAGCGCTTTTCCGCCGTCGCTTTGCTTCATCTGCTTTCAAGTCTGCTGCGGACTGCATCTTCATTTAGAGTGAACAGATCTAAATCAAATAACGAACAGAAAAGAGAGACGACTAAAAAGGCAGGCAGAACAGCAACGTCCCTGTAATTTCGCAGAGTTTGGCAACGCGTCTCTAAAAGACTTAGTTGTGTTTAAAAGATCATTCATCACTTTCTCACGTTCCTCACAGAAACTTCAGAAGAGGAAGACAGTTCTGTCTTTAGTTGCAGACTTCAGGCAGGCTGGTAAAAAGGTGTCTTCGACTGCTTGCTGCCTCCACTGAATTTCACCCATGATCAGCCTGAACGAAAGACACAAAGGACCCGCCAGAAACTTGGTTTCCCGTCCTTCCAGGAACAGTGAGTCCACCTGTCTGTCTGTCTGTCTGTCTCTCTCCAGTGCAAGTGACTGCTGTCTTGAACTGCAGGCCTTCTTATTACTCTGCACACTCACCTGTCCTCCTGTTCCTCCCACCCCGAGTCTCGCTGTCACCCTCGCCACAGGCGCCGTTTGCTGGGAGTGGGACGACCGGAGTGACAGAGGACGAAGGGGCCGAAAAACAAGAAAAAACGAAACAAAAGAGGCCAAAAGAAAAACTCTTCTGGCCACTGCTATGTGCCAAGTCTAAAGCGCGGCACCCCGGAGACGCTCTCCTGCTCGGTTTCTCGGTCTTCTGCCATATCTTTTTCAGAGTCCAAAGAGAACGTCCTGCCCGAGTCACTGGTGAGCTTTTTGGGGAGCCGTCGGGTCGCCGGGCTGAACCCGCCGGACTCAGTTCTGCGGAGCTCCGGCCCCCGGCTGCTGCCGTAGCTCTCCTCCTCCTCCGGTTGACTCTCTGTATCCGACTCGCCTTCTTCTTCCAAGGTCAGCTCAAACTGAAACTTGTCGGCTGACGAGGAGCCGCCTCCTCCGCCGAGGGCTGAGGCCTCTTCCGTGAGGGCTCCGTCCTCGGGGCCCTCCGGGTGGGGCGACGGGCTGTGAGGGATCATGCTCTGGTACCACTCTCTGTTGTCCTCCAGCGTGTCCAGGATCTCCTGAGCGTCGGGATGTACCAGGTCGGCCCATGTCTCCCACAGAGGATGAACGATGTAGTCGATGAATCCCACCTGAAAGAGTTAACAAGAAGACTAAGTCGTGCCATTTGATTTGACGATATTTTTGCATGTTTTTTTAGAATATTTCAGTTTATTTCATACCTGGTTCTTCTCGATGGAGGCGTTGTGTTTGTCGCACATGGGGCTGATCTCCATGCCTTTGTCTCTCTCTCTGTCCCCCTGGGTGAAGAACTCCACCATGATGCGGTCGGTCCATTTGCGGTACAACTCAAGAGGTTTGGTTGGGTTACTGAGGTCTGCACAGTGAACCATATTCTGGAGAACCTGCAGAGACCAACAGAGAGGTGGTGAACATCAAACACATCAACACATTCACAGCAGAGTTCATTTCTTCGCCTCCGTTTCAAACGCCGTTCTTGCCTGTATGCGGTCTGAATAGTTGTCCAGGAGGAGAACTCCGAGGCTTGTGACCTTCTTCGTCTCCACCATCGTTTTCAGGTCCGCCAACAGGTTCATGTGCTTGGACATGTCTGTGGCCAGCACCTGCAGGAACCAACGCATCACAATCCATTGTCAATCACCATTTAAGTGGAAACAGAAGCCTAAGTTGAAGGTGAAACGGCGGTGTCTTACCATGTCGATGACCATCTTGCGCAGGGACTGTCTCTGTTTTTTACTGAGGTTCTCAAAGATGTCACAGTTGTCTTCTTGCAGGAGCTTGAAACCAACAGCCAGGTGGTGATTCTCAAGAACCGAGGAGTCATTGTACATCAGGGCCAGCTCTGAGTCTGGAGATCAACAAACCCAAGAAGACGCTTCAAAAAAGCTGAACGTGAGACAACAATGACAGTGACAATCTGTTCACTTGGAGGGTCGTCTAATCTGCAGCAACCTTGTGTGCTTCCTCCACAGGTAAATGTTCTCAGGTACCTGCTTCACATTGGTACACACATTCATATGAACTCTGTGTCAACTCACTGGTGTTGATGAGAAACTGATTGGAAACTCCGGGGTGATCCACGTCATGGATGGCGCTGGCAAACAGAGCCGCCAGGATCTCCAGGTCAGTAAACACGGCCTGAAGCAACGTGCACAACAAGACGGTTGATATGAGCGTGTGTAGGTGCTATACAAGACACAATTTGAAAAGTCCCGATTTGACCGTCTGAGCTTCCTCGACCGTGATTACCTCCAGAGCAGGCGTGGACAGCAACACGTGCGTGGACTGCACCACGTCGGCAGCGTGGATGTTGTTGTGGTAGGCCACGTCTGCATGATAATGATCCTCCAGGGTCATCATGAAGGTAATGAAAGTGTCCACGGGGATCTTGAAGGACTTCAGCAGGTCTCGCTCCTGCAGAGACAATGAAGACAGACAACAGAGGAAGTCGGTTATGGAATATTTGTTTCTAAAAGAAGGCTTTGTTTTCTTTTACTGAATCATATAAGTTCAACAGCTTTTGCACTCACCTGGAAGATGGTGTACATGGTGACCGTCAGTGGGCGTTTTCCAGAGTACTCCGAGATCTTAAAGATGTCAATACCCCATCTGTTTATGTCCTCAAGCTCCTGCAAGCAAACATAAACGATGACATTAAAAGCACACCATGCATGTGATAACACATCAAATCAGCAGCTCGAACATTCAAACCAGTCCGTGTACCTTTGCCAGAAGTCCTTCCTGACTCGCGTTGACCCCAAAACGAGGGATGGTCGAGGGGGCGAGGCTGGGGCTGTGGGTGGCCTTCTTGACTCCGCTGATTTGGGACATGGGACGCTTTTTTTTGTCTTTCTCCTTGGCGGGGGGAGACATGATGTCCATGTCATGCTGCTTCTCTGTCGGAATAAGTTAGACAAGCTGTTCATGTCTCTGTCCTTACATCCCTACTTCGATGAAAGAACGTATTCGCATGCTTTTCGATCCTCCGCGTGTCATCTCCTGGTTTACCTAGAAAGGTGCTCGAGATGAACTCGGACACCTGGTTCCCTGACCGGCTGGTTTCTGACAGCTGGCTCAGCTCTCGGTTCAGCATCCTCTTGAACTGAAGACAGAGAATGACAAACACTCATGAAGCTGATCAGACACACAAGGACACCCGTGAGACGACTACTGTGGTCAAAGTTTTGCAGGAATCATTGTTCTGAGGGAATGTTTTCACTTCTGCATTTATACATCCTGACATCTACACATCTTGCAGCAAAAAACATACATGAAGTTGGGTCAGAACAGACAAAGCTCCCAGTGAATAGATAGCTTGTGACATTTGATGCATCTACGTGTGAACAAAAATGAATGTGGACAGCACAGAATGAGCTGGCATGAAGATGTCTGGAGTTGCAGGCATAAAGTCAACCATGAAATCCCGAGAATCCACTGCGCTCTGAATGTCTTTACATTCACCCAGCAAGCAACATGTGAGCCTGAAGCAGTCTCCTCCCCTCCCACCCCGCTCACCCGCTCGCCTCTGCTTACCTGAATGAACATCCAAGACACGGAGATGAGATAATTCACTTCTGGCATTTCAGCGCAAAGTCAGGCATGGGAGCAGGAGTGAAACGGAGTGACAGAGCTGGGTTTTCTAAAGCCGCCAGTTCGACAGAGCGACAGAAGACGGCAGGGACACTTTGTGCTCCTATACTGCTTGCCTGAGCCAAAATCCACTGCAAGCAGACAGTCCACCGATGAGTGCTGTGCGAGCTCTGATCAGTTGCTGCCGAACAGATGGGAGAGCAACACCGAGCGGTCCATGGAAGAACGAGAGGACGGAAGCACGGCTGCGGGGATGCTGCAGGATGCGAGGACGCAAGGCAGACGAGCCACACTCCCTCGCTCCCCCGGACTCTCCCTCATTCACTCCGTTACTGAAGGCTCACTATGTGTGTAAACAGAGGCAGAACGAGGTACTCTACTCCCCGCCCCCTTCCAAAAATGCCTAAGAATAGCAGCCAATCGGGCACCTGCTGCAGTGAGACAGGGAACACAGACGGCTCTGATTGGCCGGCGGGAGCACAGAGTAGGCGGAGCGTAGTGTCGGAGGCTGAGGTTGTGAGACAGACCATGTGCACCAAGTTTGAAGAAGATATGAAGGAAAGCCTTTGAATGGATGGAGAGGGGGGGGGGCTGCTTCTTTCATAGAGCCAAAAATAAAAACAGTAGAACATGCAAGACCAAGATGTGGGTACATCGACCATTATGGTGATCAGATTAACCAAGGATATCAGATGATGGCGATGCAGAGGTATTTTTCAGAACAGGACATTTCTGCATGCAAAAAAAACAACACTTTTGTGTGTGAAATCAAGCAAGAACTAAATGCTAAACAGATTGTTTCTTATTGAACTGTCAGAAAAAGGAGGAAGAAGTCAGGAAACTGTATGAAAACACAGTGGCCACAAGTGTTCACTCAGCACTCTTGTGCTTCGGTGACATTTTCAGGGTTCATTAAATCTATGTAAACAAAGATTTTCACTTGGTTCATCATCAGTGTTGCAGAACTAATGTTCACCGTTGCCTCAGTTCAGTTCACAGGGTGCCAGTCTGAACAGTTCCTCGCCCACTAGTCGCTGGCTGATCTGCAGCCAGTGGCGTGGAGGAACGCGTGAGAAGAGGGTCAGTGAGGTGACCACCCACCAAACTCCGGCCACCGTGCAACCGTGTGTAATGCTACATGGGTCCAATGTATGTGATGGGAGGCAAGGCAGACCAACGTTTTTGATAGGAGCAAGTGTGTGTTTGTATGAGGAGCACGTGTACAATGTGTGGGCGAGCCAAGCGTGGAAACACACGCGAGCCGGGCTGCAGTCTGAGAGCAGGAGGAGGAGGGGGAGGAGGGGGAGGAGGAGAGAGAGCAAGAGTAGAGGGATGCATGGAGGAAGGATGCATCGGGGGATGCCGTTTCATCCTCAGCTCTCACTACTCATTCACATTTTTCTGCACATGAGTGGGGGAAGGGCGTGTCTAGTTCCTATTCGCATGCATGGAACCATCTCCCTCATTCATGGAACGCGCTTCATCCACACGCTGATGGCTGGGATTCATACATTCATGATGGACTTTAATGTTGCGCAGTCAGTGACTGATAGATGCGCTTAAAGCAAATCATACACAATCCTTGGCTTTGTGTTGAACAGATAAAGATTCCCATCCGTTAAAAAAGTGATGAAACCTGCTTTGTATTTCTAAACTTTACCAGAAGAAATATTTTGGTTGAAGATGCAAACAAGACTGGTATAAAACAGCAATCTGTTGTATGATGAATGTTTTCTCTTCAGTGTGACAATATTCACATTTTACACTTTGATTTGATACAATCTGCATCACAATGAGTTCACAGCACTAATCTCATTTAGTTTGAAACTGAATACTTTCACAGCAGTGGTTGCATCACTCAGATTGCTTAATTCATCGAACTGTTCTTACTGAATCACCGTTGTAGGACTTTGATTCAATCCTCTTGTTAAAAATAGCAACATTAGAAGCATAGAGAAACAGTAAAGTATACAACACTATTTGTTATGTAACAGGATGCAGCCACAGAATAAAGGAGGAGTCTTCTAAGGGAAGAACCTGATTGGCTCGAAAATAAAAATAGCGTTTGAGTTTTTATAAATATGGATGACTCTGTCACAGCTTGATAACTAACAAAAACTCAACGATAATAACCTTTTTGTAATCCATTACTTCATGAAAAAGGCATCACGATGGACATGACGATGTGTCACCCTTCAGGGTGATACATCATAATCAAGTTGAGAGTGAGTAAGCTGCCCAAGTACCTTGTACAGGGACTTCCACTCACAAATACACTAAACAGTCATGAGGGGGAGGGGGGTATTTGGCCCTGCATGCTTTAGAACACCTGGCCAGGGGTCTCCAGGGTCCAGCGTCTGACCAACAGGAGGTAAGCTCTCGGAGTTATGTTTACGCACCTTGTTGGAGGCCATTTCACTGACGGAGTGCCGAGTTTTCAGCGTCTCCAGTTGCTCCAGACACCAGTCCAGCTCGTCCAGTGTCTCGATAGCCAGCTGCTGGTGCGGCTCCTCTGTGTCAGATAAATACAAGAAGACGTTGTGGGACGACTGCGTGCATTTCCAAAATGTCACATCACCACGTCACCAGGGGTTTGAGAATACTCTGAGGAGTCTAAGATCGAAAAGGGTGTCCAAAAAAGGCAGTTTCGGGCAGAAAAATGTTTAAGCATCCACAGCTTTGAAACACAATTTTACAACCAGGCTCTGATATAAGTAAATTTCAGTAACACCTGCATACTTTCACCTTGAAACTAATTTGGGGAATGAGAACGGTGTACAATAATCTGTAATGATGCTTCGGGTCATTCACTGTCTGTTTGTGTTGCATGTCATTGAAAGTGGCGTATTGGAAGATCTGTGATGCAGCATCACACCGACCTGCGAGGCTGGTCTTGCACATGGATGGCGGGTTGCTGCCTGAGGATCGTGTCCTGTGGGAGGAGATCATCCAGAGGCAGTGGGTGAAAGATGTACTTGCGAATGCAACATTATGACAGATTTCAGCTGCTGACTCTCGAAGAAAAACCTACTTGCTGGCCGTGCGATCTTGTTGACCAGTAATGATGGCAAAGTTACTTCGGACTGTCCTCAGACTGGCAAGGACCTGAGGAACAGGGAAAAAAAAGGCTAAATTTACAAGCTCCTGACATCGCTGGATATTTGTGACGTAATGAAAGCACACGAAGCCCTAAACGACTGTTCGCTTGATTCATCTCGAATAGATCAAGTGCCTCTGAATATGAATGGCTGATGAGCACTTGATACTGTGGCTTCCATGCAGCGGGCTGACGTGCTGCGCGGAGGCATCCCCCCTCTCCCTCTCCCTCTCCCTCTCTGATGTTTTGATGGCATCACTGACACTCGGCTATGTAACGTCTGTCACTCCATCTGACTCATCACGCAGAGAAAGCCCCGCAGAGTATCAGATGTCCAGACCTGACCCGTGTGGAGGCTTTATCAGCCAGCATGCAAAATTTAAACAGCATGATCCAGCAGTATTGGATTCGCCGCTTCTTTCGCTGTGTAAAGTGAGCACGAGTATGACGCACTTCCCACGCAAGAGCCAGGCAACACCAGCGGGATGCCTGATCCTGTCGCCGGGCCAGCAGAGGGCTGAGGGGCTGTTCCGGTGCAGCAGTGAAGCCCGGTCTCAGGCCATCTGGAGTTTATCTACTACTTTTTTATTAACTCCTTTCGCCTGCGAGGGTTGGCTTTACATTTTATCACTGACTCCATGCCAAACGTAAGTGAGACGGCCTCTCAAGGAAACGGTGCCACAGGACTCACCTGTGCAAACGGAGTGACGATCATGTCTTCTGTATGTCTGCAATCCGAGAAAAAACACACAAAAGAGCAAGATTAATTCAAAAAACAACCAAAAGAAGGAGTACGGAGCCAGTGCAAAAAAGGGAAATTATACTACAATCATTGATGTTGGAAAAAAACAAGGTCATCACAACTAAACTGCATTTTATTTCACATTCTCATGAAGTCAACGTAGCTCAGTGTTCCTCAGTCAGGGTCCAGCATCTTCTACACGTCCACCGACTCCAACAAACAGATTGAAATGAACCCTGAATTTAAGTCGGGTTTGTTGGAGCGGGAGGACGCTTGAAACATGCGGGCAGCTTCTTTGACATTCACAAACATTGAACTCGAGGACATGATTAGTTTCGAACCTGGGGCCGCCCTCATGACATGCATTGCATCTAGGAAACTTGGTGAGGAAATGGTGCTCGGGTGGGAATAAGAACTCACAGTGTGTTATTGAACTTGGTTGTCTTTCTCATTAGGTGTCACATGCAAAAAGGGGACGAAAAAAAACAGTGCTGGGTGTTTTTACGCAGCAAAACAGGGGTCAAAGGTGAGGTGTTTTATAGTTATGTTTATCAGGTGGGGTGGAGGGAGGGAAAGTATCATGAAGCTGACTAAAGGGGAATGCAGCAGTGGGCTCAAGGGAGGGGGGGGTGTCAGTGATCTTATCTAATTATTGCTTTATCATGTTCTTCTCACCGAGATGACAACCAGTTGACTTCCCAGTGCTTCAAGCTTTCTTCCCTTTAAAAACAGATATGCAAGAATCGATGAGACCCGCGAGCGCTCACGTTGCAAACCTAAGGGTTGTTAGGCGACGTAGGGTCTGTCCTTTGGACACAACGGAAAAGGAAAAAAAAAAATAAACAGACCCAACAGCGCTTCATTGCCATTTTAACTGCGGGTGGACGGGACTATTTAATGAAGCCCAGCCTGCAATAGGTCCTAGTTCTTCCCTCCGAACTCTAAAGTTCTCAATTAGTGCTGAATCGTTGGCAAAGAAGAGGAAACCCTCAGACTGAAGCATGATAATGGCAAAAAAGCAAAAGAAAAACAATCCAAAAAAGATAGAAAAACTGTTGAAACATCAGCTGAATGACTTAAACCCTGAAATAAATTGTTGTCGGAGTTGAATTTGAGGCAAAACCACCACAGAAAGAAACACTTCTGATAGATGAACGGATCTGTAATTGATCCGTGGGGTTTGAAAGTGGAACTTTGCAGATAGAACAAAGGATGTACCTATACAGGTCTCTCAAATTCCACTATCTTGCCAATTAGCGACGCAGGACATGAAGCAGCTGAGACGGAGAGGAACTTACAGGTCGCTGGCAGTGGAGGAGTTTCTGGATGGACCTTTGGGTGAAAGGTCGAAGTCGGAGTCGGAGCGGTACAGGAAGGATTCCCGCCGCTGGCTGTGAGGGAAGTTGGCCTGCAGGACCAGACCGGAGCCGGGGCTGGCCTGCGAGTCCAGGGGGCTGCGTCCCACTGATAGTCCATTCTCCACATCAAAACTGAGAGGAGGGAGAAAAGGGAGGAACATCTGTCAGGGTTAAAATGGCTTCAGACACCTTCAAGGTGAGTGAAAAACACACAATGATGCAGACAGAAGTCAGACACTGAGAGGAAAAGAAAGAAGAAGTCCATTTGTCTGTCCAAAAATAAACATATCCACACATGTATCAGGGCCCAAAGACTCAGCTATTTAACAACCAACTGATTTCCCAATTCATCCATCCATCTGTCCATTCTTTCAGCTATCCTGTTTCTGGACACCTAGTTTGTTTATATGCGAGTTCCTGAGCAAACAATATTAATATTTTACCTCGGTATGACCCAAATAATCCTGCCAGTAGTTCGTACTTGTGTGTAAGTTTCAACAGAAGTCATGTGGGGTCTATCAAACAAAGACAAAAGTGAGGCTTAAGCTTGGAGGAGTCTCTGCTGGTAACCACAAAAGTGACAAAAGCGGAGAAAAGGTTCAGCATCGACTCCCTAAATACATCGCAGGCTTTCCTCGGCCAGTTACAAAATCCAGTTGTTTCGAGTTCTCAAACAGGAAGCAGCAGAATATAGAAGGAACGCCAGCGAACGTCACAATAAGAGCTAAAACTGACTGTTGCAGAGAGGTGAAGAAAAGGATATGACAGCGTGATTTATGTGACAACACAGTCAGGGTGAATTTATCCCAGGAAGGAAGGCAAATCAGCCCAGTTGAAAAAGTGCAACAATGGTGGATATAAAAACAGATTTAAAAGCATGGAGGTGTTGAGACACGAGTAATGGCTGCATGTCAACCATGTTATTTCTGTGGATGACTGATCGCTATGAGAACTAAAGCAAGGAGCCAGTAGGAGTGTAAATGAGGTAGCAATGTATGCTGCTGTGTCTGAGGAGTTCCAGGATAACAGATGTACGTGTACATATTTTAGGTGAACAGCTAGACGCTGAAAAAGCCACATACAGCGAGACCCCCGTGAAATCTGTTGGGATGCTGGTGAGTTACAAGTGCAAGTGAAAGCATCAAGTGAATGCCTACACTGCACTGCACTGCACTGCAGTGTGTGTGTTTGCGTGTGTGTGTGTGTGTGTGTGTGTGTGATGCCGCGAGTGAACAGAGGGTATAAAATTAGCATCAGAGTATTGACGTGGGGTCATGTGAGTGTGAGTCTAAAAATAGCGCCGTGTTCAGGTGAGGAGGAGTTCCTCCTGATCAAACATGATCCGCCTCCAGAGCAAGAGAGAGAGAGAGAGAGAGAGAGAGAGAGAGAGAGAGAGAGAGAGAGAGAGAGAGAGAGAGGGAGGGAGAGAGAGA
>JASSRZ010000042.1:11759442-11769576 GCA_032164315.1 Malacoctenus gilli
ACACACACACACACACACACACACACACACACACACACACACACACACACACACACACACACACACACACAGACAGATCACTTTGCTTGCCCCAAGATGTAACCGAAGCCGGCATTCCTGGGAAATCACAAAGACTTTGAGAAAAAAAAGGAAAGTGTAAAAAGAGAGAGGTGCTACAGTGTTTGTTATTTAAGTGGCTGGCTGGTACAAAGTGTGATTGATGGCAACCTGTCAGTGGCCCTGATACTCGACACCCCGCCTGCGTCACTGCCTGTCACGGCAACGTCAATCCCATCTGTGGAGCATTAAAATACAGGAGCTACGGGGCAGGAGCGAGTGAAGGGGGTGGTGGGGGGGTCTCCGGCGCGAGATAGGCCTGTAAACCAGGGCGAGCTGTCATCTGAACCTTCATTCATCATTCCCAGGCCTGTGCTGTGACACAGTTGTGGGGGGAGAAGCACCGACGCCGCAGCACACTTGGTTGCGCGACCTGCTCGGGCATTTATTCAAAAACGCATTAAAAGGAATGCAGGGTGCGTTCAGGAGACGTAACACAGATCTGCTGTGGGTGATGCCAACAGGTCTCATATTTCCTTCGGTGATCTTGCATAACTTCCATGACAAGACAATGAGAGACAATAAGTTTGCCCTTTGTTTCAGAGTCCTGGCTTACTTTATTGGAGTGAAAGGAAAAAGTATTTACTCCTGGCTGTAGAATACTGAGGAAAACTGGCTCCTCACTTCAGAAAAATTATATTAAATAAATGAAAAAAAGACAAATGCATGAATATATAGATTTATATGATTTTATCTTTAATGATGCTGGTTTTGTTGGTCAGCATTCATCAAAATAGAAGTACAGTAAATACTTAGAATGCCAGTTGTCGTTCTAATTAGTAGCGACTAGAAACAGCTGATGATTGTGTTTAACAGTTCAGAGTAAAAGTAAAGAAAAACAAAGTACAGCTACTCAAAAACTTTTCGTCTCTATTAGGCAGCGATCCAAACTATTCACCGGGCCGCGAAGACGAACGCGGTTCAGCCGACACGTGAAAAGCGCTCGGGACCAAACAGGGATTAGGAACGGTTTTAGCGAGACCACAGTATTCACACCCGCCGCGGACAGCCCGCGCGCCCGTCAGCTCGACACGCACGACACCGTGAACGGGGTGGGGGGTGGGGGGCAGTCATCAGAAAATCCACGGTGACATTCTCCCAGAGTGAACGGCTGCATGACACGAGCGCCTCGGCTCTGGGTTAAAAGCTGTGCTGTTGTTGTTGCTTTGCCGGGACTGTGGCCCTTCACACAGAGGCGGGACCACCCTGTTTGTTTGTCCTGCCCTTCCTCTCCTCTCCTGTGACATTTAATGAGCGCTTTTTGGCTGTGCAGGCACCAGATGGAGGTGGTTAATGCGTCCACATCTTACGTGTACGTGGATTCTCATTCCCAACATACACTCTGAGACAAGCAAACATTTGATCTCTGGAAGGAAAAAATCACGATAAAAGTGATTGATGCAAACAAATAATACACAGCAAGTCCAAACTTGAGTTTCCATATGCGCAAAATGTAATCCAGCAGTCACGTGGACCTTCATCACACCTTCAAATCTATAAAATTAGACTCACAAGTTTAAGATTAGGTAGCAATGACTGAGAGTGACAGGTGGAGCCCGTCCTTCCTGAACCGCTGACATCTCTCATCTGCTGTTCTCTCTGCTATTGAAGTGTTGCTGTGTCATCATGGCGGGATCCAAAGGGCTCTCTGAGGCCTTCACAAGGAAAGTTCAGGATGCCAACCAGACTGACGAGAGACTCGGAGCACTATGCCGAGGATTTGGCATCGACGGTTTTCCGATAAAGAATGGGAAAAAAAAAGCGAAAGGTGGTAACTTTAGCCCCTTTTGGTGAGGGGGAAAAAGGCGTCGTGAATATTCAAGCTTTCCTCACAGGACCTGCAGGTACAAACTGTGTCAAAGATGGATTATAAAAAGATTGAACAAGTTTGACCTGCCAGGAAAAAAGTTTTAGCTTTTCATGAGTACTTAAAAAATGAAACAAGAGTCACTAAGAAGGAACACAGACCAACAAGTCTGAATACCAAGAACGACAGACAGAATGCGGTTGTTCAGCGCCAAATGCTGAAAAACGTCTTGATGAACAATGCTCACGGTTTGGTGCGTCTCTGTCACATAAGCTGAGCCACATGCAGGCCCAGATTCAACCACCAATCCTGCCTCGTAATGAATACAGCCCCAAGAGAGGACGACTCGAGCGCAGCACTCAGAGCTGTTTAAGGTGGACGACTGAAAAGAATCTCAGGGTGAGAGAAAGAGACTCCTCAGTTAGTTAAGTTCTGAAAATGATGCATAAAAATGTCAAAAATAATGTATGAAAAACGTCTGATTAGCAAGGAATGAATTATGAAACGAAAAGACAACAGGGTTTCTGTATTTCTACATTTTGATCGAACCTGATGTTTATATAAGTCCACAAGTAGAAATACATCTGATTTAGGGGGTTTCCTCCCAGTCTTTTTATGACTTCTAATCTCTAAATAACTCGCTGATTGTTTTATCTCAAAACCTACAGGAAATGGTGACGTAATGCTTGTTTTCTAAGCGTTTATGGATATGCGAGCAGAGCTAAGTGGTGATTATTTACCAAAGTGTTATGAATAGCCACATGAACAATACCTCTCTGCCGCTGTGTCATTTCACAGCCAACAAAAATAATACTGATATGTCAGACGGTCGGTGCCCAAATCACAGCCTCGTATATAAATAATGCAGGGCGTAATATAGACGAGATGTACATTGTTATATTGTTCCTGATCAGGCAGTGAAAGCTGCGTTCAAAAGAAAGACGGGAACACAGACTCACCTCGCTGACCTCCTTGTAAAACAAATGATTTGAATTATGTATGATAGGACTGTGAAGTCTGTACATAAAAAACAGAGTTTCCTCTGAAAGAGTTTGGGGCCTCTTATTTCAATAAAGCACATCATGTTTTATTCAAACAAAACCTGACAGTTAATCCGTTGCTATCCTGACTGCTATCCTTGTATTGAAACTGTATTATCAGACGCTGGCTGCGCCTCCTCGGACGGCTGCAATCACCGTCGGAGGATCCAGCCCTCTTCCTCTGAGCTTTCCTTTGGAAAACAATACATCGCCGTCACGACGCCGGCACATGTGGATCCTGACCTCTGATACCGGTTACAGCATGACGAAGCTGCTGAGAAACAGTCCTGCTGTCAGTCAGCAGGCAGAAGACACACTGAAGACAGAGGACATCACGAAGGCGTGTGATCATTGATCTCGAACGATGGAGCTTATAGCACCAGATTAAATGGGACAAGTTCAGTCCAAGTGAGACACCTCATGGCACCATTTATCCTCAACTATATACACAAAACAGCTACTAAATACCTGATTGTTTCTGTTCCTCATGAAGTGAACTTGAAGAAGTCTCACTGGACATAAGACAAACTACACAGTCATGTGTGGACACACTAAGGAACTGTTGAGCTCCTTCAAACTCGAGCTCTTTCATCCTTTTAGCGGGAACCAAGTCGCTCACATACATCAGTTTCCCCTTCGTTTTTGTAGTTACAGTTAAAATTGTGTAACCAACAAGACAGGAACAGCACAAACAAGCACAGGACAGGACATGAAACGACGCAAATGGACACCAGAAACTGTGGGTGTCTCGAAACTGCAAAGTCGTTGGGAGTTCTTGGGAGAAGTGTGTCAGTTCAGGGAGAAATGTTCCGATATAATCTCGTTCAAAGGACAAATGAGTGAATTTCCGAACCCTGGAGGTGGTCATTTTATTAAACTGAAGTGAGACGAGGGGAGATTTACAGTGAGTCACAGGAGAGTCTTCATCTATACACACATCCATAACAAGAGACGCCAGCTTCTGTTATCCTTGAGGATCGTATGGTGGAGAAGGAGGATGTGAGAGCAGAGGAGCTGGAGGGGAGAGGAAATGAGTGGTGGGAGAACAAAAACACTGGAACGCGAGTGGGTTTTCAGGTATTAGTGGGAAAAGTCTCCCGAAGTGAGGCGAGACCACAGAGAAACGTCAGACAGCGAGTGGGGAAAGGGGGCAGCAATAACTGCGCACGGAGGAGGGCTGGGAAGAAGTCAGCGCTGACACACCTGGGTGCTCTTCTTGTGTCAGGGCTGAGAGGAGCTCACACATGTCCATCTCGTGCTCGTGGACTCTCACTGAGGTTGCAGCGTCCCGACATCAGGGCGAAGAGCGTCGCCGAGGTTCGCCGGAGCAGAAACGGACTGACCTCAGAGTAATCTGGAGGAATTTATTCCAGCAATGCTGGCGGCTAAGAGTTATCTGCAACGTTGAAACGATGAAGCAGCAACGAAAACGAGAGTGGGGGAATGAATCAGAGGTCATGTTCATGGGTTGGATTTTCAACGTAAAATTTACTTTGTGTATATATGCATGAATACATATGTAAAAATGCAAATATGAAAGAGAAATAAACCACAACGCGTACACTCACACTCACACACACGCGCGCACGCGCCAATGATTGTGCAACGCTGCACCAAACGATTCCTGTGTGGTCACGTCTGGAAAGTTCATCAGTGGACAGCGAGGCTGCGTGGCTTCAGGGGCGAGCAGCATCCACTCGCAGACGTCTCTCACCCGCCGCACGCTGGATATCATCAACCTACCGGCAGTTACAGTTACTGCAGCTTCAGTGAGCTTGTCAGTCGCTGTTCACAGCGCAACACGTACAAATAGTTGTAGAGACATCGAGATCAGACTCTCTCTGACTCGTCCATTTATGGAATTTCAAGCTTTCTTATGGCTTTCGATTTAGCTCTGATAATATTTCACAAATCTTCTATAACAGAACAAACACTTCCCAAACTAACTCTTTTTTTGCCACAATATATTTTTAAAAAGTTGAGTTGGAAGTAAAGTTGCATTTAGCTCACATCCAGTGCCTGTGATTTCTTTCAGGCTTTATCATGTGTTGATATCGAGCTAATTTTTTCTTTTTTTTGTGACAGTTTTTGACGGTTTGCGTCTGTGGGTGAGACCCAGCAGCTACAGCTGCTTGTGGAAGAGAGAGCTGAAGCTCGGCCAGGCCTGCTGCGGACGACATCACCATCAGGGGCGACTGATGGTTTAAGAAAAAGCTTTGGAAACACTTTCAGACACATTTATTATGACAGAATGCCTTTTGGCTGAGATGCTCCTCCGCTTTGCCAGGAGCAGCGAGAGTAATGCTCTGCGTGGAGGGCACGGGACGGCGGGGTCTCGTCTGCAAACAAGCACCACGAGTGATCGCTAGAATTCATTTATCATGACCACACTGACCCGACAAATTCAGATAGTGACCGTCTGACCCCTGGCGTGAGCGTTCTGTCGCTGTTCCGAACGCTCGCGTTTATGTGAATAACTTTACCCTCAACAGTAAGAAAAAGGAGCTTCTTGACAGCAGCTGGTGCCGCCAGCATTTTAACAGTGTGTCCAATGTTAACACTTCCAGATTCTGATAAATTAGGCAAATGAAACCGTCTCTTCTGCCTTCCTCTCCTCAGATATTGAAGTGACTGCGCCGAGCACTGAAGGCTGCAGAGTTTCTCCCAAATGTTCCCGGCTTTACCTCACTCCCAAGCAGCCAGCCAAAACTGTTGGCTTTGTAAGGCTCTTAATTCATATTACGCTTCGCATAAATCACTTTTCTTCAGTCTCAAATACCCGACAAAGTTGGTGCGTGCTGACAGTGGTTCGTTTAGGAATAATCTGTTGGACTTTTCCATCGATTTTTTTTTTTTTACTGTCAGAACTGCATGAAGGCTCTGCGTCTCTGCCTCTCATTATTGGAGTCTCTCTCTGCTGAAAGCAGCGAGGAAAGTTTGATCTGTGGAACTTCACGGGCTGAAAATGGACAGAAGATAGAAGAGGTTTATTACCAACAGTTTTGTCTCAATTTGACTTGATAGCAAAATTTCTGCCATATATCTTTGTGTCTATATTTCATTTTAGCCCCTTTCACACTGCTGGGGAACACTACAGGGTGACTAGGATCCGTAGTTTCTGATAGGCTTTGGAAACATGTTAATAATGGTTGTGGGAGAATATTCATGCCGAGATTCGAAAGACTGAGCAGAGCAAAGAGATTAATTCAGTTATGAGAAATGAATATTAAAAAAACTACAAAAATCCTCACTGAGCAGACAAAAAAAGGATCCGGGGATCATTTCAAGAGTGGATCAGATCAGTTTTTAAATACTCCACACGTAACACCCACCAAAGTGGAGGACGGATCAGCCGATGCTGCCATCTCAAGGTAAACCTCCCCAAACGTGGCTCAATAAAGTCATTCACTTGCACTCGCAAAAGTGTCTGAAACACGATTGCAGTAAAATGTCTTGGTGAAGTTACAATTTCTGCACAATGATACAACCCGGAGAAACTCGACAGCATCTCACTGGACTTGGCAACAACAACCGACTGAGTCCCGTCCTGCTCTGACCGGAACAAGACAACAAAATCCCAACAACCAAAGACACATCAGCGACAGTCTCGTCACACAAAAACTATTTCAAGGACTTGCTGGGACAGAATACTCCTGGCTAATTTTCTAGTTGATGAAACTTAAATCAAAGCAGTAATAAATGCAGAACAACACGTCAAAGCTGATTCGCTGCAACAGTTCCGGGAATTTGGAAGCAAAGGTTACAAATCTCTTTTAGATAAAGCAGGCGCACTCGTTTTGGATGAACGCTGAAACCCAGAATGAGGAAAAGAAAACTTTCAACACTAAACTCAGACAAAAAGCTCTGATGTTAAATCGCCTTCAGGCGTTTGGTCGTGACTTGTAGGAACCTGTTAAATATTCGCATGGATCAATTGAAAGCCGAATACTTTCTTTAATCCGGCTGCATTCTTCTTCTGTGGTTTCCTGAGATAATTACACTTTAAACGAGGTGCGAAAAGTCGCATGAGGTGTCAAAAGCTGCAGATTTATGTGTCTTTTCCCTCATGCAGGTTCATGTGGTGCCTTCAGGCAGAAGGACTCGTTCTTGAGTGATGTTTTCAACCCAAACACGCAAGTGCTTTTATTGACACCCTACAAAACAACATTTCCACAGAGCGACGGAAAAAACAGTGAAAGGAAAAGAAAGCAAGCTCAAAACAAAAGAGCATTAAAGTCGAGAAATAAGCCGATAGAAGACGTCTCCGGGTTGAATGTTTGATATTAAGAGTTGCACACATTGAGCGCTGATCATCTCACTCCTCTCCACCCCCTCTGGTCTCCTTGCGACTGTTCCTCTGCAGAGTAAAATGGTGGAGGAGACTCCAGCTGAGCCGGCTCCTCTATTTTCTATCAGTATCACGGTTGTAGTCTCAGAGAGCCATAACTCAGGCTAAATAAAGCTGCCGTCCAGCCCGCGACTCCCCGCGTGGCCGCATTAACTGAGCTCCTCCAACAAAGACGGCCGCTCGTAAAGCTGCCGTTTAACAGGCAGAAGATTTCTGGACGGACTTTCGGCCCCTCAGGTGGAATAAACGCGAGCGTGATGAGGAATTGTCCGGCATTTTCCAAATGGTCTCGGGAGTCGTCAAACTGGGAAGACAACAGCCCCTTAAAATCCCCAACGCTCCCAAATGTTCTGCATTAGATCTGATAAACAAAGACGCTGCCTGAGAAACAGGACAGAGGGCCATAATGTAAACAGGACTTTATCTCAGGGTCCTCCCTCGCTGCCTCGCTGCTGCCACTGAGGATCATGTGCGAAGCAGCAAAACTGACGCCGGACTTTTCCTGTGAGAATATTTTTTGCAGAGGGCCGCGGCATCAAAGCTGCACGTCACAGACACGCTTTAATGGGAGAACACTTCAGTTCGTCTTTGTCAGTTGTTCGGACACACGGTAAACAACGTCACACGGTATTCAAATGGCGTCGTGCGAAGCCGCGATCTTTTGCCAGGCAGATCAAAATGAGAGGAACTGCCGGTCAGTTCCTCTCACACGTCACTTCAGCAGTTTGGTTCTCACATGGTTTTGAGAGGGAATCTTCAGTCTAATCTCTCTTCTTTTTTGTTTGCACACATCAAGAAAATAAAAAGAAACTTGTTTGAGCTTTTTGTTGTAAATGAAACAATCTGTGTGGACGTTCTGCTCCTGAATGTGTTTCAATTCACGTTTGATTAAATGTTTTTGACTCGAATGAGAAACAAACGTCCCAGTGCATCGACTCCGCATTCTTTCTCTCCATTTTTTTGGACTCGTCTTGTCATTTCTTCGAAAACTGTGAATGACTGAGGTTTGATTCCGACCTGTGGTCTGACTGAGCTATGAAAACACAACGAGCTTCAGGGTTATTAAGCATGAAGCTTGTTTTGGCCCCAACTGTGGTCTTCAATCCGACGCGAACTTCAGGGTCTTTTGGGGGGAAAAAAAGAAAGATACAAAACTTCCCACACGACTCGTTCATGTTGCTTCTGATTACCGGCTGCCAGAGGTGTCAAGAGTGAGAAGATGCATGATGTGCTTTGTGTAATCAAGATGAAAAAAAAAAAACCAAGGGCCCTGGAGCCTGCAGAGGCTGCTCAGTCAAAAGTGGCGACTCCAAAAATGCCCCGAGGAAATCGGATAAAAAAAATAATGTGGGAAACGCCATCGCACAGCAAAACAACTGATAAGGACGAAAGAATGTTTTTGTACATACTGCAGCTGATAAAACATCATAAGCAGACTCAAGATGTCCGATATTCACGATTATAAATGGTGTCCCTAAAAAGGGAGATACGACAGGACAAGCACCAACAGAGGGACTCCTTCATAATGCAGCCTGAGAGACAAAGCTAAAGTTTAATCCCAGTAAGAGTCATTCTGCCCCAGTAAAACCTGATCCTTGCAGCACACTGTGTCATGTACAGAGAGAGATCTGCTGTGTGTGGGACAGAGTAGAAAAGAGACACGAGACACAAAAGGAGGACAGACAGAGTGAGTGAGAGTAAATGAGACAGCTCTTAATTACCGCCGGCGTTTCTGTATGATGTCAATAGGCCTGTTGACAGCACACGGCGATCCCCATATGTGCCCACTCCGCACAGTGATACTCCGCTCCACGGAGTAACAGAACCCGCAGTTCGTCGGCACACTCATCTTTCTTTAGCCTACTCTCTTTAAGTCGTCCTCACCCTCCTCTTCGCGGCGGCTCCGCTGAGCTCCCTCTTTTGGTTCTCCTCAGCTTGTGGCCACTTTCATCCCTCAGTCCGGCCCGCTTCCTCGTCTGTCTCACTCTGTCGGGCTGTCCGGCTCTCCACGGCTTCCCAGGAGTTGTCATTACCTCTGGCGAGACTGGACTGGACGGCAGCTCTCAGGACCGGCGGCTCCGGGGAAGAGCCAGGGTGACCGGGGCGACGCAGCCTCCCGCCACTTTGAGCCGTGAAAATCTGGCGTCTCTTCAATGATAAATCGGGAGTGTATTCACCTGAATTCCTCAGAGCTGCTCTCTACCGGCCGCCTGTCTGTCTGCCTGGCGGGCTGCGGAGAAAGCTTTTCATCACTCTCAGCAGAGCTCCATTAATCGGTCCCCCATGAACATCTTGTCTTTGCTCCGGGTCTAAATGTGGCGCAACACTCTTGCCCTCTTCCCCCCTCTCTCTTTCTGTCTGCGCTCTCTCTCTCTCTCTCTCTCTCTCTCTCTCTCTCTCTCTCTCTCTCTCTCTCTCTCTCTCTCGTCTTCTGTTTCAGCTTCCTCCAATCCCCTCTGGCTGCTACACCTTTAATCACAGAGCAAGCAGAGACCTTTCCTTTCCCTGGGCAAACTTGCTCTCCTGCTCCAGTCTGTCACAGAAGCCCTCTTCTCTATGGGTGTGTGTGTGTGTGTGTGTGTGTTTTTGTCCAATGTGTGCGTCAGTGAGCAAGTGTGTATGGAGACATGTGACTGAGTGTGTGCGCGTGTGCCTCGCACACAAAGGGGAACAAGTTTCAGAGTGAGGTCAGAGCTGAGAAAGGGGGCGGGCTCAGAGCCAGCATGGGTCCTGCCTTTTCCAAATGTTTAAGCTCTTTTAACTCCTTCCTTGTCTCCGTCATCTGTGTGTGTGTGTGTGTGTGTGTGTGTGTGTGTGTGTGT
>JASSRZ010000042.1:11776507-11805774 GCA_032164315.1 Malacoctenus gilli
TGTGTGTGTGTGTGTGTGTGTGTGTGTGTGTGTGTGTGTGTGTGTGTGTGTGTGTGTGTGTGTGTGTGTGTCAGAGCCAAAAAGAACTGAACCTCGGCCTAAAACAATTCGAGAGCATTAAAGCTGTCAGAACAGTTCATTGGAGGTTTGTCCTATGTCAACATAAACAGAATAAAACTTCGTATCGACTTGCACTGAAAATGCAAAACACCTCCTGGACTTTGGTTTGAAGTGAGGCTCCAAACAGCAGCTCCACAATAGTCAGTGTGCAGATCAGGTAACAGAAGAATAGAGGCTTGTTCTCCTCCTTTCTGGACGTCTGTATTTCTGGCTGTGGTCGAAAATCTACTGCTTTGATCTCCTCATATGATCCAAACAGGCTCACGGCTGGAGGAGTTTGGAGGACACTTGCGAGGCACATGCCTTATGCCCAGAGTTCAGGAAAGTTTGCTGCACCGCACACTGAGCTGAAACTGAGATTCCCACAGCAGCACAATGTGTGTTTTTTTATTTCTCTTGATTTGGTTCCACAAAGAACTTTATTCTTAATCACTCTGTGTATTATACTTTGTAACTGCGGCTCAGTTTAAGGATTCATCTCTGAGCTCTGCTTCAGATGCTACACGAAAAGCTACGTTAGCCTCCAGGTTAGTCTGTGCATAGACTCAAGTGGTGTCTCTTCCTGTGTGTCTATTCTTGCATTTTATACATGGACTCTTTGTTTTTGAGTCTGTAAACTTGCGTAACAGAAGAGTCCTGCAGGGATCTCATGACAGCTGTAGTAGATTTTATGTTCTTTGCTTCCCCAGCCTGCTGATTACACAGTTGTATCATGTTACAACTACAATTAAGTCGATCACTGTCATCAGTATGAAAAAAAAGGGACACGCGATAGCATGAAGTGAAACTGTTGCTGCTGCACTTTGTTTCCTTTCCGAGAGAAAGTCGGGGGGAGAATTTGCTGCGTCTGCTGTTTCTGTCTTTCTTCGTCGTGTTCCAGAAGACGTAAAGCGCCGAACCACACAACACATGGCCTGGTGAGGGTCCACGGACCCCTGGAAGAGCTGCGCTGCCAGCTGCAGCGCGCCCGACAGCAACACCCACCGGCGTCACCGCAGTACACACAATCACACACATGTTTGGGTTGTTTCTGTTGGGCATTAGATGGGATCGGTGAGGTAATCCAGAGAACACCTCAGCAGACAGGTGCACGCTCAACACTTTGTTCAAGTTAAACTGCAGATTTACATCAGATTTACACGTTTTGTTGTGGTTTGATTAACCACAAACAAAACTGAACCCAAGCAGACGCCAAGGACAAATCCTAAACAAAGCGCCACATGTACAACAACATGACAGAACAATGGCACTATCAAACCATCAGCCACAGCTCCCCAAGTTTCCTGCATCTCCAAGAATCTGTCAGCCAGCACTCATCAGAGACACAAGTGCTACAACGCTTCCAAGACCCTCAAAACTTGCCAATGTGTATTCGGTTGCTTTCGTTGTCCGTCAATCACAATCGCTCAACTCCTCGCATACAAGCTGGATCCTTACCCAATGCAGGAGTGTCTGCGGCTGCCGTGCATCTTCCGTGAAAAGCGAGAGTCTTTGTTCATCATTTTTTCAGGCAGGTGGAAAACGAACTGAGAGCGGAGTTCAGGGAGTCATCGAAGCAGCAGCTTGTCGGTGGCAAACGATGAAGAGAGCGAACTTCTGTGGCTTGAATGAAGCCCCCCCATGCTGCCAGAAGGAGAAGCCGTCCGAACTCATGCGGGTGGTCACAAGTTTAGGAGGAAGGTTTCCCCTCTGATGGGACGGTGCAGGAAAATCCAAGAAGGGAAAATGCAAAAATGCCTCGGAGATGCAAAACAGCAAAAAGTCTCCCCAGGTGCAGCAGGTGGGAGTAAGGGAACAACACCGTCAGTCAGGCCTGCTGAGTGTTGCTCTGTGTTTATGAGATAAAAGTTGAGCGGTCAAAGGGATTCACCTCCAGCAGCTCAATGCAGAAACAACAAACTAAAGTGCATCAAAGTGGAAAAAAACTTCAGGTTTTAGTCCAGGCGTTGAAGATATGTCCACTTGGAAGAATCTGAAAAAGTTCTGATCAGCTCTAAGCGTTTGCGGGTCTGTGCCTGTGTCTGTGTGTGTGTGTATGTGTGTGTCTGTGTGTGTATGTGCGCGTGCGTGGGTATGAACACCCTAAAAAGGCAAAGAGTCTTGGCTGTTAAAGACCTCTCATAGAGTGAGTTAGCATATCCTCTCACTGACAGAGAAAGTTCGGGGCTGGATCAAATCAAGTAAAACTGAGGATGGTGTCAGCTGTCAGTGCTCATCTGGGATTAATTCCTCACTCGTCCTCCTTTCAGCTCACCACAGACGTGCCAAGATAAACGCTGCTCTTGTGTTTTGTTTCTTTCTTTTTTTTTCAGTCTTTCACCGAGCTCCTTAAGTGGAAACAACAGGAAGCTCGAATTCTTCCAAATGAGCGGCGAAGCGATAGCGCTGAAGTTCCTCCACAGTGACCCCCAGGTGTTCTCCGTCGGTGAAAGCCGGTCGGGAAGCCTTGACGCAAAGCTGTCCATGTGAGTGCGAGCCGGCCTCTGTGATAAGACACCACCAGCAGACTGAGCAGAGTTATTCTTAGTGGGAAAAAATGAGCTGGAAAGAGTGTTAGAATCCCATCAGATGCTCCCTGGAGTGGGCTGTCCCACGTCGTCCCTGTCAGCGGGCCATAACGGACTTCTGCTCTGCTCTCTCTTCTCTTCTCCTCCTCTCTTCTCTCCTGAGAGTGGTGGGACCAAACTCGGGCTTAAAACAACAAACAACAACACTGTCTCCCCTGAGAGAGAGAGAGAGAGAGAGAGAGAAGGGGTGGGCTGCTGGGTGTTTAAGAGAGGAAAGGGGGGAGAGAGGAAGAGAGAGAGAGAGAGAGAGAGAGAGAGAGAGAGAGAGAGAGCGAGAGAGAGACAGTGCAAATTGCACAAAAAGGGGGAAATGTCAACCGCTGCCTGCATGAGAAAGTGAGCTGGCGTTCACACCAGCAGAGGTGAGGCGACACACGAGAGAATGTGACACTGTGCCACATTAGAGGATTATCAGAGGAGTGCACATTTATGCCCTCTTCCTGTCACCGTGCTGCCTGCATGCCAGCAGCAACAATAGTTTACTGGAGGATCAATACTTCAATATTGCGTGTGCACGCTTCTCTTTTTTTTTCAAAGCTGACTCAATTTTCCTTTTTGAATATTGAGCTGCTTTTCATGCGATGATATAATCCATCCAGCCCTGCAATTCACACAATATCCTGTGCAGTACTCAACAAATATTTGACATCATCAAATGCATGACAGTGCAAATACTTCCGAGTGGAGACGAGTCATAAAGAAGGAAACGTGTCTTCTTTGTTCTGCGACAACAAACAGGAGCTGTCCGGGTTGCCGCTTCGTATAACAGTATTCATTTTTAATCTGCGACTAAATTGTGCTTTTTTTAATTCTCAGAAATCAACCAGCTTGTCTGACCATGGGTTCAATCATAAAAAAGTGTCAACAACCAGAAGCACCCGGGGAGTGCAAACCTTCGCCAAGAAGCCTGGCCACCTTTGCTGCGTCACCTCTCGTACACCGACCTCTCTTAAAGGGCCACGCACCTTAAAGTGGAGTATATGAGTCAAAAATCAGCAAATGCAAAAGTCAGTTCTGACCCAACAGACACACTAAAGCCGCCGTCAGGAGAAGCTCAAAACTCGTGTTTCACAGCACAGCAGCCTCTAGTGGACGATGCAAGAAAATGCAAGTTAATTCTAAAGAAAGATAACTGTGTGCAGACATGAATTTGTTCCCTTTTGTTAACTGATTTTTTTCTGATGTAGAAAAAACTCCCATTGGTGACCAGAAAGCGAGCAAGCAAACCTTATCTGCCCCGTTTTATCAAAGAGAGACACACCACAGAGTGCGCTGCTTGGTAGCCTCATAAAAATCATCTTTGCGAAGCGCTTTTTTCCCAAATCCATCTGACGTGCTGTCTCTGGAGTGGAAAAAGGAGTTTAATCAACTCAGACGCTGAGTGAAAATAACTTTGCGGGTTATGTTCTATATTTGAGCGGCCTGCGACATTCATTTTCCGCCGGACCCCCAGTTTGTTTAATTCCTCCTCTTGCCAGTCATCCTGCAATAACTCATCTGCGGCCATTTATATCACCTCTGACATGACGGGACTCAGCGCAAACCCTGCAGAGAGGAAGCATCCTCGATGGCCTGACCTCAGCGCTGCGTAGCATAAAAGGCTGACATGTTGAATATTGGCGCTTTCCTGACAAGCGTCCCAGATCGAGCCCTGAAGCCCCCACGGCGGGACCCTTGTCCTCTAATATTTAGACTTCTAACAGACACTCTGGAAATTAATGAAACGCTTTGGCCCGTGTGTTGAATAAAGCCTGGGACAGAGAGGCGTCCACCGATGTCAAATTTAAGACCATTAAACACCATGTTTATAAAGGTGAATGAACTTATAAACACTTTTCCAGTTCCCCAGCAGGCGCCGGTTTCTCGGGGAATGTTTAATTCACGTTTCTTGCCAATAAAAGTAAGACAGGGTTTACAATAACGGCTCGAGTTCCTCCCAGGCTTTTAATGTTGTTTCGCTCCGGCGGACGGGACCCCACGTCACCGCAGCGAAGCCTCGTAACTGCTCGTATGTGCGTACAGTCGACATCCGAGTGTGTATATGAGGAGAGTAAACAGTGACAAAGAAATAGCAGGCGTGTGCGCATGTTTTTGCTTTACAATCCTTTAAAATTTTCCATAACGGGCTCTTCCTTCAACCGGCAAACGGGGCAATAAACACATCCGCTCTGGATGTATGCGTATGCTGTTAGAATACAGTTTTACTGATCCTTCAGCTCTCATCCTCCGGATAAATGTTTAATGTGCGGTGGAATCATGCGCCCGGCATAATGCAGTTACGGCTCATAAACCTGAAGCTGTCAACAGGTAGCCGCACGGTGCCGCCTGATAGCAGGATGGCTGTATTTTTTTTTTACCAGCAAGAATTATCGCCGCCATAACAGGTGAATAAATCCAAAGTGTGCGGAGTGTCAATGGGAAACATCCAGTTTGTGTAGGTGTGTTTCACGGCCCCTCCTGCCTACTAAAAAGGAGAACTTCACTGTTGACAGACTGAAGCACAAGTGGAATAACAAACTGCCGAACCAGCGGGCTGCCTCAGCCGTGTTCGCTGGGACGACGGCGCTCGAGCGGCGGACAAAAGGTGGACAAAGCTCGTGAAAAAAGACACCTGTAGGAAATTGTAAGTAGTGGTGGAGAAGGAGAACGCGTGCGGATCGTTTTTCAGTCACCAGGCGTGACGCAAGTCCCAGTTTCTGATTGATTAATGGAATCAGAAATGCCACAAAACAGACTTGTACTTGCTTATCTGCAGATCTGTTTACAAAAGTCGACCGTCTTGTAAAATTCTCACATTATAATAAATCGGAGGGCTCCCCCACAGTGAGGCCTCGTTTCATTGGAGGGGACGACAGTGTGCATTCAGCAGGCCATGTGCTTCTCTGTTCCTGGAATCAATTTCATAACAAAACCTTCGGGGCAACCATTTTGGTAGTGTCAACAATGGCTGCCTGCACAGGAATAAACTAAATATATCCATCACCTGCAGCAGAGTGGAGTAACCTTCTGGCCATGAAACAAGAGCAACTGAGACAACATGCACAGCAACCCGAAGAACAACGAGCAACAAAAAACACGCAAAAAGAAGTTAACGTGGAGGAAAACACAACAGGGATCGATCCTGTGGGGTTATTTGCTCACACAGAGACGGCCTCACGTTCACCTAACGATTGAACACGTTGGGTCTTCGAAACTCCATTTCTCCTATGACAACATTTGTATACGTACACACACAGACTCGCATGTTTTCATTCCAAGCCTTCTCCCATGACACCCAGCTGGCTGATGCCCACACACAACGCACTGTTCTGAGGAGTCCACACGCTCACTTTGTCAGAATAGAAACTTGCTGTCGACATTCGAGTCACATGTTCCCACAAACAAAACTCGAAGAGGCCCGAATGATGCTGCTCCCGGCACCTTCTGGATGCATCTTACTCTGAAGCCAAGCAACATTTTCTTGAACCTGACTGACTGTTCCGCTCACGTGAGCACTGATGGTGATTTCTGGTTATGTTTTGGTTGAGCAGAGACCGTCGTCCGCTCATCTCCGAGTATCTTTTGCAGTGATAAAGACCTTCAAACAAGAGGAGACGACCTTCATCGGCCGATTGTTTCGTTTGTGGTGTTTTGCGATCTCGCCGGTGGCGGTTTGGGACTCTACCTGGGTGTATGGGCCAGGGTGAAGCGGCGCCTCTGCAGGTTGATGCTGCGGTTCACCAGCAGCTTCCTCAAGAGCAGCGGGGAGTTTCGAGGGGACCCCCGGGGGGAATCCTTGGGCGAGACCCTCGGGGATCCACCTGCTGAGCCCGCTCTGGACCTGGGCAGGAGCTGAATGATGGGCAGCCGGGTCATCCTGCGCTCCAGTGGAGACTCCTCAATGTCTGACTGCTCTTCCTCAGAGCTGTCTGAGCACAGGTCACTCATGGTGGACAGAGGTGGGTTGGGTGGTCTCCCCCTTTGGTGGGCCTGCTTTGAGCAGTCAGGAAGCAGTTCGGTTATCGTTCTGTCTTTGCTTTCGAGCGTCTTTGCGGGTGTCAATAGGACATGCGCGCGTTTGTTCAGCTACGGCTTCGTCACGTCCAGGTGGAGCTAACGCCTCGCGCGCCGTCCTTGCTCTTTCCTATTCAAACAAATCCCGCGACTGTCCATGATCGCTCCAAAACGTTGACGTTAAAGCCAAAGAAAAAAAACCAACGCCGACCAGAAAGTCAACACAGCAACTCCCTATCAGCAGCTTTATCTTCGGATGAAACTTTGGCTCCGTCTTTTCTCGTCTCTCGCGACGGACCACGCTGACTGTCGTGCTGGGCGATAGACTCAAACATTAGTGTTGATGTACTCTCTCCCTCCCTTCCTCCTCCAGGCTTTGTTTACATTACTGCTGGGCCTTCCCTCTCTCCAACTAAATATGGACGTCTGATTTACAGGGAGAAGAAGCATGACAGATCACCTCCCTGCCCCCCCCCCGCTTCTCTCTTTCCAGCCCTCTGCCTCCCTCTCCTTCCTCCCTCACTTGTAATCTTAAGGATCATATTGTTCATCAAGTTCAAACTGTGCTCCATAATTACTTCCTTTCTGAGTTCCTCTAGTGCATAAACACCACGGCGGCTGTTTGGCTCAGCCCCGCTGCTCACCTTTTCTCTCGTTCTCTCCAACTCAGCACACTCGGGCTTTATTTCCCCCCTTTCTTTCTCTTTCTTTCTTTCTCTCGCCTCCCTGAGGTGCAATTTGTTGTGGAGTCGCCTAAATCCTCAGAGACGGCCTCTCTGCCTTTCACATGCTCTGAGCGCACCAGGAAGAGTCACATGAAGGGCCTCTGACTATAAAAAGCAGAGGTAGATAAAAGCTATAGAGAGGCATGGGGTGCTGTCACGATGGCGCTCTCTATCTGTAACCAGAGGCAACATCAACTTCAACCCCCCCCCCCGCTCCCCCCGTCCACCCAATCTCTTTGTTTATCATCAGTGAGTGAGAAAAGGTCCTCCTGTGATAAAGGACTCGCAGCTGAACACCGGAGCTTTCTGGACAAACTGAAATGACCTGAGGAGCTGGAACATCTGACGCTGGACTGAACTCTTCTAAAAGCTGCAGAGACAATACAAATGCGGCTGTGTCGCACCATTAACATGCAAAAGCAACTTTTAAAGGAGCTTCAAAAAACCCTTTAAACCCTCAACAAGAATGAAACAGCTTCTAACCCAAGCCGCCAAAATATATTTGTTCACAACCAACTGAATTTTTGTTCCCAGAAGCCCCCGAATTGCCCCTCAGTGAGACCGTGGCTCCCACCTCTACACCAAAGTGAACCCAAACACAGGAGGGAACACAAGCTCCCACCACTTTATTAAAGCACACGACTTAAATAAGAAATCGTCGGGCAGTTTGCCAGTTATACAGTTTATCCTAATGGCTTTTATTTTTGTCAGTGCAAGTAAAAGCCTGCAGGCCCCCTGCTGTGATCTCTGGTGGCCCCTCCAAGAAGGTCCCGGGTCCCAAGTTGAGAACCATTTACCCAAACAATGAAAATGAATAATAGTCACATAGTTCCAGACTGTTGCTTCCAATGATGCACCCCTGCTGGCATTTAAAGTGAGAGATGTTTGTACATCTGTAGGCTGAACACAAACAAGTGTTCCGACGGACGGTGGGTTCTGTCAGCCCGTCGGTAATAAAGCAATTTAGTGCGGAGTGGGTGAACTCGTGCCAGGCTCACAGTGTGCTGACTCTGGCCACAGAGATATTTTCTTCCTCAGGTTCCTCGAGTCTGAAGATAATCCCGCGCCCGAACCAGCCCTGAAGCGCATCTTTGTTTTAGTCATGTGGTCGACTGAAAAAAAAAAGAGGTTTGAGCTGCCCAGTTCACACTCACACCAGCAGAGGCCCGAACAAAGTCCTGCAGGGGGCCTGCACAGGTCCAACAGGACCCGGGGGGACACAACCTGACTGGAGGCAACACGACATCCAAACATACGTCACAAAAGGCTTCCATAGAACAAGACACTGAGACAGCAACATCCTCCACTCTGTCATGTCTGGAAAGGCCTCACTGATCGACCTTCCAACAACCATCAGGCTGAGGTCAGCCTGACCATTCTGTGGTTTATCAGAGTCAGACTGAGTGCTGCAGGCAGCGGGCAGCAGAGGGCGCTAATGTGCTCACATGTTCAAGAAAATGTTGATATTCCACAAAAACAGCCTATATTTCAGTGTAATCATTCAAACGTCCAGTCCCTGAATGCAGCACAAGTACTGTGCAAGTCGACCTGGAGCAAAGGATGCTGACAAACACACCTCTTGACTTCAGTTCTCCAGGAACCTTTTCGATGGTGCCTGAACACAGCTCATCTCTGCAGCCCTTCATGGGACCACACTCAGTTTGGGAAATTCTGCCTTTCCTATTATTTTTGGGAGGCCTTCCGCTCCCTCCTGCAGCCATCTCCTGAGATTCTCCGGAAAATTTCATCCCCAAACAAACAGCAACAAAAAACCCGGAGCGCTTTGACTTCGTGCCGACTCAGTTTCCAGGAAGTCTTTTGATTGATGGGCTTTAATGCCGCAAATCCAACCGAGTATGAAACACACTCGCAAAACTTCTGTTCGTTAGTATGAGTGCCGACAACACAGCTGATGGATCACAGCAAAACTAAAATAACACAGCAACACTTTTATCTAGCAGACAAAGTCAAAGTGAAGTGGACAATCGATCGTGATGGAAGAGTTAACAGGATACTTCCTGTCGCAGGATTAAGTAGGTGACACTATGTTTCAAAACATGTTGAACTCTATCGTACCACAGAAAAACTACGTTTCTCAAAAATATTTGCTTTTGTTCAACAAGTTCTCGATTAGTTCTGACGCAGGAAAACTTTGAGCAGTATTTTCTCAGCACTCCGTCTTTCACACCAGATCGTTTCCCCTCAGTACACTTGCTCAGTTCTGAAGGAATCCTCCAGAAGGGTTGTTCCAAACATTTTAAAGGACAAACTGCAGATCTCCAATGAGATCCCTCCGTCTCTTCCTGTAGTCCCAGACGGACTCCACCTAATGGTGATAAACTGTGAGGGGGCCACACTGTCGCTCTCTGCTCCCGCTGCTCTGTTTCACACTGCAGACAGTCCCTGGTTACCACTGTTGTACGTCTGTCAGCGACGTTTTCCTATTTCAGACTCACACACTTGCTCAAAAGCACCACGTCTGTAAGGTTGTGATGGAAATAATCACAACAGCCTTGCTGGTCAGATCACTTGTGATTTCACAGCAAAGTGAGATGGGGGGGGGGTAACGCCTCCCAGGGGAAAGTCTTACCTAAATGAGCAGTCAGGCAGCAAAAAAGGTAACAGAGCTGAAAGACGGAAGGCGCACAGTTGTCCTGCCTGTTGACTTACATGAGCACAACATGCTGCAGTCACAGGGTTTAGTTACTGATTGAGCAGATACACGTTGAATCACTAAGCCTGCAAGGTTGCTGGTTTGGGAGCCAGAGAAGAATTAACTCGTTTTTAGAAAGCACGGAAGATTTTGAAGAAAGAATGAGAGCGGACTCAAAGTCTTATTCTTTTTGTAGGAGCAATTTGAAAGGACACAGTTTGGATTGCGTAAAAAATAAATAAAACAAACTCTCCAAAGTGTGTTTTTTGGTTCTTTTTCTTTTTCCTTCCAAAGACTGAATGGACATTGAAATGAAAAACGGTGTGTTAGTAGAGGGAATGCAAGTCTGTGTCAGACATCCCATCATGGACTCACAAGGCTCTGGAGATGCAGCTCGTCAGAGTCCCGAGGCTCCTGGAGGCTTTGATGCTTTGGGGTTTGGATCCGGATGAGGGGCCTGTCGGGGGTCCGTCCAGTGTGGACTGTCTGCAGGAGAGCTTGGGCAGCTGCAGATTGCCTGAGAACAGCCTCTTCACAGCACATTTGACACCAGGGTGCTGAATGGGCTCAATGCAGGGCTCCTGCTCCGAAGTCCACTGCCTCTGTGTGGCCAAACAAACGGGGGTGAAACAAACTGCAGTCGTTAGGCCTGAACTGTATGAAGATATGGCAACGCCCCCCAAAGTAACTCAACTTTCACTGAAACATGTTGACTCGAAACTTTCTCACTATTCCTGCTTTTTACATCAAGTTTGGCTTCGTCCACACAAATAAAACTGATTCAGGAGGAAGTGGAAACTCCGCTTGGTGAAGTGGACTACAGTTTATTCGGAGACGTCACCCTGCTCGGTCTTCATACGCCTTGTGTTGACTTTGTCAAGTGTCAGTTCATCTCTCTCACTGAAATGAGGACAATACGCAGACGCTCCTGAACGGAGTCTCTCCCAGAAAGTTAGCGTGAGTCACCACATCTGGTGGCTCGCTCGCCATGAAAATGAAACGCTTGATGAAAGGCATCTGAGCGCTACATTCAGGAGTGAGTTAGTGTTTAGAGGTGCCTGGAGAAACTTGTCATTGACGAGTCAAAGCACTAAAACTTATCGATTGCTCAAGGACTGTAGAAAGCCGGTGCAGATGGTGCAGTGGTTGGTGCTCTGGCAGGGCTGTGAAACACTGATGGACACAGCTGAAGCGTTGATGTGCCAAGTTTGCATGTTCTCCCTGTGCATGCATGAATTTTCTCCAAATTCTGCCTTTTCCCCTCACAGTCTCACAAAATGCATCCATGTGAGCTTAAATTGTCCATAAGACAAGAGAATACAGGTAGAAGAAAAACAAGCTTTTCACTCATTGTGCTTCTTGTGAAAGGATTATAAATCTGACACTGTTCACAACCAGTGAGGAGTTTTAGCATCTTGTTTAGCAAGTGACGTCAAAGTTTAAGAAAATACGGAGGAACGTCGTCAAAGTAATATTCTTCATTTATCGGCAAAATCTTGCCAAAGCTTTGCGAATTGACGCTGAAGTTTACAAACACCAAAACGTTCGTCACCTTCGTGTTTATGGGACGTTGTCAGAGCTGCTGCTTCTTCTTCTTCTCTTGTTAAATTTGGGGGCGACTGAACTCCGAGTAGCTAACAGCATCACCAGGTGGTGAAAAATGGTATTACAGGAATGGGAAGGCGGGTCTTTGCTCATTGACTGAGGATCATTTTTTAACTTATTTCTTGTTTCAAGAAAAATAATAACCGTTTTCTTTTTGAGGTAAATGTGTGTACATGTCCAAAGGAAACATGTAGTAACAAAGCAGGTACTGTCTTAACTTGGACAATTTTGAATTTCTGCTCACTTTTATTTATTTGATCTCCCACAGCTTTTTTTTATTAGAAAATCCAAAATAAGCAAAGAACAAAATTTTGCTTTGCTGAACATTTTAGATGGTGTAAAGATATGCATCGATCTGAAGGTAGACCGCAGACAGGGTTGTTTTTGTGTTGCTGTCCAAAGTGTGACGAGCCTTCGCAATAAAAAGCCCACCCGGGCCTTATATTTGGAACCTTTATCTGATTCCAGGTCCTGAGACCCGCACACTATCACCTTGGACACAATAGAAGGTTCACACAGGGGAGCCAGTGTTTGGGATTCAGCACTCAGGGCATCTCTCTTCCAGCGTCAGCGTTGAAGAGAAAAAAGATAAGAGTCCCTGTTTGCTGTGTATCCCGTGACGCTCTCTACCCATCTGCTTGGGAGTTTCACCTTTTCACAAACAACCGTCAACACGCTCCAGTTTGATTGTTGGCCATGTCAGACTGGGCTGAACAAAGGGTGTGATGATCGTTTGTTGCAATGCGAATTAGTTTCCTAACAAGATTCAGTGCTGATTCATTTCTCTGCTCCAACATCTAGATTCTCCACTACAGTTACTTCCTGCAACACACAAAAGCTCCATTATGACTTTCATGACCTGCTTGACACTAGTAAAACACTACAAACAACATTGAGTTTGCCAAATGAACAACACAATGTCCTTTCGAGCTTTTGAAACCAAACTGTTTGAATTTTTTTAATCGCTAAAAGTATTAAAATGAGAGAGTTCTGAATCCCAGCCACAACCAAAGTGACCCCTCTTACCTCTGCGATGTGGAAAATCTTGGATGAGTTATTTCTCCTCATATTTTACAGCTTCTGCCCCATGAGAACGCGACAAAACTTAAGAAAGGAAATACCAGAGAGGAGGACGCAGGAACGACGTTTCAGATCAGATACGAAGATGCCTGTCGCACCGACGCCTCACTGGGCCGTCACTTGGTGAGTTTGACCTGTTTCCACGCCTCCTCGCGGCCCTCAGCTGTCGTTGTGAGGACAAACACCAAAACTTCCACCGCACTGTTTTTGGTTTGGCGTTCCGACTCGTGACTCGTCGCCCTCGTTTGACACGACAACTGCAAACGTTTAGGAGAAAAACTTGAATTTGTCTGGCAGACAACAGAACGCTGCGTGGAGATGTTGGTGCAGCCTCGGGTCAAATCTTCATGTGTATCTATCTGAGCGAAGAATCTGTGAAGCTCAATCATCCAGACTTGCAGGTTTGGCTGGCCACACTCCAGATTGCATCCAGCTCCGGTTGGAGCACGGAGCTTCCAACCAACTCAGTGAACTGGAGAGTTTTCGCTCTCGCTTCACAACATAAACACACTTCATGGAGTTGTGATTGTATTTGCATCCTAATGGAAATGCTCATTGAAAGTCTGAGCAGGTGTTGACTCGGATAACTCCGCCCTCTCCATTGCACCCGCATGAATTCAGGTTTAAACCCCAAATAGCAAACAACATTTGGCCTTTCATGAGTCATGTGTGACCTATGACGTCTTTGGGGACTTCAGCCAGGAAAATATGTGTATTGAATATAAATCAAGCAATAAAACAACAAGGCCTGAACTCGAGAGTTTTGGTTTCAGACCGAAGGAATCTGGAGCACGGAGCCAATCTCACCATGTAAAGAAAGTTTCGCAGGATGAAAAAGTTTGACCCAGCATTTTATTCACCATGTTGACAAACTCAGAAATCACAGGATGAAATATGTCGCTTGTTTCTTGTAAAGTGCTTTCAAAAAGTGCAAATAACAAAATGTGAAAAAAATCCCTTCACATTCCTTTTGTCTCAGCACGTATTACTGTAAAGGACACATTTTCAGAGGAGTAGTGGAATATATGTAGCGTGAGAAACCCCCCCCCACACACACACAGAAGAAGTATTTGCTGGTACTCGTCGTCTTCCTTGTTGAAAGGCCACACCTGGGACAGAGCGAGCGTTCACTGTGTTGGTTTCACTCGTTGGGGCTGTAACTTCTCAAGTGTCTCTGGCGCCCCCCACAGGCTTCAGGTTTGGGATCCTGTGAGAAGGAAACAGCCGCGGTTATATGAGGGTAGGAGTGAGGGACGTCGTGGCATTGTGGTCGGAGGTCCAGGACGCATCGTTGATGGAGCAACTCTTTTTCTTCTGCCTCTTGAAATACAGCTTCCTGGTTTCTGGCCAATCAGAGCTGCCTTTTACTCATTTTTCACTCATCACTTTAATTGCTCAAGACGCTGTTCATCGCCTGTTGTGAAATTTTCTTGTGATTGAAGGAACTGTTTCTCTCAGCTGTTGCTGAGCTGCCGAGTTTCTCCCCGTTGTAACACAAGATCTCAGCTTTGCTGCGTGAAGTGCAATAACGTGTACCTGGCACATGCTGCAGATGAGGGAGAAGAGAGCCGACTCGGCCTTCGTCTGGATCTCCTCTGTGTGTTCCTGGAAACCAGAGAGAAGAAAAAAACCTTGTGTCCTTATGAGCCTGAATAGAAACGTCACCACACGTGCGGTGTTCAGAAAAGTAACGACTGCCTTTGAAGAGAAAAACAATCGATGTAAACAATGTGACTTGACTGATTTGCTGCAAAAGCAACACAATGGTGGGACACATGGGCGCCAAAGGGCAGCGTACCCCATTGATGGTGATCCAGGGCACATAGGTATGTGGCGGCTTCAGCGCGTCCGTCTTCAAGGCGTTTTGATGCATCAGCTGGTTCCCCAGATCGCCATTCACACAGCTCATGACTTTCGCCCAGTCCAGGTCGGGGCTGTAAACGTCGGCACACTGCAGAGGGGGAGGGGCATGAATATCAACTCATCAGTGACTGAGAAATAGGCAAATCCTGTGATTGGAGGGGAGGCGCACGCCAAGGGGGGGGGGACTTCCTTACGCTTTTGGCTGCCTTGACCACATCGCTGGCGGACTCCATGCAGTTTATGACGTGCAGAGCCGCTTTGGTCATGTTCAGTAAACAAGTCTGAGGAGAAAATAAATCATTGATGAGAGGCAGACCACTGAAACACTTCACCATCTTAATTCCTCCAACAATATCGAGTACATAAACGGTAACGTGATCACTGATCTGTGAACCTGCCGCTTTACGGATACGCTTCTGAGATATTTTCATACTTTCACGACAACAGAAACTTTGTGGGCGCTGTGGTCGTGGGAAGTATGCGTGTCGAACCCTTTGAGCCACAGCAGATTTGGAAGATACAGTGTAGGCTGAAGTGGCAAAGGGCAACTTCAGACGCAAACGCCTCGTGACTTTCAGACGAACACACTTCCAACTGCGTGAACGTGAGAAGGAACCGTGAACACGAGTGTGACAGCAGTCACTGCGGAGTGAAACGCTGTATGTTCCATGAAGTCCTAATAAAAGGGAAAACAAGCCCTCTTTGTTGTCGAGGGATTGTTGATCCAGACCACTGTGGACGGCTCAGAGGGTCAAGACTCTCTACTTTTGTCCCATGTTGCTGTTTTGTACCTCAATCATGTTTCCCAGACATTCTTGCTCTCCATGCTGGCACTGGAAAATATACTTCATTCCATCAAATGTTTCCTGTGATGTGGCAGAAAGCAGCAGAAATGAAAGATGGAGCATCGATTTCACAACACACTTGATTTCTGTGGGTGTCCCACCAAGCAGCTGGCAACAATACTACAACCAGTATGTCAGTCTATAGCAGATAACCAGTGGTGGGATAAGCCCCCCAGTTGATGCCCCCCTGCTTACCCGTGCGTTACCGTACGGCACCAGGGTAACAGACATGACGTCGCTCAGCATCATCCAGGTGGGGAAAAGCATCTGGGTGAGAAACAGCCTGCAGTCAGGACACAGACTCTCAATGTAGACCTCCACCTGGACCTGTGCACCCGTCTGGTGAGCCCTGGTGAAGTTGGACTCCAGGCACCGCTTCAGAACCTGCAGGACAACAATACACAGTTAGAGTTTGCAGTTTATGCCGGAGTCTGCGTGAATCTACACAAAGCTGCAGTATTTGTTTTTTTATTTTATTTGTTCTGTTAAAAAGAGACCCATTAAAATGTAAAGTGCATGCTAGTACAAGTGCGGTCCTACAGCTCAAATTGTACTAAATTACAAATTAACTTTCTCGAGATGATACATAGATGTGATTTAAAAAACAAACAAACATTGTTTTCCATTTTAATTTTATAGTGTGTAAAAAAACACGTACAACGCATTAATTTACCTCGAAAGGAAAAACAATATATATACAAAACGGATCATAAAAAGTTTTCGGAGAAATCCCCAGTTTAGAAGATGACATGAGATTACTTGCAATTCCTTAGATGTAAAACTACAAAACTAGGGGGGGAAGTACCGCAAGTTACTACTAAAGTACGGTCAGTGTTCGAGCAGACAGTCCGCCTGCAGTACCACTACAGTATCCGCACGGTATCGAGGACCGAGACAGAGTTGAAACACTCCAGTCCACTTTCCTGCACAGAGTCCGTCAACACCGCAGAAACTTCAACAGATCAGTACTGCAGTAACAGCGTTACAGTAACTGTAACAAAGTTCAGCCACCTCCAGGGCAGGTAGGCGGGCAGGCGGGCGACCCTCTGCCGGGACAAGTGAGTGTTTTCATCGGACCGACGGAGGTCTTACCCCGCACCGGGCGGCTGAGTCCAGAGAGGAGCACCACCTGGACGGAGGGAAGGGGCAGGAGGAGGAGCAGCCTGCGGGCTCGGAGCACAGGCACACGGCCACAATCAGCAACAATGCGGCCTTCATCTTCCAAACTCGCTTAATCTTTTTACCTCAAAACTGCCCTACAAACTGTGACACAGTACCGCCGCTTTAAATGCAGAGCTGAGCTTCCTGATGCGAGCGTTCTGTCATCTGATTGGCCGCTGAAGGCGGGATTCGGTGATTGCGTCACTCGTTTCCAGCAGATTTCTCCATGAACAGAAATGGCCATCAAACTACTGTATGATAAAAGACGCATGACATGATTGAATTTGATCAATGCTACTGCTGAACTAATTAATCTCGGAAGATTAACTTAACAGTATGATTCACTCTCACAAATATTAAGTCAATGATAAGTAACTTATTCCTAATTCATTGTAATTAGTGAACTACTTCTCTAAGGCTATTTCTTTGTTTGCTTTCACTCCATTCCACCAGAATCAGTTTCATAAAATTATTTGACATCAATCCACCATGCTTTCACAGAGTCAAAGATTAAGATGTACAAAGACTATATATATGTTTATACAAAAGATATTAATTTCACATATTAAGATACTGTAATCATGTAACAACTCAAGAGACTCTAAGTTTAGGTGTTCAGGTGTTTCCTTCTTCAGTGTTATCGTTGCACAGGATAAAAAAATGAGGAAGTGCCATTTTGTCAGTATGAGCTGTTAGTCTTGTGATCAGGTTGACGCCCCGACATGACTTGGGTGAATCACTTTGTTTTGTGAACGTGAAACCAGTGGCAGCATCCAGGTCAGTGTGTGACATGCTGGGGAAGAGTCACATGAAAGATGCATGAAAAAGTATATTGCTGACTTGTGAACTCTTCAGGTTTTACCTGCTGGGTGTCACATGTTGGTGGCACTAAAAAAAGGTCAGAGGGAGGGAGAGAGAGCCCGTCACACACCACTAGATACGACTGTGATTCACCCAGCTGCTTCTTTTCTAAAACACATGTAAAAGCAGCATTACTATTCTAATTTGCCACTTTCACACCTGCCTCCTATCAAACATGAAAGAAGGCAAATTACAAGATACAATTTCCACTTTATAGACGAAAACAGCTTTGATGGCTTGTGACTGCTTTACACCTCGTGAAAGTGTGACAAGGTAAGGTTCAGCTCACATTAAGAAACAAAGACCACAACCGAAAGAAACGAGGACACCAGGCCTGATTTTATATATCTTTTATTGTCTTTTAAAATCATTGCATCAGCCTAAAGAAAGAACCGTACGGATCCAAGAGTACCTGTCTGACAACAAACAACTCTGAATCAAGCTGTACACGAGAGACAGAAGAAACGTCGCGACTGAGTTACGACGGACCAACGCAGGAAGAATAAAACAAGAGATGAGAAGAAGAAGAAGAAGAAGAAGAAGTAGAAGTAGAATAACCATCTTTTCGTGCATCGGGGTCGGCCACGCCACAACCAGGAGGCCTCTACTGGCTGAAACAACAGTGCTCCCTCTGCGCTCAATTGCACTTTGGTGTAGAGTAGCTTTGTCTGACTGCCCCATTCATTGTTTTTCGTAAGGAAGAGAAGACCACATCGTTGTTAAATTGTAGTTATACATCTGCTTCTGAAGCTGGTTTTACACAAGGCAACTTGCTGGGCAACACTGTCAAGCAACAAGTGTTGTAACAGGTGAAAAGACTGAGCGGGGAGGGGGGGGGGGGGGGTCAGGGTCAGGCTGCAGGACAGGAGCAAACGCAAACGGAGATAAGCTTTTCTCTTAATTGTTGCTTTGTGTTGTTGCCCAGGCCTTTTGCTCACATCACGTCCCTGGTTGGACACGACTGTGTCCCGAGCGTGAACTACTGTACACCAGTGAGGAAACGAGCCACAAGAATTCACATCATGGTCATGAAGCGAATGGCAACGCGTCGTCAGATTTGAGCCCAGATCCGACGGGAGCCTCCATGAGCGGACTGAGACGAGATGATGTGAGGAGAGTGAACGCAGACAGAATCAAATAAAAGGGGAAATGAAAGTGCGGCTGGTAACATCATAGAAACACATGGAAGTCAAACACACAAGCTGAGGCGATCGTGGCTAAAATTTTGGTCTTAAAAATGACTTCTAACCAACAGATTATCCGGTTCAGCTTCTTGTTTAAACATCGTTTGCTGTGTAGTGCAAAAATCAAAGAGCAGGATGCTTCTTGATCGTTATTCCTGAATTTAAATGTTTGTGTAAAACTGTACTCAAGTATGTTCACCAAGTGGCATGTATTTACTGTGATTCACAACATGTGTGCGTCGCTCCCCTCTAAACGGGGTCCGACTGGGGCCACACTGCGCATGAAACCGAACAGCAAAAGATACAACAGGGTCTCAAGTTAGGATTCAGCACACACAAGGCTCAGTGTAAGGTGGAGTAGACAGCAGATAAAAAAAAAACAAAAAAAAACAAAGAAAACAAAAACTGATGTATTGTGGACAAAACAATCCCGTGGAGTCATCCTTTTGAAATCGAGGGAGCACTGTTCTCACAAGTAAAAATCAAAAAAACGAGAAGAACAGGAGAAAAAACAAAAACAAAACAAAAAACCAAAACAGAACAAGCAGTCATAACATTTTCAAGTTTAAAATGACCGGAAATAAAGAAATACAGATCAATCCATCACCGCCACTCTGAGGGACAGACAGATTGATTCTCAACGCATATTTACTATTTGGTTAATTACATATTGTAAACATTTGTATTGGGTTTTTTTTCTGTATGGATGAAAAAAAAATTCAAGCTAGCTTATTTTTTTATAGGCTCTGTAAGGTTATCAATAACAGATATGAACAAAAATAAACACTTGGACAAGACAAATCTATCAGCTTTTTTAAAAAGCCAAATAAAAAAACAGACATATATTTATAGATATTTATATATACTCAGGCACCGTTTAAGATCACTTTCTAATGCCATCATTGTTCCATGTACAAAGAGTAATCATGAACCGTTGAATTGTGTACCTTTTCTTGGTCGTTTTCATATATATATATAGATATTTTTTTCTGCCTGTTAGTCAAAGTTCAGGCCAAAAAACCCCCCCACGAGCCCCCAGAGAGACCGGCCAGAGTCAGACGCGGTGGTACCACTGTTACAGCATCAGTGTCCGATCAGTGGGGGGGGGGGGTCTCTGTGGTGGCGCCGAGTGAATCTTATGTGGTGCAACTTTAACACTGCCTCTACTCACGACAAAAACGAACGAAACAGACAAACAAACTCATCAAACTGATGAAACAAACTCTCGTGTTCAAGCAAAAACAAAACAAAACAGAAAAACCTCTAATATTGTTTAAATGCAAAGCAGCCAGGACTGCATTCAACATATAAACTCAGCTCTGTAAATATAAACACATGTACATGAGCTTGCTTCATCCTCTGACCGCACCTGATAATCATGCTTAATACGTCGATCAGCTGTGAAGTTTGTCAGTGATTGGCGGTGAAGCTCGCTGCGGCGGATTAGTCAAGACACGCGCGTTTCCCTAAACTGCTCGTGTACAAAGCAGCCGCGGAGCAAGTCTAAAGAACGCGTTCACATCGAAGCCTCTTTCTGATTGGTTTCAAGCACAGTCCAAATCAGAAGGAAATCATCCAAAAATATAGATATCTAAGTATATATTTGAAAATATTTATTCTCTGATACATCTCGCCTTCTTCAAACCTTATTAGACACCAAATATAAGCTTTCTTTGTAGTCAGTGAAAGGTGTGCTTCGTGTATGAGGCCATTTCAAGAAACATCATTTACAGTGTACCAAAGAAGGATGAAAAAATATTTCCTTGAATGATTATTATTTATCGTATAGAAAACATGTTGTTTTGATTCTTTTTCCTCTCCAAGAAAGCTCCAAGATGCATATGTGAAAGGTGAGCAGGATGAAAGCTTTGAGTTTCAGCTCCTCGTCAAAAGCCCGACAAAGTCTTCATCGTCCGCCCGTCTCGCGCCCGTCTCTCTGTGCGACCAGGTTTCACTGCTACGAGCTGAGCTTCTACCTATCAGAGCGCCTGTCAACAACGCGGCATATATATATACACATATATATGGCAGACGAGAGTGTTTGGCAACACTGCAAAAATGTCCCGCCGATACGGTGCCAAGTTCTTAGTGTGTCGGAAAAACTCCGTTCACATGATGCCCGTTTTCAGATTGCTCCTCGTGGTCCCTTGTCGTGTCTGTCGCATCATATTCACCAGATAAGTGCAACACTAACATCTGAGCTTTAACTTGCACTCATTGTATGTTTAGGTAGTTATCAAGCGAGACAAAGGGAAGTGCTTCAATGCTCGTATTTCCAAAAATTTGGATCAAGAATGTTTTTCTTTTGTCTTCCAGTTCAACCATATCAGACCAGAGATGTCGTGCTGCTTTACAGGGACGATAGAAAACCGTTTCTATAGAAACAATAAATCTCAGACCCACGACTGATGTCAAGAGGCCGCGAGGAGCTCCACCTGAAATCTCCGTTTCTCACCGTGGGGAGGTGAACAGTTTTGCAGTGTTGACATAAATTGCATAACGAGCCTGCAGCTCTCCATAAAAAGCTGGTTTGAAAAAGTACTGATGAGTTTTATACAGCCCACATCTTCAAGCTAAGTCTACCGGAAAACGTTCGCAATCAGTCAAAAGATTTACACGACAGTTGCTGTCTGCAAGAGAAGGAAAGCAAAACACTGTACAGTGGGCAGTCCCGCGTTATAAGGAACCGCTCAATCACTCCTGATATACTGGATGAAACACAGCTGAAAACACACCGACGACTGAGCGTCACTGACGTCTGTTAGTCTGTGGTCGTTGGGCGACACACCGCGACGAGTGTGTGGAACAAGGTGGGGGAGGGGGGGGGAAGCAAATACAAGAAAAGAAAAACTGTTGGTCCAACAAACTGGGTAATGGTTGCGTCAGCAGTGGGGACCAGATATTCACAGAGAAACCAACTTCAAACCAAAACACTGAGAAATGCTGCATGCATTAATATGACAGCTTCCTTTTTTTATATATATATATATATATATATAAGTCAGCTTCCAAAAACTGGGCGGGGCCGCGGGTGTGTGCTGTTCACATTTCTAGCTAGTTTTGAGTTTTAAGCAAAAAAAGAAAAGGAAAAAACAGACGAATAAAGAACGTAAAAGTCCAACGAACTCTAGCTTCGGTGCGCGGCGAGAGCGAGAAAGCACCAAGCCGAGAGAAAAGCCCTCGCCGCGCCAAGAAGGAATATGTAACAACTCGAAATGTAACGAAGAGGCACAGCCACAATTAGACACGCGCTCACAACAACAACACACTGAGAGTTTCTCTTTCACACCCACAAACAGACGCATACGAGAACGACCTCAATTCACCAGCTAAATGGCATCTGCGTGAACCACGGCGCTCCACATGTGGCGGCGACGGCACCGTCTTACGGAGTGACACTCCAAAGACAAAAGAAGAAAAGAAAAAAATGACAACTAAACTCGAAGGCACTTCTCATCTATTTCACTCACGATATTGTTTTTCTTTTTAGCCCTCTGATCAGAAGCACTGCTGCCGCCTTCAGGTTTGATTCTTGGGACGTGCAAAGTACAGTACCACTGATTCGTCCTGACAGAAATCAGATCAGCTTCTAAGCCTCCAGGCGGAGTCGGGCCGAGGATGGGAGTGGACGTCTGGGAACAACAGATGTCGCTACCTGAAATTTCTGACTTTAAGTGACTGAGGCAGAGAAACATGTTCAGCTTGGAAAAAATTGCTTTTCTGGCTCGTATGGACATGGAGATCGATGTGACTGAGTCTGACCAAAGAGTAGCGTCAGGCAACCTAACAGTAACGACCACATGGCCAACGCTTTACGACCGCCACCATCTATTGCTGATGACTTGATCCTCTCTACAAAAATAGCTTTGATATTTTTGGCATTCTCTGACTTCTACAATGAGAAATTTTAAAGATCATTTCGATTTGATTCATCTTGAGAAATCCACCACGTGAATCAGGTTGGAAAGCAGCATCTTGTAATGGCTCTTTTCACATCGCACAACGACAAATGAGTAACCCTGCATCTAAACAGCTGTGATTGGATAGCGGGACCGGTTTGACATTGAACGGAGGTCTTACAATCTTCACCTGGATCCTACGTGGGCGGGAAAACCTGGAGAGACTCACTGGCACAGTGAAGAACAGAAGGATCGAAGAGCTTTACCTGCGAGTCTGAAACCTAACATACAGCTGGTGTGCATAGCAAGACCACACACACACACAAACACACACAAACACACATGCACGCACACTTTTTGACCTTTAGTTCATTTTTTAAAGAAAAGATCAAGAACGACCGAAATGAAGGAATCCATGCATTCTGCACTCTGTCCTCGATAATCTCACACACCTAAAAACGCCGAATGAACGGCAAAACAACTCGCTCTCCTTTTTTTTTTTCCCAATCTCCTTGCTACATGAAAAGACATCCTTCATTTGGCTCACATTAGCTGGATACGTTGCGTCCTCAAACAGACTCTAAAAGCATAAACAAAAACACAGCAACGAGTCACGTGCGCCGACTGCACGCGTGTCCAAAATGCACTGTCTACGAGCAGTGCGCCCACTCTCCTGTCCTTTTGTACATCAATCATCTACATCTCTGTGGAGCTTGAGTTGAGACGAACAGTCGAGCGTAAGAGAGAAGAAGTACCGCGAGTCGATCCGCAGGAAACAAACCCGACGAGTAAAATATTTGCAGGGACGCTGTACCACAAAAAAACAAAACAAAAAACAGTCTACTCTAGCAAGAGATGAAGCAAATACAGTACCCAAGATACAATAATCACATAGTTGGATGCTCTGCAAGTGTCTTAAGCATATAGAAAGAAGACACAGAAGAGGAGCACTAACAGTGCCTTAAGTCAATGGCTACAGGTGCTACAGTATTAAAGAGGAGGAGAAAAGAAAGTAGGAAGCCTGAAACAAAGAGACATGATGCAGGAATTTTCCACAGACCTGAATAACTGCGTGAAACTGCATCCAATAATGTACCTCTCTGCTTAGTGTACTGTGATTAAAAGGAAGTAACTCTATATTCACAATTAACCAAAGACGTACCATGCATTTTTATCCTGTTATACAGCATCCACTGTACGTTTGTACCTCGTCAATGCGAAGGGGGAAGCAGACCCGCGGAGAGAGCAACAAGCTGAAGCAGTTGGGAAAAAAAAGACCGTCTCATGAAAAATAAACCTATGTGTAGATCGTTTTAAAGCTGTAGCTTCGTCTGCATCGACAGCCTTTCCTTCCCTCCTCCTCTTCCTCCCCTCAACCCCAACGTGCCCCCTCGGTTCTCCTAACACAGGCTTATGGTCATTCAAAGCTATTACTATGGCACTTGAGCGAGCTTCAAATTGAAATCAACTTTTGAATGCCCCCCCTCCCCTCCCCTCCCCTTCCGCCACCCCACCCCCAGTCTCCAGTGACTTAGCCCCTCCCCCTACTCGCGCTCCACGGTCCCCCAGCCGCCATCAGGTGTGAAGCCAACTGCCTGGTTAAGCCGAGTCGGTTCTGTCGGGGGACGAGAGCTCAGGCTCTCGTCTAAAGAGAGTTTTGCAGGCAGTCTGGGGACGACAGATCGGGCCTTTGTCTGTAGAAATGCGTCTTGATTTCAAGGCAAGAAAACAAAAAAATACCCAAAGTGCCTCCTGGTATTTTTTCCCATCATCCCACCATCTGGTCTCTTTTCACCGTTTCTCCACAATCTTAAAAAAGAAAAAAAAGATCGGTGTGCTTTTGTTGCGTCTTTCTTTAAAACAGGAAATCTGTTTGGATTCTTCTCAGTATCAAAAACATGTAATTTCTTGTGAGTTTCTCGCACTTTTTGTCCATAACAGACACTGTACAGTCACGGCTGACTAATGCAAACACTCTCATCAGGGTAAAACTCACTGCACCAGCCAGGCTAACTGTACATGTGCTTTGTTATCAGTAGTCGTGTGCTTATTCTGAAGCCATGCTGTGAGCAGGGGGGGGCTTGTTGTTGGACTGGGGACAGTGTGGAAAATCAGCACCAGCCTCCAGCCCCCCTGAAGCCCCCTAAAAAAAATTATCTTTTTTTTTTTTCTCAAATCCTGGCTGTTGAGTTTCACTTGCCGTTTGTTCAGAGGTTCATTCCCCTCCCCCTCCCCAAAATGCATATGAGTGAAAGTTCGGTTTCCCTCTCTGGTGGGCGTCCTACGGCTGCTGGTGGGCGATTCATCTGGGATGCTGGTTCTGGTTCTGGGAACGGGCCAGGACTGGGTAGGCGAGATTTACATTCAGGTGGTCGTTGTGTTGGACCAGGGAGACGTTTTTGTAGTGGAGAACCAGGTCTTTGAGGGACGAGTACAGATTGTAGGGCTCGGCGAATCCGTAGCCTGTCGCCGTCTTGTAGATGACGCAGTGCTTCGTGTCTCCCTCCACACTAGAGGAGGACAGAGACAGACAAAGTCAATGAGCTGCACTGAAGGTCAAATACTTCACTGTACACATGAACAACGTTCAACGCATCGAACAGACACCCTCTTAAAAGAGCCGGAGCTCAAACTTACACCACAGAGCAGGCGTAGGAGCCTTTCTGTGATTGGCTCTCACGGATGAGGAAAGTGCCGTCACATTTGCCTCGCAGCATCTCCTCCGCCTGGGTGCGTTTGATATCGCCCACATACCAAGTGCACTCATCATGGTGAGGCGAGCCCTCATCCTCCTCCAGAGAGAAGGAGCTGAAGACAAAGAAACAGAGCAGCAAACAGTCAAACTCCTCACAAACCGCAATGAAAACATTCTTTTACAAACACACCGAAGTCACGGTCAGAAATGACGTAGCGAGCGCTCGATAACTTACTCATCAGCATCGTTCTTTATGCCCAGCCATTCATTGATTTTCTTCTGTCTTGTTCCCTTCTGCGTCAACCATCTGAAGATCAGAAACACCACAGAATGAATCCCACCGGTTCTATCTTGTCCACAAAAAGTCACATAGAAATGCACGCATAGTTCGTGGCGTGTGCAGAAATGTCTCTCTGTGTCACCGTCCTTACATTAGGTACTGGTCTCTGATTTTGCGAAGCTGCATGAGGTCGGGCTTGAGGCTGTTCATCTTCTTGTCGATCTCTCGGTTATCGGACACCTGCTGCCTCAGGTCCTGCTCCAGCTTACGCTTGCTGTCGTGGATTTCCTTCACACGGGACTTCAAACGCTCCGAGTTGCTCTGGATCCTAATATGACGCGAGTAAAGAGTAATGTCAGCAAACAACAAGACGCTGCATCCTTTCCACTTCCAGCTCAACTGGCCAAATAAAAGCTTGTGCAAACGTTGCCTTCATGTTGTCTGAATCCATCATTTTTATTGCCTTGTTGTGAGGAAGAATCAAAGGACACAAGAGGACTTGAACATACTTCTGAACTTCCTTCTCGTTGCCCTCGCGTTGGAACCGCTCCAGAGACTCTCGACTGTATCGCTCCTGAGTCTCACACTGCTCCTCGAAGATCTTGATGGTCTCATTGAAGGCCTCGATCGCCGTGCGCTTCATCTGCAGCTCCTGTGACGTGCGGGTGTACTCCTCGTAGAGAGAGTCATATTCGCGGCTTTTGTCCTGGTATTGCTCGTGATAGACCTTCAGTTGTTCTCCCACCTCCTCGATGCTGTTCTCCTTCACCAGCTGAGGAGCCATGAAAGGGAAAAAAAAATCCCTCAGATTTAAAAAAAGGCAAATAACTAAGGCGGATCAAAGAAAGTTTTTTGTAGCAGCATAAAATCTTTGCTTGACTCTTGAATTAAACAAACAAATGCATCATAACCGATCGTGTCACCAACCTGCTGGTACTTGGAGATGGGGTACAATAGCTTGGTGTCCAGCTTGGCGTTGTACTGAGCCAGCGACTCGTGGCGGTAGTGGTTTATGAGCTCCACTACAGACAGGAAGGTGAGAGGCTCCGAGAAGCCGTACCGACCGTCTCTGTGATAGATTTTGATGAGCTTGTTGTTCCCGCCTTTCCTGCAGGGGGAGACAGGTGCCAAGCGAACGTTAAGAGACAACAAGGACACATCTGACAGTACTTGATTCATAGAGGGCCTCTGTTTGATTCAAGAGGTCGCTGTTTGTATTCACCTGAGGGTGAGCGTGTACTCGCCCTCCAGTTTACTCGATGCATCTCGAACTAGAAAAGTGCCGTCTGGAGTGTCTCGAAGTTTCTCGTTCACCTCCTCTCTGCGAACACCACAACAAAATGACATGAACAACTGCTGCATCATCTATAAATGTGTGCATGAGATCCTGGTCGTCATTGTAAATGAAACTCAGCTCTCTGACCTGCAGTCAGCTCTCTTTCTGAAGCGAGTGTTTCAGAAATATTGTTCCCATTGACCAACCTAAATCATTTGTGTGATTGTTAGGACACACTCATGACTTTACAGTTTCCTGGTAGACAGGTGCTGCGCCAACTGTTGTAAATAGTCTCAGACTGTCATACAAGAAGGAGAAAATGTTGACGATGCACTCTTTCTGTTGCCACCAGTCAACCTGTGAACACTATATTTTCTGTCTGCATAAGGAGCAGCGCAGTAGTGCTGAATCAGTTCCTAGTTCATGCAGGCACATAAAAAAGCAGGAAGTTTATGGTGATTGAGTTGCAACAGTACTGCTAACAAGTCAAAATATGAAGCCCGCAGTGAACTTTGGCTGGCTGTCATGAGTCGGGAGAGGTCTTCTTTACTTGCTGTTTAAGATGAGATGCAGTGACATAAGTTACCTGGAAATCTCTCCCCAATACCACTCAGCATCATTCAGCAGGCTGTTGGTGTCCGTCATGGCTGATGGTGTCATTTTTGACTTGACAGGCTTTGCAGGGAGAACTACAAACAAACAAACGTACCCACAGAAATTACAGGCACCATCCGAACTGCCTCATAAGGAATGAACAGATCTGAGCAGGTTTAAAGATGAGCGCACGAACCTGGAGGAGTCAGATCCTGCTCCAGATTTCTCTCTATCAGCAGCCGCTCCACCACCAAAGCAGGAATGTCCTCATCCAATGACAACCTGTAAATAAAGACACAACAGCAAAGAGAATGAGGTGACAATTTAAGATTAGAGGGAATCAAGACTGACGGACCAAAATACAACCCGGTTCTCATCACAACTCACCAGGCTGTCGAGGGTCCGGTCCGAATCAGCAGCGGGCCGAAGATTTTCCCCAGCGTGTGCGTGTCCAGGCCGTTGCTGGCCTGAGCCTGGGCGACCTTCGTCAGGTGTATGAGCAGGTACTGGAGGGTGAGGCGGTGATGGAGGGGGACACTGGTGGAGTTCTCCAGGACGAGGCTGACCTCTCTGTCGTGGCTGCCGGCGACCGCTCCATCTAAAAGCAAAGACCCGCCGAGGACGATATGCATGAGAAATGTTGATAAAAATGCGACATTCATGTGTAAATTTTTTTACTTTGTCAAATTTGACTGATTGAGAAGAATCTCACATGTCTATTTGGCTCATGCACAATGCATGAAATCAAGAGTATTTTCATCAAATTGTCCGTTAAATGTTTGAGCTGCATTTTGGTAACAATCTACGTATATTTGTCATCATAGCATAGACATAATGTGTTGGGTTTTTTTTTTTAACAAAAAGTATTTCACTGCATGAACAAAATCAGAGTCAACAAGATTTACTTGTGGCTGTAAACTCAACACTGCCACCAGGTGGCTGGAGGTCGACACACAAAACACTGTGCGGACGGCTGATTTCAAAGGGTTTTGCTGAAATTTGCCGGACGGCTGAGCGGAGGCACAAGAAACATTTTGTTGGTGACCAGGTGATCCGAAATGACGGAGAAGAGGCAGATGTTCAATCAGAGCCCTTTTTTAAAGTCGTGAGAGCATCACAAGACTCTGTGTCGCGATACTCGAGTGCTTCTCGCAGCCTATCACAAATATTTGAAATTAAATCAGGTCCTTTGTCTGGAGGAGAATCGGTCTCAGTGTTTGCAACAAGCCTCGGGGAGCTCGTCCTCTTCACACTTGGCCCTGTTCCCTCGCTGCTGACATGGGACTGAACTCAACCGGCAGCACACAAGACAGAGTTTATTCAATGTGTAAATTCTTTATGCAAAATTACATGTGCTGAAGCATTGAAATGTGCTTTCTATCCACTACAAACACAGTCAGCAGGCAGGACACAGCTCATTTCAGGGCAGCCATTTTGTCGACGCAGCAGAAAAATCCTCTTGGGTGTAAATTTCTACATTACTTGACAATCTGGATAAAACGCGTGAAATTAAAACTGGACGCGTTGCACGCACACACCACAGACCCTCCGACACATGTCATTTCAAGGTTGGTTCCAGCATGTTTGTTGATACGTGCGAGCTTCATAATGCTATCGGTCCTTTTCCACAGCCTACGGTGGATTTTCAGACCAATAAAACATGTTTTTTTTCCACAGATTAGGGCCCCACTGGGTTTCAATTCATGCCAGAAATGTATGAACATCGACTCGCAAGGACTTGAATCACTTTGGCGTTGCATAATTCATCACAGCCGTCACACGGGCAGTGTAACATTCACACACACACACACACACACACACACACACACACACACACACACACACACACACACACACACACACACA
>JASSRZ010000042.1:11810686-11828570 GCA_032164315.1 Malacoctenus gilli
CACACACACACACACACACACACACACACACACACACACACACACACACACACACACACACACACACACAAAGAGCCTAATTCAAAGAAGTTTCAGGCCCCGCTGATGCTTTTCAGACGGCACCGAATAAATGAAAACCTGGAGCAGACAGCTTCATCCTCTGCTCGTAACGAGCCGCCGCGGTGAAGAGATCAATTAAACATAAAAGCCTTTCCTCATTAGAAAAAAAACCTCAGTAAAATCAGGAAGGTACAGGCATTTTTGACCAACCTGCAGACTGTTGTAGGATCTGCTGCTGCATGACAGCAGTCTGCAGGTGAGGGTAGATGCAGGCGGGGATGACAGGCGATGGGAGGTCTCCCAGGTAGTTCAGGACGCTCTCGGACAGGAAACCGACATCCCTCTGACCCAGTTCAGCCTCTGGACCGAAAAAAACAAGAGCAGAAAGAAACTGACAAGATCAGATCTTCGTCTGGATGCAGCTCTGGGTTGTTGGAGGCATTACTGCAAGGCAGAAGCCTGAAAAGGGTGTCGAGGGTCTCTCTGTGTTGGTCCTTTAACAAACAAGCTATTTTGATAGAATGGAAAGCGGTGAAAGAATTAAAGAGAAACTAAATTGGTTCCCTGAATACAACAGATTCATGTAACACGATCACACACATTGCTACGCCACAATGCAGAAACAGTTGAAGAAACAGGACTCACCGGCGCTCAGACTGTACACAGGACTGTCTGAACCCGAGGAGCTCGCTGTCCTGTACAGCGTCGTGCAATCCAGACCTGAGAAGGAAACAAAGAGAAACCTGTTCAAGCGAAGGAGAGCAGAATAAATCCAGGCAAGCACGAGGAAAAGAAGTCTGCAACCCTGTTTGTGACGAGGCACATTTTTTGGGGTGAAAAATCAAGCCGAAAAATTCAGCCCGGCGTCATTTTCATTCCTGCCTCACAAGCAGCAACAGAGAGGAGGCCGTCAGTCAGCCGGGAGGAAACCGATCCGTCAAAAGTTAAAAGGCAACAATTGTAAGAGTGGAGCCAAGAAAAGTCTCTGTGTTTTGTTTGTTCTTGAAACGGTGGAAAATATGTGATTTCATTGAGTGACTGGAGAGAAAAAAAAAGGCAGAGGGCAGGAAAACGAGCATCATGAAATCCTCCTCAGCAGACTGTTGAGACGGACCTTCTTAACCGAAGGAAAGTTTTTAATGACAGTCTGAACTTTAAACACATAATGTGAAAAACACGTCCGAGTCCTACAATTCCCTGTTTTTTGAAGGCTTGACAAATGGAAATGCCACGTCTGGACTGTCTGTATCCGAGAGGCGATTCCTCGAGACGACCCAGTCTGTCAGGTAGTTGTGAAAACCACACCGTGCAGCGTGTGCATCCAACCCTGAGGTAATTCAATACCGTGACATTACAATATTTACAGCGAGACACAGACCTCTCGTTGTCCTGACGGAGGACTTCGATATTCAAACACTGGCAGAAGATGGAAGAATTTGCCGGCGACGCTCAGAGACGAGGAGCCAGCGCATGATGGTCGCTGATTAAACGTGTGCAGGCTGCACACGAGTGTGTTTATGAAACCTGACTGTGATGCAGAGTTAAACAAGAAAATACGCGAGCTCTTCTTGTCATCATAATGAGGGTTTCTGGTGATTCAGCAGCAGATCCAGGACCCCCTTGGAAGGAGACCCTGAACACTGTGGTGGGCCGGTTTTAGCCTTCGGGTCGTTTGTGTGACACCCCTGGTGAAGCGTGTGTGGGTGTTTAGGCGCCACTGTAATGTTTTGGCAAATCAAAATCGAAGAGGGTTCACAAAATTGGAGCGGATGAAAGACAGTAAAAAAGATGAAGGCGAAAAGCTGTGAATGGAGCCCCACAGAGCTCTATTTGTTAATAACATGGTGTGAATCGAACCCACTGAGCAGGACTCTCAGGGAGAGTGCTCCAACGAGCACTCCAGCTCCGCTCAATTCAGCTTCATGTGATGAAACACAATCATGTCGAGGCACTTCACAGTCGAACAAAAAGAAGAAAAGGATAATCAATGGAGAAAATTTGCATCGAATCCACGAGGACGAGCTCTGAGTGTGCGGCGGCGTGTGAGAGCACGTCCGTGCGCCTCTTTGTGCGTCTACGCCGCTGCCAGCGCTGGCGTGAGAGGGAGACGGTGGCACGGAGACGAGCAGGCAGACAGAGAGACATACAGACAGACAGAGAGAGAGAGTCGGCGGATGAAAACGTTGGACGGCTGACACACGGATCTGTACCTCGCTTCTCTATGGCTTGGATCAGGCTGACGAGTGCTGGGGGGGCCGTCTCCGGTGGTGTGAACTGCTCGCTCAGGTCCGGCACAGGAGCAGCTGAAACAACAAGGCAAATCTCGGTTACGCCGCCGCACTGACAAGCCCACTGTTAACTAGGAGCAGGAGGAGATATAGAGCGTGTATAATGTCGAGAGCACGCATCGAATCTGCAGGGAGCACAATGAAGGTTAGAGAATATTTCACAAGCACATCCGTTCAGATAAAGTTTCAGGGAGTCTACAGTTGAATGTTTGTCCAACAAAAAGTAAGAAAAAAAATTGACCAAAAACGAACTGATACAGAGGAAAAAAAGGGGTTGAGGCAGGACTGTGCACTTGAAGAGGTCACTTCAAACTTCAGAGGTGTTCAGAGAATAACACAAAAACATGAATTAACATGCAAACACACTGACAAAGGCAATCCACAAACTTTCTAAAAACTCGATCGTAAAACAAAAAAAACAGAATTTGATGAAATTGCAAAATAAACCCCCCAAATAACTGAGATTTTATTTTGGGAAAAAATTTGGCCTGAACAGAAGAGAGATTACAGATGGTGAGAAACGTTTGTCTACTTTACAACTCCCTGTAGTCCACATAAAACCTCTTTTCAGTTAGAGAATGAGAAAAGGAGAAAGCGCGAGGGGAAAAAAGAGAGAGATCTCATTTCCCTCCCCCACACTCCCCCCCCCCTCCTGCTCCCTCTCTCTCTTTCCCCCTCCTCTTTTTCTTTTCTCCCCTCTCGCTTTCTCTCCTCCCCTCCGCTCCGTCCTGCTCGGTGTTTCGCCTTAGCTCTTTGCGTGAGTGGAACACAATAAAGGATTTAATCAAAACTCCTGAACAAGCAAAAGCCCCATGGCAGCGTGCCAGGCCCCGGCCCCGCGAGGACAGGCCGCCATCGCCTCCTACTCGACCCCCAGAACGGGGCAGCGAGCTAGGGTGGGGATTCTGGGCGAACGAGGCGGGGAGTTGGGGGGTAACACTGGGAGTAGGAAGGGCCCGGCCTGGCCAGGGCTTGGCAGTAGGCTCCTGTTCCTGTCACGGCTCGGCTAAACCGCTGCTGATTATTAATTTGGGGAGTTCAGACAAGAAACGCCGCGTCAGCACATTCCTCCCCCTCTCTTTCGCTCTCTCTCCTTCTCTGGATGTCTCTCGGCCTCTCTCGCTCTCTCTCTGTCTTTCGTCTTTCAGTGGACTTTTCCCTCCCGTTTCTTCTCCGTCTCTAAGCCCCCTTTAGGCCTCCTTTATTTCAGTTTTTATTTGATTTCTGTCTTTCTTCCCCCTCGTGTCTCTCTCTCTCTCTCTCTGGCTCTGGCTCTCTCTCTCTAAATGTCGGCTGGATAAATGTGGAAACTTTGCCTGGGAGTGTCTCCTGCTTTCGGACACACAGGCCTCAGCCTCTTCTTTCATCTTGTTGGCCATTTTAGCTGGCAGCCCCGCGGCTCTCCCAGCACCCCCGTTTCTTCTGGTGTGCAGTCCAGCTTTTACATACATGTTTGCACTAAATATAAACCGGAACAAAACTTCATTTGTCAATACTTTCCACAAGCAACTCACAGGAGAGTTTTTCTGATCTGGCTCCCAGATCTGAAAGGGCTTCGCTCAGGCACTAAAACTGCTCGGGGACAGATTGCACTTGCGATGAAATGAAACAAGTGTTGGTGCTGAGCGTTGGGGAGGAAATCGGATACAAACAGCACTTTCTTGCGTTTCCTCTCTGACCCGAGGCCTCATTGAGATTCGCAACATACACAGTAAAATATGGCCTGACACAGATGTGTGCAAGGTCCAACAAAAAGAAGGGATTTTTAAGAATCAGCTTCATGGTTGAACGTACACAAACAGATCGTAATCTACACATTTGACTCTCTTTAAAGGTATTTTTACACCAGATTAGAGTCTGGAGTCTGCAAAATTATGTAACACGCTTGTTTGGTTTGGTTCACAATCTTGCTGCAATTTTCGAGTGGACCTCCTGGGCGTCCACTTACAACAGCTGCTCGTTTGAGTCGCCAGTCGTTGCCAGAAAGTCTGTGGACCAAACAGCTCTGGTGTGAATGCATCTTTAGCCATCAGTTTGCCTGATCATGCGTCCGTGTTGAAATGTTCAAACCATGGCAGGTTTCAGGGAAGTCTGACCTGCCTGTGCATGAACGACCTTTTTAGAAGTAAGGATGTGCAAATAAGTATCACTCATGATAAAACTGAAGTGATTGTGAAAAAAAAAAACACTAGTTGTCTCCTTGAAGATGGCTAAATTGTTGCAGGTAAACCAAGATTAACGGTCCTAAATACAGATAATGTAAAATGCTAATGGTGTTTCTTCAGAGAGTAGAATGCATCAATTATTCATTACAAGAAGGCAAAAGGCTGTCCTGATGGAACTTGTACAGAGTTCAGCTTCGGTGAGCTCGAGGCAAAAAAGAGAAATAAATACAACTATAAGCTGCAAAACCGCATCTTAATGTATTCCAAGAACTGCAATCTAAGACTTTCTTGAAAAGACGGCGATGTTTTTCTACTTGTTCCTGCAGCCGAAGCTCAGGAGTCGTCTGGAGGTTTGGAAAGAGCTCGGAAAAACAGGCCGAGAAATAAACAAGAACTTTATCTCAACAACCGCAACTTTAGCACTTTAGCTCGCTGGAAGACAGATCTCATTCTGACCTGATACGACACGAGCTGTGGTGCAGTTCAGGCCTTCCGAGTCTGACGTATGGATGAGTTTCTCAGCAAATGAATTTCACAGAGGAGCACTCGTGCCTGCTTCTTGTTTTCTCTTCGATTGAACCTTTACAGAAAGTAAATGGTGAGATTTACAATCGGCCCCCGTTGAAGAAACAACAACGCCAAGTTTTATGTGCACCGTGTGCGTATTAACCTGAAATAAAAAAGGTCACATCAATGTTGCCATTACGGTGTTTGTACTGCTGCGTCGTCTCGCTCGCTGTGTCCAAAGCAAGCAGCAGACAGGCAGAGGTAGACGAGATGAAGCCAGGCTATGTGAAGCACAATATTTGCTCTATCTCCTCCATCAGTGTGCTTATGTAATGCGTAGCTGGCTCTGCTGCATTCCCCCTGAAACTAAAGCTGCACCCAGTGCAGAGATACAGCATGAATTCATTCACCGGATTTCACAAGTCAGATAAAAACCTTTTTACGTAACCTTTCCACTTCCACTGCGACACATTGTGAAAACGCTAAAAGAAGCATTCTGACAAGACACCAATCGGCATGACGTGGAAACATCAAAAATAACTTCCTCATGTTGGTATGAAATGTGAGCTTATCGAGGATGAATGGACAGAACTGCAGCCTTAGACGAGTGAAGACACAGGAAAATGCGACACTCGGAAATCTAAATGCATGAAATGTCTTTGGTGAATCCAGAGCTGCAATAAATTAAATCTATTTGATGAGACATCAACAAACTAAACACGACATTGGCCAACAAAACACAGCCACAACAAAAGCTCAAGAGAACCACATTAGGTGATTGTTTGACGACAAGGTGAAGGAGGATATTTGGGCTGAGAAATGCCATCATGTCTTCCAGAGTTACCAACTCAACAGAACTTTTGGAACATTGAGTAAAGTTTTTCCAAACCTCGACGAGACAGAAAATCAATCCTGGTAAATATAACATTGTGGATTTGCTGTTTCCAAGGTCAGGAGCAAATGATCAGAGGAATGACATTTGACAGGAGCTGACGCGCTTCAGTTTCTGTGTAGTCAAACATCTCACAACACAGTCACTTCACTGCTTTTCATTAAATATATACGCACAAACTCTGCCTGGAAGAGTCTGCCAACGTCAAGAAATGCAAGGCGCCAAATAAACATTTCACTTTCAAGTCTGACTTCAATGTTCCCATTTCCAAATGAATCCTCTTCCATCTGTGGTTGGCACCATTTCACCAGGTGGAAGAAAGCAAGGGTTTGTTTTCACGGAAATGCACCAAAGTACTTCAGAGTACGCCGACAATATTTTATGCAACGGAGGACGGATATCAATTGATCACTTTGAAGCTCGCCAGCGGCTCCGTGAATGTGTTTCCCCTGCGCGGTGGTGACAAGGCCAGTTGGTGTCTGGCTCTGATGTGTAACGGCGTCCACGCCGCTGGTCAGGTTTCACTGCTGCATGTCTTCGCTGCATCCCAACTATGCAGACAGGCGATGCATTGAGAAGGGGAACGCCAGCCCTTCCTCTGTCACAACATACTTCAGACGCTGCACGTGGACGTGCGAGTCTCCGCGACCGTGGCGGACACAGGTGATCTCTGCACGCGGTGGTCCGTCTGGTTTTACTGCCCCGCCCACTACCCCCCCCCACCCCAGGCACCACCGAGGAGAAATGCTAACACAGAAATGTGCTGTGAAACCTGAAAGAGTAAACTCACCGAGCGATGTGACTTCAGGTTTTATGAGGACAAAGTAGTTCAGAGCAAATACTGTGAAACAGCTCGAGAAATCTGGAATCTACGCAACAAAACCGAATAAAATGTTTCTCCAATCAAAGTCAATAAAGGCCTAATTATTAATTTCATTATTTATGAGCATCTATGCAGAAAACTAAATAGAGAATCTAAGTGTTTGTTGTTCTTGTGGGAAATAATAAACTCAAGTACAACAGGTTTGTTTACGTCAAAGATCACAGTGTTGAATAACCTGAAGTACATTTCATATAAATCTGAACACACCGCCTTGCACAGTGCCTTGAAGTAACGCTGCTTTTACTGTTATTTTAAAGGAGGGGTGTTTGTTTTGTAAATGATCTGAATCAATCGCAGGTCTTTTGTGAATCGTTTCTTCTTCCAATCACATAAGAAACCAGCGTCGACGGTGCCAAAACTGCTACATCTGTATTTCTGACGCCTCATTAGTGGCGTAAGAACTGCTGCGCAGATTAAACAAAAATGTTTTCATTAGAAAATCTCACACACACAGACACACACACACACCCTGCCAGCATAGACGTTCTCTTTTCCAGCAATTCTGAAACTTGTAATCTTCAACTATGACAAATTCACACCTCGTGTTTGTAATTTATTGCTCAGGCACCACAGAAAGGCCCCAAAAAACAACAATGTATTCAGCTGAGCCAATTTGAAAATACTAAATTTCCTGAACTGCAGGAAAATACTCCAACAGTCAGCTGAGAAATCAAATGCAGCTGGTTCCTATATCTGCTGCTGGAGAGGGGTGGCCTTGGCATACACTCTGGCCCTTGTCTCCTTCCCTTTCCAGCCTCGCCATAACTTTCCCCATTCTCTTTCTCTACTGTCTCAGCTCCCCTCCTCCCACCCGCCTCCGTGGGTTCTTTGAAAGTGTTTTCCTGGTAAGGCGCAGGCAGAGTGCACGGAGGCCTCTCCTTTCTGAGAACTGGCTTCGCTAACATGGTTTATTGCTGCCCAGAGACAGTATCAGACGTGTATGTGAATCAGGGAGAGAGGCTGCAGAGAGGGAGCGAGGGAGCGAGGGAGGGCGGGAGGGAGGGAGGGAGCGAAGGGAGGGGGTGCTGGGAGGGGTGAGAGAAGGAGGACGAAGGGAGGAGTTTGCAAAAATGCCAAGCCATGGTTCACTTCAGCAGGCAGTTAAAGTGAGGCCAGGGAGAGGAGAGCGAAAGAAGGGAGGGGGGTAAAACTCCCTCTGGCTTTTCAGACTTATTTCTGCAACTTAGGAAATGTTTTGGATCCGAGGACATTCGGAGCCTGAAACGAATATTTGGGCATACATGCAAACTCCTCGGCATGTTTTTGCAGCTACTTTCAAAATGCAAAAGTACAAAGTAAAAGATGTCGTTCGTTCAATTTCTAGCAAACGCAGTGTTACAAATGCAACACAGAACACTGACCGAATGAATACGTGCCAGTCGAACAGGATTCGTGTCTTGCAGCTGCTATTGGTCCAAACTGAACTGCGTAACATGACGCCATTTGCCAACCCAGAATCTCATCATTGCTGCGTCATTCAAAGAAGACCAAAGCTGAGCAAATTTGCATGTTTTGTCGAATCCAGAAATCTGCATCTGGCTGGTGACAGCGGTAGAACAATGGTGCATTTCTACAGGCTGTTTCCAACACACTGCGGTAACCTAATTTCTCCAACGCAAATCAGAAACCTCGTTTCTTTCTCACCTGAGTAACAGATGCAGAAAATCCCTGTCAGCAGCAAAGCTTCTGACAAACTGGCTTTCTTTTGCTTGCAGTGTTACACCTGGCTGATACTTGGAGTATGCAAAAGCATTTGCATGAGAAAGATGCGAGATTGAGAAACGTGCCGGAGTAGCAGCGAGAAGTGAAGAAAGGAAATATCGGTTGGAGCAGCATTCAAACAAAATCAAGTAGAAAAGTCCGAGTCATAAACGGGAGCGTTTCACTTGGCGCACACAGTAGTGAGGGAACCTCAGAACCAGGAACGAGTAACATGTACACATGCATAATTTCAATTAAAAGTACAAGTTGGTGGTTGTTAGTGAGGTCTGAGAGTTTGCCAGCTGCTCTGCGTGAAGTCACATTTGGAGGTCACTGCGAAAAAGACTTAAATGCAAACTGTCTGCAAGAATTTATGAATAATTAGAAAAAAACTGGTGCAAAACTGGGTGTAACCAGGTACTAAGTACTGAACTCAGCCCACCTTTCAACTCAACAGGTCATGTTTTATCTGTACTTTCTTGTCAATTGTTACAATCCGCGCACATTTTGTGACCCACGATCACAATAGCTCTTTTCACTTCGCAATCAGGGTCTCTGCTGCTTTGGGGGGGGGAACAATGATGATATTTGTGACGTCTGAATATGACCATTTCTAATCCACAATGCACCGCTGGTGCTGAGCCGAGGTGTCCTTCCTTCAGCCCTCGCAGCAACACCTCCCCTCCCCCTTCTCAGGGTTTCACCGTCTCTCCAAATCACCGACACTAACGCCTGCTGCCCAACTGGTTTGTCTCACTGTCCATCAAACCGAAAGGACACTGTTGTCCTCCTCACCTGCCTGTGCTGGAGAAAGCTTTATAATTACTGTAGTTTGGTTGCTTTCTGTTATTTTTACGAGAAACATTTTCAGGAGAAAAAAAAACACCTTGATGGAAATTCTGTGAAGTTTTATGTTTTTCGGGATTTCTCGAAATAAAAACTGAGGAACGAAACCAAACCGATGATTGTGAATGAGGCCCAGTGTACATTGTTGTTCGTGCTGAATAGCCAAGTTGCCAAACCAGAGGTAATTCAGAGTTCATACCCCGCGTACTGAGAGTGGTACTTAGTCCATGTGTCATAAAAAAATGTGAAAATGAACGACTGAGAAAAGGGCTTTTGACAGGAGAGGAATGTACGGTCTCATGCGCAGGGCAATATAAAAACTTTTATTTATCTGTTTTGGCCGTACACGCGTTTTTTTCCTCTGGCATCTCATACAAGGAAGCAATAAATTAACCAGCGGGAGCCAAAAGTAAGGGAGTGCAAATGAGGAGAGAATGATGGAAATCTTGGGAGAGTGGAGGAGCGCTGGTAGCAAATCAAAGTTTTACCCCAAACTGAGCGCTGCGAAGGTACACGGCCCGCGCCAAGTGTGTGTGTGTGTTTGAGTTGGACGCCGCTGCGGCTGAAAGCAGACTCTTACCATTGTGAATATATATCAGCATGAATATCAGTGCTCAAATAAAAGTCAGGGGAATGGACTGTGGCAGCACAGAGCACTTACAGGAGTACCAGTAATGCTCCACTTAGAGTGTTTTCATTTGGACAAAGTACAAATAACCAAACAAAACATCCTTCTCTCTCGAAAATACTTGCGGTGTCCTCCGAGCCTGCCTGTGCAGTCATTTACTCGAGTGAGGATATGAGTCCGAGTGGGAAAATCATTTCATAACTTTGTTTTGGGACGTTTTTACCTTTTGCTTTATTTGAACTGGTAACCCCTCCAGCCCCCCTTGTTTTATTGCATTGGATCTGGGTGCCGCGAATTAAACTTTCTCCTCACTCTGAGTAAAAAAATGGTCGCTCGATGAGGAACAAAACGATGACGAATATAAAGCACAGACTCGATATACAAATTGGCAGGCGCATTTTGTGTAAAAGAAACGAAGGGCGTCATTCGTACCACCCAGATGCGGCCCGAATGCCAAAAACATTTATGCCCCTTTACATTTATGCTGAATGTAAAGGGGGCCCACACAGATGGACAGAATCAATGCCAGACCCCCAGAGTCCAGAAGAGTCCAGTATGTAGACGGATTAGCCCTTCATTATTCAGCGCAGAGTTTTGTCGGCGGTGCCCCCAAAGAGGTGAGAGCTTATGGTGTGTTTAAGTGCAGATAAAAAGATCAACTCCAGGTCACAGCCCAATGTGCGAGCTGTCATCACAAACTCTGAAAACATCCACTGACCACCAAAAACGGCACACCTGAATGTGCACACGAGTGCATTTATGAACCAGCCGGTCCTGAACACAAAACTCCGCCAGTGAAATATAAACAAAGCTTCACAATACTAAACCATCTTTGAAACTAGAATAGATTAGAATTTTTCATCTTTGAAGGTTTATTATCAAAATGAAAGTAAGTTTGCTAACTCATTGAACATTTTTCTCTTTGCAATTGTCTATTAAAGATGCGAAAAAATTAAAATGAACAGATTATTTTACATCGCGGTGACCCCGTTAAAAAAAGGTCACGATAAATTGTGCAGATGCTACAATCTGATAATAAAATGCTGGGTTGTATTTTTAAATACGCTGCTGCTCACAATCATATGTAGCCAAACTTCATTTGTAAAAGTCAGTTTTAGTTCCAGATCAGCCTCCTCGTTCACTCACACAGAACCTTAAAGGACTGAAGGTTGGCGGGATTTTTGTCTTTTAAACGTTAAACTTAAGAAGTCCGTACCTTGTGAGGACTCCGGTCGAGGGGCAACAGGAAGTGGTCTCTGTGACCGCGGCTGACTTGACGGAAGCGCCATCTTGATGGGGCCGACGTACTCGACGTACGTCCCCGGAAAGTCGCCCCTCTGCTTGGTGCGCTCGTTGTAACCGAGGAGCCAGCCGAGCCGCTCGGGCTGCTCGGCGCAGCCCTCCTGGTAGTTCTCCATGGACCCCAGGGACGCCTTGCTCACTGTGAGGAGGTCCCCGGGCTGCAGATCCAAGTCCTCCTCCTGGTCCTTGGTGAACGCAAAGAGGGCACGGTACTGGAAACCTTCCGCCGCCATTTTGATTCAAAGTCAAAAAATTAAAATGGCCACCCGACAGAGGATTAGGCGACGCAGCTCGAGTCCGAGTGCCAAAAAAAAAAAGGATTCGGCGAAATGGAAATCCTCCAAACTGGTTGCTGAGTCACTGAGCTCTGGTGTCGGTACCGTGACTTTGCGGGTCGGGGGAGCGAGGGAAGGAGGAGACAAAAATCACCCGAAGCTGAGAAGCATTTTCAGAAGTCGATCAGGTGGTGTGGCGCTGCTCTTGCGTCCGCGGTGGCAGCGGGTTCAGACCTGACCGGTGTTGGTGGACCGCTGCACTTTCCTCAGCTTGATACCCCGATTCAGCCAGATGATGGAGCAGAGGGAGCGCGTTGGCAACATGCTCTTTCAAGCAGCAAAAACCTGCTGGGTGGGTGCTACTGGAGGAAGCCCGCTAATAGTCTTCGCCAGTTGAGGGCCCTGCGTCGCTGGCTTGCCGCCGTCTAAATCGAGTCGTCTGATTGGAGGACGATTGGCTGAGTAGGTAGGGCTTTAATCCTCTTCAGTCCCCTCAGATCTCCCACATCATCCGGGCAGGAATTTTGTTTGACCTGCTTGACACCAAAAAGAAATAAATAAAACAAAAATTGTTAAAAGACGACGAAATATTCTTCAAGGAGTCGCGAAAACGATGCGATGACAAAGAAAACACCTCCTCCGCAATGGAAACCGACTTTAAAGGTGGACCGCGTTTCGATGAATAGCCGTTAGAAATGCGACTCCGTTCTAGGCGAAACGAAGCTATAAAGCGAAGTGTGAAAATGGCGAACTGCGACAGCCTCATGCATTTGTGCAGGCTTCAGTTAGGACGGAGATATCGGATGATGCTGCTGCGTCATAACCAACGAGCAGAATGGGTCCCTGGACATGAGCCTCCGTTCGCTCCACACTCCATTTGCACACGCACAGCCTCCACTGATACATCACAGTTTCCACAGGAACAAGAAGTTTCACCATTAAAAAAAAAACAAAATGACAAACGTCTCCTCAACTTGGCACAACAGCATGCACAAGAAAGCAGAAAAAACCCGAAAAGATCGATATTCGAAGAGCGAAAGAACACAAGAAGAGCTCGCCGTCTGTGGAGCAACCAGAATTTAGTGAAATATGCAGAACCTTTTGCAACAGTTCCCTCCCCCGTAGGAGAGAAACGAGGCAGCTCGCTGGAGCCACGCGAATATTTTCAACTTCATTCTGTCAAAATAGCTAAAAATCACACTTCACCAAGTCCACTCGGGATGAGAGCAGCGGATGGACGGTCAGCCGAGCCTCTGAGACTGACACAATATCACGAACCACCACTTACATCAAATAAAATCATCCTCCTTCCAGCCAGTGAGCTCATGGTATCTAAATACAGCAAAAAGGTCAGTCCACCAACACGAAACGACGAATCTGACACTCGGTGGCAAGGCCCAGCAAAATACCAAGCCCAAATGCGCAATTCACACCACGTCGCTCCAATCCGTTCGTTTATCAATACGATCATTCCTATAAAGGAGATTGATCCCATCCATCTGACCTAAAAAATATCCCAAGATTCACAATTAATTACCAGAGGGTAAAAAAAAAAAAAATACGGGGAAAATCCTCCTTGTTTTTCACCCGACAAACATGCAGGGAAAGAATCAAACAGCTGCAAAGTAAAATTTTTTAAACGGGAACTATGTTAAGGGAAGAGGCTGCGAGCGAGAAAGACAGAGATTATGGTGTCCAGATTAAGTACGACATCTGTGGTCTGTGAACCAAGCAAGGACAATGGTCTTATTAACCTCACTGGATGGGACGAAACGATGTCGGAGTGGAAAAGAGGCAGGTCGAGAGGGGAGGCAGAAGGAGGAGAAAGTTGGGAGCTTTATTTTGGCACAGCAAGAGAAAAACTACGTGGGGCTCGTCACCAAAAACGTTCGAATTTTAATAGGCATGGGCCTGGTCGAAGAGGCCCGACGTGGTGCCATCGTTTCATAAATGTTCATTTCTGGACAATGTTTTGGATGAGTCACTGCACACGATTGAATATAGTCAAACGGCAGCTTGAAAAAATAAACCGAAACCTTCGATTTGCATCCTTGAATAGCAAAGTGCATGCTTTTGAACGTGAGTCTAGATTATCCTCTCTCGCCCCCCCCCTCGATATTCGAAAAGCGAACGTACATTCCCTGCAAGCGTCCACGAATAAGGATGCCATCTTTTCGGAAAAATGTTGAAGAGTTGCAGTGATAACAGGATGCGGCAGAGTGCAAAACTCACCCCACTCCTGGTTCAGAGAGAAGCCGGACAGGCTCAGCCAGACTCTCGGTCCAACATCCTTCGAGTCGAGAAGCAAGAGGTGCCAGGCGAGACACGTGGCACTGGCATACCCAACCACAGCCCGCAATCCTCACACCACCATAACCCCCCCCCCCCCAGCCCTAAACTCCTCTCCCTCCCTCCCCTCTCCACCTGCTCTTCACTCCCCCAACAACACACCCCAAGCACAGGCAGAGTTGTGCCTCCAACAACACCCCCCACCCCCAACCCGTCATCCTCAGCAGGAGAAAAATCCCGGTCGTTTTTCCAGTTGCCATGTCTTATTTGTTTATGGTCGGAGTCCTGCTGCTGCCGCCGCGAAGAGGCGGAAAGGAGACAAAAAGGAAGTCGGGGAAAAAGTAGCTCGCAGAGATCGCCAGCGATCAGCCGTCCTTTCTCCCTGTTGAGTTGCAGAGTAGAAAAAGTCGTGCGAGGTGAAAGAGGAGTCATCGCTGCTTCAGTCCTGCTCTGTTAGTCTCGGAGCAGCTCTGAGTTCAGCACAGCAGCAGCAGCAGCAGCAGCAGCAGCAGCAGCAGCTGGCAGCTCAGTGTCAGTTGATCCTTTTCCTTTTCTAAGACTTTGTATTCGGTCTGCACAGACAGCAGCAGGAGAAAAAAGCAGAGAGAGCGAAGACGGAGCACTTTGCTATCAGTGGAGTCCAAAACGGCTGAGGGAGACCACGGGAAAATAATTAATGAATAGGCAGCAAGTAACTCACTGTTGCTAGAGAGAGGGAAAGCTAATCCTGTGCTCTGATAGGCTGCCGCTCTGGCCATGTGCTCCCCAGTCACCAGAGAAGCCCGGCAAATCAAGGAAACGTTCTAATATTAGAAAATGTATCTAGGCAGTGATCAAACATCTGACCCAAACAACGACACCTTCGACAACACCGCCGACTCGCTGCATCCTCATCGCCTTGATGGCAACTCGTGATGTTTGATGAAGCAACGATCGAGAAGCTGAAATAAATGCAACGACCCCGAGTGAGGATGTGAAACATAACAGGCAGGAAAAAAACCTCAGGTCTGTCTGTGATTGGCCGGAGCTCCGTGAGTCACGGGGAAGTCGTGCAATGGGATGAAAGGAGATGATGTTTGTTTTTCTGAGTTAACAGGGTGATGAGAAGAAAGATTATGTGAAAAGAAATGAGGAAAATACAGTTTACACTTAAAGAAAGATACAAATTTGGATAAACTCTACAGAAACTGGATATGTATTCACTGTGAATCTGTGAATTACATATCATAAACAAATTTGAATGCTGTCTTTGCGTCCGCTCTTACTGTAAATCATTAGTCTTTCGTGGCTTATCTCCTGAGCCTATCTCATTGGAGTGGAAGAGCGAGACCTCATCTGAACTCGAAATGGCATCGAGACTTTGTTCTGCCCACAGCAGTTATCAGATGACTCCTGATGTGTTTAGTCAGCCAGTGCAGCTCTGACCTGTTCATTACACACCAGTATATATATTGTAAAATGTCAAAGACGCTCTTCAGAGCATCACTAACTTCCCTGAGTGAAGCAGGAGCTGCAAAGGCTTCACTCAAACCAGCAGCCATTTTTATACTGCTGCCATGTGCAAAACCAGCATTTGTTTGATGTGAAATCCATGGCATTAGTGGTGAAAGTTAATTTAAAAAATCTTTATTAAATAGGATTCAAACTAATCATGACTGATTGCATTTAAATTGATTTTCAGTATAATAACAAGATGCAATTAAATAGATTTGGACAGGCAGCTAAACTCATACATACAAGTAAACAAAACTGTATTCAGTTCAATTCTATTTGTTAGCATCTAATTGTTTTTTTGCATGATATCCAATTTTTGTTTTTGCAGATTTTGTACATGTTTTTTAGGAGGATTAATTAATCATAAGTAACGTGTTGAAAATATATATTCTATAAAAATAAATATTTCATAAGTAATGCAAGTTTGGCCACAATGTCTGTCGAAGGATTCGAGGTGTGACAATAAACACCAGCGATGTTTTCCTCCAAGCTAAACAAACACAAGAAGGCGTCACGAGGGAACAATCATTCGAGAGCAGCTGAAAAAGAAGTGAATCTGCATCACGTGGCTTCGATACATGCTGGAGCTAAACGCGCTGTTGTCCACTGTTATTTCCATTACAGGCTGCAGGACATCGAGTTATGGCTGTTGGCTCATTTCTAACCTTTTGGGACGGATTCATCAAGGAGGACGTAACAACGAGCGGACTGTTGGCCGCTCTCCTCACCATCGTCACCTTCACAAAGCAACCTTACGCTACATGCTTATTCATGATGCTGCAACACGTTGCAAGCTTTCTTTTCCCTGCAGATTTCTGAGTTTCCATCAAGTTGGTTTGCTCGAAACTTTACATGCAAGAAACTCATATTGTCTCCAGGGCAACTCGGCTGTCAATCTTTATGTATTTAAACAAACCTTTAGAAAAATCTACATTTGAACCTAAAGCATCCCTATAGTTTCTTGTGCTGATCTAACATCGAGCTTTACAGAGTCAGGCAGCATTACACTCTTATAATAAGAGCATAACTTTAAACTCACCACACTTTCCATGGTGACTTTTGCTTGAACTTGAGTGTTTTACACTGCCAAGACAAACCTGCGAAGCAGAAGCACTTTTTTCCGAATGATCTGAATTGTAAAAACTTGTAAACGCTCAGTATTAAAGATTTTGATTTAAAAAAAACATTCCGAATTTTTGGGAGTAAAAAGGACAAAGTGCAGTGGAAAGCTGAAAACCTTCATGGAGACGGCCCGTAAATTGGAGCTCCGTGTATGTGCTGGCTCTTTAAAAACTGTGCTGGGGAAGAAGTGACTACAGAACGAGCACGCATGCGATCTGGCCTCGGGCCATCTGTCCACATGGATCTGAAAAATCTGCTGCGCCACAGGCAAAGAGGACGGAGGCCAAACAACACCAGAGCCTGTGAGGACTTATTTTTCAGCCTGAAATGGGGGGCTTAGCCATTTTATGTTTCAAGTTATGTTCACCTGAATTCTATCTGTCCTAAATGAAGCTGAAAAGCTCACTTGGCTAAACAGAAACACCTGCACCGAGCATTGGGCACTGAGAAGGCACTGTTCCGAAGCGTCCGCCGTGCCACAAGGCTCCACAGTTGGAGCGAACTGACTGTATTTACCAGAGGATATAAGATGCGGGCAATTATACGCCTTAACTACTTTAAAGTCCTATCTTAAATCTTTATGAGCGTGCGATTGAATTTAAACCGTTTTACTGCAAAAGAGAAAGAACAGTGATAAACCTGCTAAATCTGCACCAGCTGAAAACTTCACATAGCTTTATAGTCCAAGAGTAAACATGGGGTGTGTTTTATATTTATTTTTATCCTCTGCATTGGGCCTGCACAAGGACAAGTGAGCCCGAAACTGAACAACATACGATGTTGAAAAAGGTTAACGAGGTTTGTATTAACGTGCTGCAGACTTCCTTGCAAAACAGGTGGAAATGGAAAACTTCTTGAGTTTGTTTTACACGACATCACTGATCTCAGTTCAACGGTTCATCGCATCAAGAAGGAAAGTCAAAGCCCTGACCAAGCACAGATCGCTTTGATTGATTGCAGGCGTATGACTGAAAAAAAGTCACACTAGCCGTAAAAATCACGACGTGCAGCATTCACTAGAAAAGGTCCGATTGCACACTAGATGGGACACATTTATGACTGTATCAAACAAGAAACTAAGTGTCGAACATTCAGTGTGGCAGAATTAATCATTTTTCGACTGAGAATAGAGGAAAGTAATGTTTTATTTGTTTGACAGTCTAAGCTCCCAGTCTATTTAACGACACTACATTATTATTACAAAGTATTGCATCTTTACCTTTGAGTTTAATGGAAACCGAATAACATTAACCACATCTGCACCAGGAGGAACTCCAAATGAGCTTCCTTTTGACTGGTCACAGATTGACCATCAGCAGGGTGACACTTTGTGAACCTACACACTCACGCATACACAAGCACACACACACACACACACACACACACACACACACACACACACACACACACACACACACACACACACACACAC